>JASDDO010000029.1:25095317-25663309 GCA_030015575.1 Agapanthus africanus | reverse complement strand
TCGGATAATGTTTTGAACATTTCCTATATCAAAAGTTGATCGGTTCAGGCACGTTATCTAAGAGCATTAATGTTCTAAATCAAACTACAGTTCTTTAGTATACGGAACACACACAAGAGGAAGAGTTCAGAAATGAACGAATCCTTCTTGAGGCATTGTAGACTAGGTCATATCAATGCGACCCGACTGGCTCAAGTTACATTTAGATGCATATTTAAATCAGTTTGAATCTACATCTTGTGAAACTTGCCAGTCATGTCACAGAGATGAGATGACCATAGCTCTGTTTATTGGAAACAGAGAAAGAGTTAATGAACTCTTGGGACTGATACATGCTGATGTATGTAAGGTCTCCTGTCTACACATGCCAAGACTGGTTCTTTATACTTCATTACATTCTCTGATAATCTCTTAAGATTCAGACACATGTTCCTGTTGAGACACAAGTCCGAACCTTTTGAGATATTCACAGAATATAAGTTAGAAGTAGAGAACCAAAATACGGGTATAAGTATTATGTACTTTGATGTGATCAAGGAGGAGAATACTTGAGCACGGAAATCCTGGACTATTTTAAAGGAGAATGAGATTCTCTCTCGGCATTACTCCTCCGTATACACCATAGGACGATGGTATATCGGGGCGGAGCAATCACACCCTGTATGATAAGGTGTGCTCTATGATGAGTACTACTGAGTTACCTATTTCCTGTTGGGAGTTATGCACTTATGAAGTTGCATACCTGTTGAATAAGGTTCAAACCAAATCAGTTGCCTACCACTTCATATGTGATATGGAAAGGAAAGAGCCCATATCTTAAGATGGTTAAGATTTGGGGTTGTCCGGGCTATGTCTAAAAGCAAAATCCAGACACGCTCGAGGCAAGGTCTGTTAAGTAGAACTGGAAAGGTTCCAGCTATACAAACTGCAGCTGATGATTTGATAGAACCAAAGGATTCATTAGATTCCAACGAACCTCAGCCTCTCCGCCGATCTAGTAGGGTTCCTCACCCACCTGAGAGATACTTCGGTTTCTCTATGACAGTGGGAGCGAGGATTGCATCATGAGATGATGACCCAACTAGTTTCGAGCTGGCCATCGAGAGTAAGACTCTGTAAGAATGGCTGGATGTTTATCGATCTGAGATGGAATCCTTATACACCAACAAAGTATGGACTTTGGTTGCTATATCTGAAGAGTTAAATCCCCATCAGGAGCAAGTATATCTTGAGAAGATTACTTGGTGTAGATGGAAAAGTTGAGACTTTCAAAGATAGACTTGTTAAAGCTTTTCGTCATTGACCAGGCGTGGATTATGATGAAACCTTTTTCAAGTACCTATGCTTAAGTCTATCCAGATCCTACTTGCCACGGCTACATACCATGACCACGATATCTGGTGGTTGGGTGTCATGACAGCTTTTCTAAATGATGTTTTAGAAGAGTGCGTCTATAAGTATACAGCCAGAGGGCTTCGTAGACAGTGGGAGCAGCGGAAACGTGTGCAAGATGTTTTATATGATAAAACAGGCATCGCGGAGTCGGAACATCTGTTTTAATGAGATAGTCAAACAGTTTGACATCATCAAAATGGTAGATGAACCTTGTATATACAAAAAGGTAGTAGGGAGTATGGTGGTGATCCTCGTAGAGTACGTGGATGTCATACTCTTGATAAGAAAGGAGTTTCTTATGCTACGCTCGATCAATCTCCGTTTATCACAAAGATTCTCCGTATAGGATCAAAGTGATACCTACTAAATCCTGGATTTTGGATCTATGAGATAGATCTAATTGGATGTTAGGATACTCACTAGCTGTAGTGAGATGGTATCAACCGATCCTGGGGAGAATCACTGGAAGGGTTCCAGGGTGATAAAGACGACTGAATGTCATTCGCAGGCATTGTCTTTACCCTCAGTGGAGGGACGGTATGTTGGAAGAGTTCCAAGATAGATACCGTGACATACTAGACGATAAAGGCAGGATACATCGCTACTTAAGATGCTACCAAAGAGGCTGTTTGGGTGTATATTGGTTCATGAGATGAACTATGTTCCTCCCATTGTGTGACAATGGAGTTGTGGCTTATGCCAAGGAACGCCGGTCCCATCAGTGATCCAGACATATTCTAAGGCAGTATCACCTGATCATGGAGATGGTTGATCTCCAGGGTGATCGAGGTTTGGAGAGAAGATTCAGAGGACAAACACAGCGGATCCACTCACAAAGGCCTGTTCCCAGAGAGAGACTTTTATGGGATGGTTGAGTATGAGATACTAAAACCACTGCTACAGATGGCCCTAGTGCAAGTGGGAGATTGTTAGTTATATGTATGCCCTAGAGACCATTACTGTACATTGGATGTATATTGTAGTGGATGCTGGGACATATATAGGGAGGACTTTCTTGCTCGACATGATAGTATGCTATCTGGTTACCCTTTACCTTAACGTGTATGCTAATTGTCTCTCTGTTACATGTTGGTAAAGCCCTCAGGATCTGTACTTGACTACCTGGACTATGATGCGGATCATACTAGTGGGGACATGGTAGTCCATAAGTACATCCTTCAAAGTCCCTAGTCGTGGGTATATCGAGACGGGGCATCGATATACCAGAGTAGACTAGCGTGTACCTTCTCGACCCATACAGATGGGCGATGGATGATCCCATATCCATTGGTGTTTGACATCGGAGATGATATACGGGTGCTCAGTTGAGACTGGGTACACTGGACGGACTCGCCGAGAACTCCCAGATGGTATTATACCTCACGTCAGATGGCAGTTCTCTGGTGACACTGGTACAGAGTAGTCTGTTGACCCGAGATCGTCATAGAGTCTTGTGTGGTTCCCACTGTGCTTTGATTTCCATCTTACCACGTCCAAGTGGGCGTGCAAAACGGTGGTTTTTGGGTACAGTCCCGAGTCACATGGAGGCAATGAGCGATAGGAGGGGATTCGTCTCTCCCGGTATAGGGAGTTGATGTTGCGCTGTGTTCGATTGGCTATAACAGGAAATCCCTGGCCAGGGTTGCTGAGATTTACTGGTAAGTGTTACCAGTAGTTTCTCGAATTGTTATAGACCTCATATCGACACGACTTATCGAGCTATTGGGGTCTGACGTTTACCACCCCTAGGCGGGATATGCGACATATCAGACGATCAGACCGGACTTTACGGTAGTGTTACTGGTCAGATTCACTGGAGTGTGAGTGGTCTTGCTCGTCGATCTTCAGATCGCTCAATACCCGGGTGGCCGTTACGTTTAGCAGACCGCTTGCGGCTTGTGGGTGTTTGATATGATCATCGCCTGCTGCCGGCGTATTGACGAGTCTATAGAGTCCTACACAGAGGTTTCCTGGCTCAAGCGAAACGAAATAGGAGCGCATATGAGATATGTGCGGGACCGAGAATAATGCGTGTATGTGATACCGTATTCCATTCTCGCGATGAATGTATCGATTAGGTTATATGCGATATACCCTAGTTATCGAATCAAAGGTTGATTCGATAAGCCGATACATAGGATACTGGTCGGTTATATGCGATATGACCGGATCGTTAAATCAAGTGTTGATTTAATGATTTAATGTATAATTATATATTTGATATATTACTTTGCATTAACTAGTATCGGTTCACTTTAAATGGATATTCTCACTCGGGTGTACGCATTGCATATGCGATATGATTTTGTACACATGTTTGTATCATGTTTGATGATGCATGCTTTTTGGTTAAGTATAAAGAATTAAACCAAGGTTAAGTTGTTGATAAGGGTTTTACTTATTCATTTATCTTATTTATTTATTCATTTTGAATAAATTGGAAGATAAATAAATGGTGGCTACTTTTGTTTTTAGTTGAAGTTTCATGAAGCTTTGACTTGTTGACCTTTTGTTCTCATCTTTAACCCTAACCATTCAACCCAACCTTGGTCAATTCTCTACACTTAACTAAGGTTAAGATCATGATAAGTATTCTTTTATTTTTCTATTTTCTAATAACTTATCATATTCTTCATCTTCTTCTTCTTCTTCACTTCAAGAAAAAGCTTAACAAGCTTCAATGGCAAAGTGAGAATTAGAGTGAGAAATCCAATTCTAAAGTTTACCCACTTCCTATTTCTTCATCCTCTACCTCTTGCCAAGTAGTAGAGTGTGTTTCCTTCACAAGTTTTCAAGGCTTGGTGAAGGTGGAGCTTGATCTAGCGATGCCTCGACGTAGATCATCTTCGGCATGGACATCGACGACCTAGCTCGCTTATTCTCCGATGAAGTCGACGCTAGAGCCCGGATTCCTTTTGGACAGCGGAGAGGACTTCGTTGCGGAGCTATGGAGGTGGAGCACCGGATCTACAAAGGTTGTATTTCCGTTAAACTTTTAGTTAAGTGTTAACTAATTAGTTTTTCGCCTAGACATCTAGCAAACGATCCGTAGTCTAGAGTTTCTCGGCACCGTAAAATTTTAAACGGGCATGGTTGATGCCTTGTGAGACCTCTTGAGGATGCCTAGGAACCCTACATGAACCTTTTGAGATATTCATAGAATATAAGTTAGAAGTAGAAAACCAGAATACGTGTATAAGTATTATGTCCTTTGATGTGATCAAGGAGGAGAATACTTGAGCACGGAAATCCTGGTTTATTCTAAAGGAGAATGAGATTCTCTCTCAGCATTACTCCTCCGTATACACCATAGCACAATGGTGTATCGGGGCGGAGCAATCACACCCTACATGATATGGTGTGCTCTATGATGAGTACTACTGAGTTACCTATTTCCTTTTTGGGAGTTATGCACTTGAGAAGATGCATACCTATTGAATAGGGTTCGAATCAAATCAGTTGCCTACCACTTCATATGTGATATGGAAAGGGAAGAGCCCATATCTTAAGTTACTTAAGATTTGGGGTTGTCTAGCCTATTTCTAAAAAGCAAAATCCGGACAAACTCGAGGCAAGGTCAGTTATGTACAACTGGAAAGGTTCCAGCTATACAAACTGCAGCTGATGATTTGAAAGAACCAAAGGATTCAATAGTTACCAACGAACCTCAGCCTCTCCGCCGATCTAGTAGGGTTCCTCACCCACCTGAGAGATACTTCTGTTTCTCTATGACAGTCGGAGCGAGGACTGCATCATGAGATGATGACCCAACTAGTTTCGAGCTGGCCATCAGGAGTAAGACTCTGTAAGAATGGCTGGATGCTTAGTGATCTGAGATGGAATCCATATACACCAACAAAGTATGGACTTTGGTTGCTATATCTGAAGGGTTAAATCCCCATCAGGAGCAAGTATATCTTGAGAAGATTACTTGGTGTACATGGAAGAGTTGAGACTTTCAAAGCTAGACTTGTTAAAGGTCTACATCATTGACCAGGTATGGATGATGATGAAACCTTTTCTAAGTAGCTATGCTTAAGTCCATCCAGATCCTACTTGCCACGGCTACATACCATGACTACGATATCTGGTGGTTGGGTGTCTTGACTGCTTTTCTAAATGATGATTTAGAAGAGTGCGTCTATAAGTACACAGCCAGAGGGCCTCGTAGACAGTGGGAGCAGCGGAAACGTGTGCAAGATGCTTTATAGGATAAAGCAGGCATCGCGGAGTTGGAACGTCTGTTTTGATGGATTAGTCAAAGAGTTTGACATCATAAAAATGGTAGATGAACCTTGTATAAACAAAAAGGTAGTAGGGAGTATGGTGACGATCCTCGTAGAGTACGTGGATGACATACTCTTGATAGGGAAGGAGTTTCCTATGCTACGCTCGATCAATCTCCGCTTATCACTATGATTCTCCATATAGGATCAAAGTGATACCTCCTAAATCCAAGGTTTTGGATCTATGAGATAGATCTAAATGGATGTTAGGATTCTCACTAGTTGTAGTAAGAAGGTATCAATCGATCCTGGGAAGAATCACTGGAAGTGTTCCAGGGTGATAAAGACGACTGAGTGTCAGTCACAGGTATTGTCTTTACCCTCGGTAAGGGGACGGTATGTTGGAAGAGTTCCAAGCTAGATACCGTGACATACTAGACGATAAGGGCTGGATACATCGCTACTTAAGATGCTACCAAGGAGGATGTTTGGGTGTGTATTGGTTCATGAGATGAACTATGTTCCAACCATTGTGAGACAATGGAGTTGTGGCTTATGCCAAGGAACGCCGGTCCCATCAGTGATCCAGACATATTCTAAGGCAGGGTCACCTGATCATGGAGATGGTTGATCTCCAGGGTGATCGAGTTTTGGAGAGTAGACTCAGAGGACAACACAGCGGATCCACTCACAAAGGCATGTTCCCAGAGAGAGACTTTTATGGGATGGTTGAGTATGAGATACTGCAACCACTGCTATCGGATGGCCCTAGTGCAAGTGGGAGATTGTTAGTTATATGTATGCCCTAGAGGCCATTACTATACATAGGATGTATATTGTAGTGGATGCTGGGACATATATAGGGAGGACTTTCTTGCTCGACATGATAGTATGCTATCTGGTTGCTGTTTACCTTAACGTGTATACTGATTGTCTCTCTGTTACATGTTGGTAAAGCTCTTAGGATCTGTACTTGACTACTTGGACTATGATGCGGATCATACTAGTGGGGACATGGTAGTCTATAAGTACATCCTTCAAAGTCCCTAGTCGTGGGTGTATCGAGACAGGGCATCGATATACCAGAGTAGACTAGCGTATACCTTCTCGACCCATACAGATGGGCGATGGAAGATCCCATATCCATTGGTGTTTGACATCAGAGATGATATACGGGTGCTCAGTGGAGACTGGGTACACTGGACGGACTCGCCGAGAACTCCCGGATGGTATTATACCTCACGTCAGATGGCAGTTCTCTGGTGACACTGGTACAGAGTAGTCTGTTGACCCGAGATCGTCATAGAGTCTTGTGTGGTTCCCACTATGCTTTGATTTCCATCTTACCACGTCCAAGAGGGCGTGCAAAACGGTGGTCTTTGGGTACAGTCCCGAGTCACATGGAGGCAATGAGCGATAGGAGGGGATTCGTCTCTCCCGGTATAGGGAGTTGATGTTGCCCTGTATTCGATTGGCTATAACAGGAAATCCCTGGCCAGGGTTGCTGAGGTTTACTGGTAAGTGTTACCAGTAGTTTCTCGAATTGTTATAGACCTCATATCGACACGACTTATCGAGCTATTGGGGTCTGACGTTTACCACCCCTAAGCGAGATATGCGACATATCAGACGATCAGACCGGACTGTACGGTAGTGTTACTGGTTGGATTCACTGGAGTGTGAGTGGGCTTGCTCGTCGATCTTCAGATCGCTCAATACCCGGGTGGCCGTTACGTTTAGCAGACCGCTTGCGGCTTGTGGGTGTTTGATATGATCATCGCCTGCTGCCGGCGTATTGACGAGTCTTTAGAGTCCTACACAGAGGTTTCCTGGCTCAAGCGAAACGAAATAGGAGCGCATATGAGATATGTGCGGGACCGAGAATAATGCGTGTATGTGATACCGTATTCTATTCTCGCGATGAATGTATCGATTGGTTGTATGCGATATGACCTAGTTATCGAATCAAGGGTTGATTCGATAAGCCGATACATTGTATACTAGTCGGTTGTGTGCGACATGACCGGACATTGAATCAAGTGTTGATTTAATGATTTAATGCATAATTATATATTTGATATATTACTTTGCATTAACTAGTATTGGTTCACTTTAAATGGATTTTCTCATTTTTTGTGCACATTGTATATGTGATATACTTTTGTACACAAGATTGTATCATGTTTGATGATACATGCTAGTTTGGGTTTGTGTAAAGAATTAAACCATGGTTACTTAAGTGGTTAGGGTTTCATTTCCTTTTCTCATTTATTTATTTCATTTATTCATTTTGAAATAAATAAGAATAAAGAGAAAGAATGGTGGCTTTATTTGTAGTTTAGTTGAAGCTTCATGAAGCTTTGACCAAAGTCCACCATTCTTATCTCATTCTTAACCCTAACCATTCAACTAACTTTGGTTAATTCTCTACATATTACCATGGTTAGATTATGATAAACATTCCATTTATTTTCCATTTTTGGAATAACTTATCATAAGACTTTCTTCTTCTTCTTCATCTTCTTCCATGAAGAAAGCAAGCTCCATCAATGGTGATTGATGGAAATGAGTTAGAAATCCAATTCTAAAGTCTACCCACTTCTTATTTCTTCATCCTCTACCTCTTGCCAAGTAGTAGAGTGTGTTTTCTTCACAAGTTTCTTGACTTGGTGAAGTCGGAGCTTGATTTAGCGATGCCTCGACGTAGATCATCTTCGGCATGGACATCGATGACCTAGCCCGTCCATTCTCCGATGAAGCCGACGCTAAAGCCCGGGACTTGTTATGGACAGCGAGGAGACTTCATTGCGGAGCTATGGAGGTGGAGAACCGGATCTACAAAGGTTGTATTTCCGTATCTCTTAATTAAGTGTTAACTAGTTGCTTTTTCGCCTAGACATCTAGCCGACGATCCGTACACTAGGGTTTCTCGGCACCGTAAAATTTGAAATTGGCATGGTTGATGCCTTGTGAGACCTCTTGGGAGTGCCTAGGAACCCTACACTAAGTAGCATACTACCATATTGAGCAAGACTGTCATAAAATCCATGTATATCCCAAGCTTCCAAAATGTAATATACAAACTAGTACTATACAATAATGGCCTCTATGGAATATATCCCTAACAGTTTTTGCATGCGTAGGCTATATGTTCTAACCTATGAGCACATCGTGTGCCGTATCGGTTTTCCGGACTTGGTTTTAATTGCGTTTCGATGTGTTTTGATTGTAGGTACCTTCGCGTTGACTTCCAAGACGACGAAGCACATCGACTTCGGCTGGGCAAGGAGTATTGCAGGTGAGTAGATTTATATCTACGGGGGAAGTCAGGTGGATGGAGTATAGCACCCCTGCAAACTTTGAATAGAAAGTCGTGATATATATAGAATATTGGTGGAGAGAGAGAGCCTATGATATGAACCTACGGGTATGATTAAAAGATATGATATGAGGATGTGAAGCATGATATATAGATTTTAAACATGACAAATATGAGTTGATAGTAGTATGATATGAGATCGATGTCGATACGACTGGAGATCGGTATAAATACGACATGATGATTATATAGATGTGTTGTGAGATTAATAAGATATGATGTACGAGACCTTAGATCCGGACCCTTATTGATTAATAGGACGATAGAATCCCTCTTCTATTTGATGTCATCGTACGATTGATTATCGTACACGATAAGATATACCGGATGATTTATCCACGCTCGTGATTTGAGGATGATGATCGCGGATATTGCCATATCGGATGGTATGAGGTGGGATCGCCGACGTAATGATGCTACCTGAACCATACTTATTTCTAAAACTAATGAAACGTATGTATCTTTTAAACGAGACCACAAGGGACGCTACAGATTTTCAAAACTACGATTCGTATCTTTTAAAACAGACCGTATGGTTCATGTGTAGATATATATACCTGTTGATTATTCATGTTTGTGTGGGATTATCCTTCGTGACTTACGTGCCAGGATCCCGATATTTATTGTTATGATATCAGCTGCTAGTACACCTGCACAATTATCGATGATGCGCATGTTACACTTACACCGATTTGCCGGCTCACACACTTTGATCATCTGTAATTGCCATGACAATTGCACAGTAGGACTGCCATATCATGATATTAATCTTAACCGTAAAAGTACATTCAATGCTCAGCACTATCATAGGACATGCTTGCATGATATACTTGACATGCTCATATATTGTTCTATGTTTGCATACATTGTACCTAATGTTTACATGCATTGAGGTGTTGTTCTTATGTGATCTATGGATTTGAGAACGGTGGTTATATTTTAAAGGAAATTGTGTATTGTTTTAAAAACGCGGTTTCTCTTGATATGATATTTCGTGTCTACCATTAGTTTTCTCGGTTCTGAGTTATGAGCATACTCGATTCAAGGAGAGAGGAGGCACCGTCTGCGGGTACATGGTGGACCCGGTAAGGTAACCCGAGGCAAGAAGCTCGAGATGTAGACGATGAGCCTGGTAGGATGGAACACTACCTACCGGTGATAGTTTGGACCCGGCGGTAATCCAGAGGATACCGGCTGGAGTCGTGAGATGGATATGACGGCCAATCAGAGGATGCGGCGCCTGAGGGCCGATCAGAAGATGCGGCGCCTGAGATATGAGGATTTATATGTCGATACTGGACACGGGTTTCATGATGTTTTGAGTGTCGGTGTTGGACACTCAGGTTCCATGATGTTGATGTGTCGTTGATGGACACATGTTTATTGATTTTCCTCATACATACAGGTATTTGATTCAGAAGATTGTTGTTACATGTTATTGGCATTGATTATATTGTTGATACATATGCATACATGGAAACCCTAGATATCATAGTATGACCAAGGAGTCGCTGTTTATTCGATCTTTACGTACTGATGTTTTCAACTCACGAGCTGGCAACTTACCCCCGTTGTGCCACAGTTTTCTTACAAGTTCGACCGCTTAGATCAGTAGCGGTATCGCTGGCATACAGCTTGCCTTCACGGTGCTTTGCTATGGTAGGTGGGGCACATTAGATTGTGCCCACTCTTCTATTTATTTCTATTGTATCTAGATAAACTCCATCAAACAGAAACTTGACTTTGTATATTGGTAGACCTAGTCAGACTTGTGTTGCGAGACATAGAGCGTTGGGTGTATGTTCGCTTGTTTTGAGGGTTTGATGTCTCCCTTTATAATTTGTTTCTTTCTGTGTTTGATCTTCGCCATTGGGCGTCATATATATATTGCTTACTTGCATGGTTGTGTTTCCACCGATTGGCGAAGAGCTAGCTCCCGCTTGGGGATGCCCATATATATATTGCTTGTATGTGGTTTTGGATCATAGTATGCAAGGGAGGTGCTGTCCAAATTTTTAAAGACGAAAAATGTTTTCAACTATAGCATAATTTACTAGCATTTTCATATATCATTATCTATGCATTTAAAGAAAAACTTGATTTCATTATACATTTATTTCAAAACTGCACCTCCACTATTTTCCGCAAAAAGATTTAGATTTCTGGGCTTCGGCTTACTTGAATTACGTTACGCCTTTAGACATTGCGTGATTCTTGTGCCGGTCATGTGCTAAATTTCTGGGTCGTGACAACTTTCTTCTTATACCTATAAACTTCTCAAAATCTTTGACCTTGCATTACTATGAATGCATGTCTAAAACCAGAGAACTCATAGATAATCCTGAATGAAGTAAGAGTACCAACCCCTTGTCTCGAAGGACACTGGAAAACATACATTTTTATGTATAAGCCCCGATAGTATACCGACTCAAATTCTGTGTTTTGTAAATTGAAAACTGTATATTGGATAAGAATGTCTTACACTGTTATTCAATGCATCTTACCTTATCCTCATGTTATAAAGGTAAATTTTTACAACATAATTTTCAAAATGTATATCTCACTTTATAAAAATAAAGGTACAGATAATTCATATTAAAATCTGGTGCATAAAAATGGTTATTCGAAACCAAATATTTGCCGTCAGGCAAAAGCCAGGCGATTTAATCCAATATCACCAATTACAAGGAATTCCGATATTTAGGATCAAATCGACCACTTCCTAATATTCTACCCCTACTCTTCATCTGTAACACCATACAGATGTGAGATCCAAATCTGGTAAATACATACCCTGGATTTAGAATTGATTAAGAAAACAGTTCACTATTACATGTACACAGAAAAACTGAAACATGAAAATGTTTTATAGGGGATGGTCAGGTATTCCTAGTAATACCTTTTCCATTTTCCAGATTCATGACAGTAGTCGCAATTTCCTTTGCCCTCACTTCAACCCCTTTATATGTCTCTACATCTCACCTTCTGCATACCATTCTTAGGCTAATTGGTTTTCTTCCTTCCCTACCTTTCGGCACCAGACTGAGGTTTGGAAGAAGACTATCCAATAAGCGTAACAGCTGTACTCTCCTAATACAAGGAGCTCTCACAACCAGAGAGAAGGTAAAATGAAGATACAACCGAATAATCCTATTCAATTTCTTTATAACCTGTGGCCATCCTTGACTGAAGTAACTTCTTCGAGTTCGTAGGTAACTATACGATGGCCGTTCCAAGCAATATGGATCTTCGTAGCGATACAACGTGTACTGAAGAAATGCAAACTGTAGAGTAGGAGTGACATGGACATATGCGACTTTATCGTGAATCAAGTCAAGCCAGAGCCAAAGGGTGTCAGATGGTTCGGTCAAATTGGTTCATGAGTTTTTAAGGTAAGTCATGGGTCGCTATACCAATGAGAGAGAAAAGAAACACTCAGCATGCACTCTATCAAGATTAGATTGGTTATCACTTTATCTGATCGGGATGGATTCCACTGTTTCCTCGAATTCTCCTTCAAACCCTAAAAGGAGAAATAGTCGGGATCATTTACACTTTTACAAGTTCGCTAACCGTTCAGCCATGACAGTGTTGGTACTCCGAGGGAGGTCCCCCATGCTTTCGCACGGACCCAATTAATAACCGTGTTTCCACAAAGGCGTAACCTCGTTAACACTTTGTAGACAACTAATAGGTTAGCTAATTGTGAAGTGAAAAATCTCCCGAGGAGTAATACATACTCATCAGTGAGAATCGGGACCCAACTATCATTATGTGATAACTTGATATAATCCACTCAAGTCACCACACTCCAGAAGGTATGCGCATGCCTGGAAAGTTTCCCATATGTTTGAAACTCCTGATAGTTTTTGACCCAAGCGTCTTATGATCTTGATGAAGGCCAACAAATCATAAGTCACAAGTCAAGTTCTACCCGTCATTGTCCTAATTAATCTAAACCCACCCGCACTAGTCCTTGACGAAGGCCAACAAGGCAATACGACTGTCCTAAATTAATGCATATCCACGCAACAGAAAAGTAACACATAACTACCATACACTATGCCTTGACGAAGTCCAACAAACATAGCATGAATACTAAGTGCTACCCGTCAGAAATGACGGAGGGCTACGACTGGTTTTTGGCGTAAAACCTTTAACGTAATAAACTTGATATCGTTGAAGGAACTCGAGTGGCTTAGAAATGGAGTGGTTTAAGCTCCGCTTTTTAAAACTAGTAACATAAAAAATTTCTTAAGAGCAAACTTCCAATGAAGGGATCAAGGCTCTTCCCTCATAGAATGAGGTGCGGGATATTCCTAACATAATCCTTTTTGCAAAGCAAAAGAATACGACTATAAGTTTTGAGGAAACCCGAGTAGTTTTGAAATATGTTCTGACAACATTATTTAGGTTTATTTTTCCTTGCATTATTTCGATAATGCGTTCCCATCATTTTATGTTTCCAAGCCACAAAAGAAACAACCAAAATAACATGCTTTTTATATACCATCTGCATTCGCCACAGGGCCCCATCATGCACTATTAGGTTACATAACTAACGGCAGAGCGGGGCTTGGCTAGCGCGGATGCAAAACATATAGAAGCATCTACTAAATATATATAATATATATATCTCAACATCGCAGGCAAATAATAATCATCACAGCAGATAAAAAATCATCACAAGTATGCGAACAACATTATGGAATACGGATAATCTAGGAACCCCGCGGTTCATTTAAGCCATAAATGAAACGTGACATTCCCCGGTTGTGTGGAAAGCCGGTGCAATGAAGATCCTAGACCCCTACGAGTGCGGCAAGTTACCTGCCAATCCACGAAATGAGGCAACCCCAATTAACAAAGTGATTGGGCCACCCAGCAGTTCCCGAAATCCGGTAACTTGAGCACCCCTCCGTGGGTCAACCTATACCCCCTACGAGTGCGGTAAATAGCCCGCCAATTCTTGAGTAAGGCCCCTTCGGTCTCAACGCCATGATATGCGGGCCCGTTGCCCTCTAGAACCCGGCTATTCGAGCACTCCTCCGTGGGGTAATCCTAGTACAGAAAAGAAAATATATATACATTGACGACATCGATCTCAACCCGGTCGTGTCCCAATAAAAGAATATACAAACTGGCGGTGATGACAGTCCACATGTCGGATGCTCGCCCCGCAATAAAGAATATACAAATGAATCTGAACTGTACGTCTAACATTGCACACATAGCTATCCATCACGACAATCCATCCAAACCCATATATATATATAAAAACGCAGAAGCTTGCAACAACAGAATGTGTGCAACCCCGTCTAAATGAACATATAGCAATTAGAAGACGTTCACAACACATCCACGCATGCAAATGAAGTCACGACAATAGAATTCCAAAACACAATTAGCGCACATCCCAAATTTACCAAGGATCAAAAACCAAGTGCACTAAGCATCCAAAAAATCGAGTTTTGAGCCAATTCGGAAGTCCGAATCAAAACGAAACGTGCCCAAACCTTCACGGGGAGTTATAGCACAAAATTATCTTCGAGTCGGGGTGCCTATAGGGGTTACCCCACCCCTGATGCCACCACGAGGTGGCCAGAGGGTGAGGCAGACCCGAAATTGCCCATGGGTGGGCAATTTCGGGTCCCCACCGCCAAGACCACCTTGTGGTGGTCTTGAGGAGTGGGCCCAGCCGTTCAGTCCCCCTCGGGTGCCTATGCACCACCCCACGGCTTCTCGGTTCAAACCGAGAGCCCGCGGGGTGTGCAAACATCTGAGAACTCAAAAATTCGGGACTGTTTTTTCGACAGTTTTCGATGCCCGAAAAAACGTGAATTCTAATGTCATAATTAGCTAATTTAAGGTGTTTGGGAGGCTCTGATAGCACTGCAGGGTTCCCTAGTGCCCACGGCACAGCGGAGGTGCGAATAGCAAATAAAAAATTCAAGCCTACACGATGGAACCCCGAACCAAGAATCAATCCAAACTCCTAAACTAGCAAACCAATCATCCAAGGTTTGAGAAATACAAACTTTGTCGCGTGTCCACCCAATTGTGGAAGACCTTTTGAAGCTCGTACCCGCCGGGATCGCTCTTGAGAATCGACCACCCTTGCCGAAGACGATCCACTCGAGGGAATGCGGAGGAGGCTCTAACCGACGATCCAAGATCGCTAGGTTTGGATGGTCGGTGATGTAGGAATACACAACTAAATTTTTCTCTCTTGTACCATGATCAAAATGAGATCAAGAAGATGAAGGAGAAGTGAAAGTCTACCCTTGCACCACCATGAGGTTTTAGTAGCATCAAGCATGCCGAATTTTAAATTTATTCGGTGCTAAGTTAGACTAACAAGATCTTAACTAGAATAGTTAGGGTTAAACTATGATGATATGAAAACTAAAGAGAAGGAAGATGATTATACCCTCGTAGATCAAGTCCTTCTCTTCTTTAGCTCCGGGTTGTAGTCCACGTGACTCCACTAGGTTCCACTTTGAGTTGAATGAACCTCCTCGTAGATCTTCACGCCGAAGACAATCTACCCGAAGACCCTCTGGCTCAAGCTACTTCTTCACTAAACTACCTTTAGTGAAGGCAACACACCACACCAAATTGCTAGTCAAGTGTGGGATGGTGATGTAGGGGTTTTGAAAGCTCACTTGGATCCTCACAGGCTCAATGATTCACATCACAAGTGAGGGTTTTGAGCTTGGAGGTGAGATGAAGAAAGTGTAGAGAGCAAGAGAGAGCAAGAGCTCAAGAAGAATGGCTAAGGCAAGAACTCTAGAATGAGCAAGCATAGAATGAAAAAGAAAAATGTCTCCTCTCTTATTCATGCAAGGAATAAATTGCAATTCTAAATTGCAACCTTGCTTGAATAGTGAGTCAAAACCATTATAATATGATAAAAACCCATGCCTCAAACCATACCCAAAATATCTCCACACTTTACACCCCATTTTCCTATTTTCATAAAATAGAAAAACCAAGCATGCTTCATTTAATAGTATATATAAATATTGATATATCAAATATATATATATATTAATTTATATATATATATATATATATATATTAATAAAGCAATTAGAATGCTAATAATATTAGTTAATATATAATTATATCAAATATAATTTATATCAAATTATTAAATCAACACTTGATTTAATAGTCCGGTTATATCACATATGACCGACTAATATCATTTATTTGTGTATCACATTATCAAATCAACACTTGATTCGATAATCAGGTTATATCACATATAACCTAACTTGATAATAGATAACTGCCAGATTATAATACGGTATCACATACACGTATTTAATCAGGCCCACGCACATATCACATATGTGCCCTACTTCGTTTCGCTTGAAGCAGGAAACTTCTGTGTGGGGCTCTAAAGACTGGTCAATACGCCAGCAGTAGGTGATGATCAAATCAGTCACCTATAAGCCGTCAGCGGTACTACCTGGACGTAACGGCTACCCGGTTATTGAGCGATATGAAGATCAACAAGCATGCTCGTCCATATTCTCCATGAAGCTTATCAGTAACACTACCGTACAGTCCGGTTTCTTTGTCTGGTATGTCGCATATCATGTCCAGGGGTGGTAAACGTCACACCCCAGTAACATGATAAGTCATGCCGATGTCTGGCCAATAACGGTTCAAGAAACTACTGATAACTCTTATCAGTAAATCTCAGCAGCAGCCCTAGCCAGGGACATCCAGTTATAGCCAATCGAGCATCGCACAACATCCAATATCGGGAGAGACGAAACCCTTCCTATCGCTCATTGCCTCTATGTGACCCGGGACTGTACCAAAAATCCACCGGTTTGCACGTCTCCTTTGAGCGTGGTAGGGAGGAAATCAAAGCACAGTGGGAGCCACACAAGTCTCTATGACGATCTCGGGTCTACAGACTAGCCTGTATCAATGTCACCAAAGGATTGCTATCTGACGATAGGTATGCTACTAACTAGGAGTCCTCGGCGAGTCCTGTTTAGTGTACCCATTCTCCAATGAGCACCTGTGTAAAATCTTGGATGTCACACACCAATGGTTGTGGGATCAACCATCGCCCTCTAAGGGACAAGAAACGTACACACAAGTCTACTCTAGAATATCGATGCCCCTGACTCGATATCCCCTCGACTAGGAACTATTTGAAGGATGTACTTTTGGACCACTCTGGCCCCACTTGTATGATCTCATCATAATCCTGGTAGTGAAGTACATATCCTAAGGGCTTTATAAACATATGAGAGAAAGACAGTAATGAATACTAGTCAACATGTTAAGATAAAGTGTAACTATATAGCATACTATCATGTCGAGAAAGAAAGTCCTCTATATATATGTCCAAGCATCCACTATAATATACATCACATGTACAATATTAGACTCTAGGGCATACATATTCCTAACAATCTCCTACTTGCACTAAGGCCATATGTTGTAGTTGTAAGTTGTATGTATGTCCTAGAGACCATTATGTACATATGATGTATATTATAGTGGATGCTTGGACATATATAGAGAGGACTTTCTTGCTCGACATGATAGTATGTTATCTGGTTGCTCTTTAGCTTAACATGTATACTTGTCTCTTGATACGGTCTTATGGTTACATGTTGTTAAAGCCCTTAGGATGTGTACTTGACTACCAGGATTATGATATAGATCATACTAGTGGGGCCATGGTAGTCCATAAGTTCATCCTTTAATGTTCCTAGTCCTGGGTGCATCGAGACGGGGCATCGATATACCAGAGTAGACTAGCGTATACGCTTCTCGACCCATGAGATGGGCGATGGATGATCCTGTCTCCATTGGTGTTTGACATCAGAGATGGTATACGGATGCTCAGTGTAGACTGGGTACACTGGACGAACTCGCCGTGAACTCCTAGATGGTATTATACCTGACGTCAGCAGTTCTCTGGGGACACTGGTACAGGTTAGTCTGTAGACCCGAGATCGTCAAAGAGTCTTGTGTGATTCCTACTGTGATTTGATTCCACCTTACCACGTTCAAGAGGACGTGCAAAACAATGGTTTTTGGGTACAGTCCCAAGTCACATGGAGGCAATGAGCGATAGTAGGGGTTTCGTTTCTCTCGGTATTGAGGGTTGATGTTGCGCTGTGCTCGATTGGCTATAACAGGCAAGTCCCTGGAAAGGGCTGATTTAGAGGTTTAATGGTAAGTGTTATCAGTAGTTTCTCGGCCCGTTATGAGCCTTATATCGGCATGACTTATCGGTTATTGGGGTCTGACGTTTACCACCCCTAGACTGGATATGCGACATCTTAGATGAAGAGACTGGACTGTACTGTAGTGTTATTGACAGACTTTACATGAGCTAGAGCGGGCTTGCTTGTTTATCTTCTGATCGCTCAATACCCGTGCAGCCGTTACATCCAGCTAATACCGCTGACGGCTTGTGGGTGCTTGATGTGATCATCACCTACTGCCGGCGTATTGACGAGTCTTTAGAGTCCTACATAGAGGTTTTACTAGCTCAGGCAAAATGAAGTAGGGGCACATATGTGATATGTGCGGGACCGAGAATAATACGAGTATGTAATACCGTATTCTATTCTCGCGGTATTTGTATCGGTCGGTTAAATGTGATATAGCCGGTTATCGAATCAAGTGTTGATTCGATAAGTTGGTACATATATTATTAGTTGTTTATATGTGATATAGTCGGATTTTTAAATCAAGTGTTGATTTGATAATTTAGTGTATAATTGTATATTTGATATACTTGTTTACATTAACTAATATTAGCTCACTTAAGCATTTATTTTCTCACATGTGCACACTTAATTTATATGTGATATTTATTAATTGTGTTCTTTTTTGTGTCATGGTTGTTGATACACACTACATGGGTGTATGAGCCTTACACCATACTATTTATAATGTAGGGTTTTAATATTTAAAGTAATTCCAAATTAGTGGATATTTAGCCACACGCATGAAGCTTGTAGAAGGTTGTGGATGCATTGACTTAGTCCACCAGTTTTGTTTTACTTAAGATATTTATTAACATAACCATTATAATTTAGCCATGATTATGCCTCTATATGAGTTAGCTATATGATACAAACTCACCCATGGTTGATTCTCTCACCTCATTGGTTCATTCTCGGCTCTTGACTTCATCTTCTTCATGCTTGAGAAAAAGCTTGCTAGCTTTTTTCAAAGTGAGAAAATATTGTGAGAAAAATAAAACTAAAGTGAGCCCACTACCTACTTCATCATCCTCTACTAGATTAGCACTTTAGTATAGGGTATTAGCTTCACTAATCTCTTATTAGTGAAGTAGTAGCTTGAGTTAGTGTCTCCTCGACGTAGATCATTTTCGGCCTCGAAGACTTCAAGTAAGATCGTTCCTTTCACCTTGTGAAGCCATCCAAGAGTCCGGGAGTTCCATGATCGCAGCGAAGGGACCACTACAAGGAGCTATTTAAGTGAAGGACCTGTCTACAAAAGTTGTATTCCTTTATCACTTAGATGTAAAGTTGTTTACTTTCTAGTTTAGCTCCTAAAACTCTAGTTAGATCATAGGTTAGGGTTGTTTGGCACACTAAATTTTTTAAATACGGCATGTTTGATGCCTTGTGGAGCTTTTTGGTTGTGCCTAAGAACCTTACAGTGGTATCAGAGCCTTGCTACAACATTAGGAGTTGTCTAGACAAAGTTAGAATTCCGATCGAACCCCATAAACCAGAAACGGACCCTCTCTTTGGAAATTTTTCAAAAATTCGGATTTTTCCATGTTAAAAATATTCAGAAAATCATGCAGGTAATTCTATAGACACACCTGAAGAACGAAACCCTAACTCGTCTAAGTGACCGCGGATCCACGGCCAAAACATGGTTTTGGCGGCGGATCCATGGTGCCACTTGAGAGGCTTGGGTCGGGCCCTTCAGCTGTTGGTCCGTAGGTACTGGGGCATTCTTTTCTGTATTTTTAATACTGCTCAAGTGTTGAGCTTTCTAGATAATTTTGGGAATTCGTTGATCCGATCGAAAGGTTTAACATCGTCTAGCTATTTGTGGAATGCGATACAATATGTGGTATTCATATAGTTAGGCATGAAATCCAAAGTATGTGATATTTTGGGTTTAAGATGTCTAAGGTTATTATGGATTTCAAATGTTGCAGGTTGACATTTTCTTTTCTGTGACCTAAGTGTAATATGTGGTGTATCGTCGGTTTCGTTGCTATATGTCAACGACAATTGGGATACGGATATTACTTACGTTGATGACATGTGATGTTATGTGTTGCTGTGATATGTTATATTGGATCGTCGTGTTTTGAATAGCTTGGGGTTTTTATGTGAGATGAGAGTTTTTTATTTTCATTCATGTAAAATTCATTGTATGTAATATTCTTTTATTGGGGCACTTCCGGGTTGAGGATGATGTCACCATTATTGTATATTATTTACTTTTCCGCATTAGGATAGACCTAAGGAGGGGAGCACAAGTAACCGGGTTCTAGAGTCCAGTGGGACACCAACTCGAGGAGTCGAGTCCGGGTCTCCTAACTCTAGAATTGGTAGGGTTACTTGTCTCTCTCGTAGGGGTCTAGGGATGTGGGTTTGGCTATTCATCGTGACCGTGGAATCCATGTTTTATACAGGCTCAAAATAAAACACGGACCTCTTAGTATATCCATATTTCATATGTTACTTATGCTGCTCTGTGATGTGATCACTGTGGATTATGAGACGAATGGATATACATTATATATGATATATATAGTAGACGTTGTTTATGTTTTGCACCCGCGCTAGTCCCGTCCCTCTATGCCGTTAGTTAAGTAACCTAACGGTGCATAACGGGACACTGTGGTGAGTGCGGATGGCATAAGCGTACGTTGTATTTTCGTTTCTTCTGTGATGCTTAGCAAGAATAAATGATGGGACTTCATTAATGAGATTAATGAAAGAAAAAAAACCTAAAAGATGTTGTAGAATCAAATTTTCAAAAAGGGTAGCTCTAGTTTTTACTTTGCATAGCGGTATTCCTTGTAGAATATCCAGCACCTTATTCGATAAGGAAAGAGCCGAGATCCCTTCACCGGGAGTGAACTCTTTAGCAAAAACCTAGCAGATGCTACAACACTCGGTTTGTCTTTTGATTGCTTTTATAGTTTCTGCTTTACATAGTGATATTTATGAAATATCCTGCACCTTATTCGATAAGGAAAGAGCCGAGATCCCTTCACCGGGAGTGACATCTTTAGCAATACTAGTGAAAGCCTAAAAAACACTCCTTTCCAAAATCACTCGAGTCTACAACGATATCATGTTCATTACGCAAAAGGTTTTCTGAAAAACCTGTCGTAGCCCTCCGTCATTTCAGATAAAGACTGTTTAGTATTCGTGCTGCGTTTGTTGGCCTTTGTCAAGGCGTAGTGTGCGGTAACTGAATGGTGCTTATCTGCTTATGCATGTGATGCAGATTGGATTAGAGTAGTCGTACGACCTTGTTAGCCTTTGTCAAGGGTCGTGCATGTGGGTTTAATTCAATCAGGAAATGACGGGTTGAACTTGACTAGCATCCTATGATTTGTTGGCTTTTGTCAAGGTCATAGGGTGTTAGGGGCAAAATTTTATCGGGAATTTCAAGTGTTGAAATTTGCAATGAGATTGCATACCTTCTATGAGATAGTTGGATCCCGATACCCACTGCAAGTAAATGTTACTCCTAGGTGTGTTTTACACAAGACAATTAGCCGATCAAGTAGGTGTCTAGAAAGGTGTTTACGGGGTTATGCCCCTGGGAAAACGAGGTTTATTTTAATTAGGTCCCTACGAAAGCACGGGGAACCTCCCTTAAAGTACCAACAATGGCCAGGCTGAAAGATTAGCGAAATTGTAGGGTGTAATTAATCCCGGCTAGTCTTTCCTTTTAGGTTTTGAAGGAAGATTTGATAAAAACAGTGGGAGCCATCCTGATTAGATAAAATAATAACCAATCTGATCTTGCAAGAGCATACGCTAAAGTGTTTTCTTCTCTCTCTCTCTAGGTAGCGACCATGTCAGGCCTTAATCAAGATAATAATTTGGATTTATTGACCGAACCCGCTAGTTATACTAAGCAGGGGAACATTGGTTCCGTTCCTTCTCATAATTGTTATAAAACTGAATAGGAAATTAAGGAATGCCCGGATTCCCATGCCGCCCAAACGAAGAAGAAATAAGTTGATTCATCTTCTTCGGGTTTGTTAGTCATCGAGAACTGTTTCTCAGTTCACTCTACGTCCTGGATATTAGATACCGGATCGGGATCCCACATATGTAATATGTTACATGGACTAAAGAAAGGTAGAGAACTGGGAATGGGTGATCATTCCGTAAGAGTAGGGAATGGTGCAAATATTGCAGCCAAAATAGTTGGCGATTATCACCTTGTATTACCAAATGGTAATACATTGATTCTTAATGAATGCTATTACATTCCGACCCTGATATGCAATCTTATATCAGTTTCTTTATTAAGTAAAGATGGATATAATTTTGTAGTACAGGATAATGTTATGAACATCTTCCTGAATCAAAAGTTGATTCGATAAGGCTCGTTAAATAATGGCATATACGTTCTAGATTAAACCACAGTTCTCAATGTACAAAACACAAACAAGAAGAAGAATTCAGAAATGAATGAATTCTTCTTGTGGCATTGCAGACTAGGTCATATCAATGCGATACAACTAGCTAAGTTACATAAGGATGGATATTTGAATCCATTCGATTTTTCATCTTATGAAACTTGTCAGTCTTGTCTCAAAGGCAAAATGACCAAAACTCAGTTTACAGGAAACGGAGAAAGAGCTAGTGAGCTCTTGGGGCTGATACATAGTGATGTATGTGGTCCCATGTCTACACATGACAGGAATAGTTCCTCATACTTCATTACATTCACTGACGATCTCTCAAAATTCGGACATGTGTTCCTGTTGAAACACAAGTCTGAAGCTTTTGAGAAATTCAAGGAACATAAATCCGAAATTAAGAACCAAACTGGAAAAAGTATTAAAATCCTATGATCTGATCGAGGAGGTGAATACTTGAGCACGGAGTTCCTGTCACGACCCGAAAGTACGGAACGTGACCGGAACTTAGATTACGAAGCGTCTAGAGGCGCCACGTAACCTAAGTAAGCCGAAGCCCAGAAATCTAAACCATGAAAAAGAAGAAGAAGCAGTAAAAGAAAATAAGTATAAAATCATCAGCAAATTTTACCAAAAATTTCGGCAGAGTCTCCTCTGTAAAAACTGGCCCCCAAACGGGTACAACAAGTATAATATACATAAACAATAAAAAGCATCCCCAAACGGGAGCTAGCATCAACGCCAACAGGCGGAAACAACCACAGCAAGCACAATAATATACAGCGCCAATAGGCGAGGCTCAAAACTCAAAAGAAAACAAAACCACCAGATCTGAATAATACATGAGCGACTCTAAGGTCGAAATAAAAGACTGGTCCTATAAACTTATCAAGTAATACAAATATGGTTGATGGAGCTTACTAGATACAAATGAATGAATAAAAGTACAATGGTGGTTCGGATACAAGTGAACCAACCTACCGTGCAAATCACCCTGAAGAAAAGATGTGCTAACAAGCTGCCACGGAAACCTGTACATCGAACCTGTAAAAAATTTGGCACAACGGGGGTGAGTTGCCAACTCGTGAGTAGAAGACATCTACGAAAAGAAATCGAATGCCCGACGCTATCCTAGGTCATAATAATACACTACTATATCCCAAACATCTAGTAATAGCAGGGTAATACTACGTGTAAGTGCAACTACTCCGTGTCGTGTCAGTACCTCATATAATACTATGTCATATGAATGAAATGCATGCACCATGAATGTAAAGTAACAAATCCTGAAATTCAGATATATATGTATAAGAAATCTTTAGCTGTTATCATAGTAGAATGTGTATAAGAATCTGAAATCTCAATAATGAAATCCATGGAAATCCGTGTCAAACATCGACACAACACATGTAATCTCAAGTCTCACTATCTCGGGCTCCGTCAGTCCTGATCGGCCCATATCATCAAATCTCACGACAACGGTCGGTATCCTCCGGATATCCGCCGCTCCAGACATCACCGGTAGGTAGCCTTCCCCTGCCAGGGTCATCGTCTATAACTCGATCTTCTTGCCCCGGGATACCATACCGGGCCCACCATGTACCCGAGACGGTTCATCCACTCCTCGAATCGGGTCTCGAAATCCAACAGAAAACATGAAATCTCATGGTGGACGACACATACATCACGAGAAAACCGCATCTTATTTTAAAAAGAGAAGAGGAGATAGAGAGAAGTTTTATATATTTTTGCGGTTTTCCCCAAAAATCCAGAAATCTCATAGAAATCCAAATCTCAAAAATCATGAGTAAGCATATGATAAGTGTCGGCATATGCCCATACTACTGCATGATAACATGAAAATATGAATGCATGAATGTCTAAGCAATAAATATCATGTCTGTACTAATGTCAGTGAATAATCACAATATTCTAGCGGTCTAGTTGTTAACTGATTCTATCCATAAAAGTCAATATGATCTAAAGTGTACGTGACATAGCAATTACCGATGATGATGTGTGTAAGCCGGCAAATAAGTGTGCGTGGAATATGCGCATCATCGGTAATAGTGCTGGTGTCCTAACAGGTAAAGTTTATACTGATTATAGCAACATATAAAAGAACATGCACCATGATAATTACAGTATGAATGTAAATACAGATGTGCATTATCCACTCCTCTGCGAGATACGAGTACAACTACCACTATATGAGTCGAACCTAAACCAGTGTCCATCTAACATCCTAAGGAACTAAACCTAATAGACTAGTCAGTAAGAAACTAGAGTCTACCTAAGGTCTGAATCAATATCTCTAATAGTCGGCGATCCTGCCTCAATAGCGTCACGTACGTAGTACGGCTTCCTCGAATCAAGAGTGCGGATCAATCGTCAAATCTAAACCTCGTACGGTAAAATCCATCGTACGGCATCCCAATATCGGGGTACGGTCAAGTATCTCCTTGGTGTCTCCTCATTCGTATAATGTCATCATCAGCACATCTCATGATCAAGGTGTTAAACTGTGATCGCATACATCAATCATATATCATTGCCATCATGATAAGCATCATTAGTTTATCCTCAGAAATATCATGTCATATGTATCATATTGTGACTAGGTCATACTTATATGATATCGGCATCAGGTCACACCAATATAATGTCGTAATCAAATTATACATATATCATATAGTGATCAGTCACAAGTTACAGTCCGGGTACTATTCTAGCGTCCCATGTACATCAATATCACCACCACTCTTTATAATTTATATATTCATGTTCATTATCTCATTCTCTAATGATCCGCTAACACTTTAATACGACTGTATAGTCAAGAATCACGGCATCAAGCCCAGTTATACTGTTTCATCATGCCTCAAATATCATATCACATCAATGAATCCCATATACGTGTTGTATATATATATACACCTATACCTAGTTTTATATATATATACACATATACGTATACTCCATGTCGAGTTTTAGTGTGTGCGTGTGTGTTTCTATCAGAAACCTACAAACCTTTCCCAAAGTATTCATCCTCAGGTATGGTTTTCCTAAATCAGTCTAGTCCCGCCTAGGGTCATTACTAGGGTCCTGCTCAGTAAGAATCTAGGGTCACATCGGGTTTCCTAATGTCAATAAGTACTATTCCTATTCTACGTTACGGGGGTGCTAAACGCCATCCACCCGACTTCCCCCCGTAGATATGCATCTACTCACCTGGTCCATGTCTGCCGACGACGGTGTCGCCATCCTCCTTTTCATCGCCCGCAGTCCACTTGAAGGGTACCTAAACGCAAACATATAAATATTATCGTAAACTGAATCACATACGAAAGTCAAACGATTTAAAGGAGCAAGCATAGGTTAAAACCTATGTCCCGTCCACGCAAAAGAACCAAATACCGCTCGATATCGGCGTACAAACTCCGATGGATCGAGATAACATCATCAAACAACTTGTAGTTTTAAAACACATTACTTATACCATAAAACACGATTAAATCCATCGAAACCCTAAAATCCATCAAACCGTCCAATTTCGTAAAACCCGAAATTGCCAATTTACCGTTTTTCATCAAAACTTGACATTTAAATGAAACCAATAGTTATAAAACTCATTATATAGCATAACTAGACTATACAAACCGTTACTATATTTTTATTACACAAATTTATATTAATTTGAAATTTCTAGTTTGCAACATTTAACAATTTTCAGCATTTTTCAAGCAAAGCACCACAATTCCACCACAAAACATGATTTGCATGAATTAATGTATTAAACCACAATTCATAATGATAATGATTCAATGAAACCATAAATTATATTTTTAATCACATTTATTTAGAAATTCCTAAAATCTAGTTTACAAAATAATAGCATTTTATTACTATTTTTCCAATTATCAAAGTAATCTAGTGATCAAACTAAGTTTTTCATTCAATTAATGTGCTAATATTCTCATTAAAACTACCATCTAATGATAGCAACTTAAATTGGAATTTTATATTACCCACAAACACATTTTAGAAAAATCTAGTTAGCTAATTTCCTTATTTAAAACAATTTTAAATGAAAATTTTACAATTTAACAACCATGCAATATTTTCCAAATCTAAAAGTGTTAAACTAACTATTATAACCCTAATTAATTATTAAAAATCCTAACTTGAATTTACAACCCTAACTTGCATTTTTTTAAAAAAAACATAGAATTAATTCATTAAATCTAATTAAGCTTAAATGATCATCTAATAACAATAAATCAAAAGAAAGAAAATTATACCTCCAAAATGTGAAGTCCAAACAAGAAATGAGCCTCCAAAATACATGCTTTCCCACTCCAAAATCCATATAAAAAAGGGTAGAGAATAAAGGGTATGAAGAGATTAGGATTTTGTGTATTTTTTGTTGAATTTTTGATGGATTTTGATGGATTTTGGTGCAAAAATGAGGTGGGAAATGGGGGGGGGGGGGCAGCCATGGGTGGTTGTGGCCGGCCTTGAGGGAGTGAGGGAGAGAAAGAAATGATTAAGGAAAAGTGTAGAAGTTTCAAGAGGAGAAATATCACTTAAAGGTCTTTTCATGGTTTATTTAATTGTTTATTTATTTGTTTACTATAGCAACTCAAGAAAGCTCTAGAAAATAGAAAAAATTTGCAAATAAATTTTGCATTATACACACTAATTTCTAACATGCCATGGTTCATTTTTACAAATTAAAACCATTTAAATTTGTAATTTACACTAATTTAGTGTAAAAATAAAGCTTATGTTAATATTTAAAATAATTAATTTAGGAAAAATATTTTATTAAACTAAAAATTTATAAGTGGCTAAATAAACACCATTTACTAGTAATTTCATAATTAAAATAGATATATTAAAAATTATAATGAAAACAATCACGGTTTGGTTTTACGAAAAATACATTTTACTTTACCGAAAATCCTAAAATTCACTTAAACACTTTTATTCATTTATTTATTTATTTTTAAAACGTTACAATCTTCCCCCCTTTAAGAAATTCGGTCCCCGAATTTAAATTAAAACTCCCCTTCCAAATACTAAAACATTTAGCAAAACACTCAAATCGTCGGGGCTCTGAAATCATCAATACATAACAAAATCAACTCCGTCAAGCATGACGCAATCATCGGAGTTATGGCGATAATAAAATATCATAACTCAATGTGAAAACCATCATAATATACATCAATCTATAACTTATATATAGTTCGCATCCTAGTAAAATCGCCCAATCATCATAATAAAGAAGCATACAAATACCCCTCTTGAAAATCGCCGTGCAATGCACGTGTCACAGCATAAGTAGCGGACGTTTAAATTTTTAAAAAAAATAACTATATATATATATATATCTTTTATTTAACATACACGTCCCGCCTGGTTACTAAATCAAATAATAATGATTATGAAAACATACTGCTCAAACTAAAATCAATCCCAATCACATCAATAAAATGTCATGTGCGTCCGGTACGCACTGAAATCGAAACCAAATGCAGAAACCATGAATACCCACAAAACAAAACTAAGTGCAACAGGTGTGCACCAAAAACATCGGTCAAGTGCAACGGGCGTGCACGACTCAAAATCAGGTGCATCTAATCTGCACAAAACCCCGATTTAGTGCATCTGGTGTGCACAAAATCGCATCAAGTGCACCAAGTATGCGGAAGAATCCTAATCAGGTGCACATGGAGCACGAAAACATACATCGAATATCAGACTCGAATCACAGTACGAAAATGGATAAAAACTAGGTCGAAGCATATATCAAAATCATGTGTAACCCATATGCACGAAATCAAATCAAAATCTCAAAATATATAAAACCAAATCAAGTGTACTGGGTGCGTACTAAACCACATCAATACAACTGATATATGAAACACAGATAGAATGAAGGTACACACAGGAAATACCAATCGTAGAACAAAGTCCTCAAAATACAAAAATCCAATCAACGAAAATAGGAAATTCAAATCACTAAATCACAATCGTAAACACTATCGTCAATGTGCGCCTCTTTCCTCTGATGTCGACTGCTTCGAACTCGTTCTTTCATAGGTGTGCTGACTGCGCTACCAACGGCAATACTCATGTCTAGAGTCTCCCACGTAGTCGATCCCTTCACCTGATATCCGGACTACATTGAACTTTTCGATCGATCCATCAAAATCCCATAATTCCCCGAGAGCTCAACACTCAAGTACAGTTTAAAAATATCCGGTACATACCCCAGCATCGATGATCCAGCTGTAGAAGGGAAAACCCAAGCCTCACTAATGGCACTGCAAAACTGCCGTAAACCCTAAGGTTCAAGGGCGTTCTCGTGGTCATTATGTCGAGTTAGGGTTTCATTCTTCTAGAGGGTCCATCGAAATACCTGCATGTTCTTCCGAATACTTTAAACTTATGAAAATGGTTTTCTGATAATCGTTCGAACCCTTTAACTTCATCCGGACGGCATGTGAATACCCTTCGTCCGCACGCTAAGCAATGCTTCAATCCTCAAGAACAACCAATACTCTAATGGTTATCGCATTCGAGCCGCAGCTTCCTCTGCCCGTGCGCCCGTGGTAACAGAAACCACCATCCGACATTGACGAAGATAGATCAAAAGAACGAATGGAATACGGTACAAACAATGTAAATCCTAGGGCTCCTTAAGCAGAGTAGCGTATCGTAAGTATGCCGCGGACCATACCCACAGTACGTTACTCTACCTAAATCGCCTACTCCATCAACCAAGGGTCACCTAGACTTATACAAGGTTAAACCTAGCGCTCTGATACCTACTTTGTCACGACCCGAAAGTACAGAATGTGACCGGCACTTAGATTACGAAGCGTCTAGAGGCGCCACGTAACCTAAGTAAGCCGAAGCCCAGAAATCTAAACCATGAAAAAGAAGAAGCAGCAGTAAAAGAAAACAAGTATAAAATCATCAGCAAATTTTACCAAAAATTTCGGAAGAGTCTCCTCTGTAAAAACTGGCCCCCAAACGGGTACAACAAGTATAATATACATAAACAATAAAAAGCATCCCCAAACGGGAGCTAGCATCAACGCCAACAGGCGGAAACAACCACAGCAAGCACAATAATATACAACGCCACTAGGCGAGGCTCAAAACTCAAAAGAAAACAAAACCACCAAATCTGAATAATACATGCGCGACTCTAAGGTCGAAATAAAAGACTGGTCCTATAAACTTATCAAGTAATACAAATATGGTTGATGGAGCTTACTAGATACAAATGAATGAATAAAAGTACAATGGAGATTCGGATACAAGTGAACCAACCTACCGTGCAAATCACCCTGAAGAAAAGATGTGCTAACAAGCTGCCACGGAAACCTGTACATCGAACCTGTAAAGAATTTGACACAACGGGGGTGAGTTGCCAACTCGTGAGTAGAAGACAACTACGAAAAGAAATCGAATGCACGACGCTATCCTAGGTCATAATAATATACTACTATATCCCAAACATCTAGTAATAGCAGGGTAATACTACGTGTAAGTGCAACTACTCCGTGTCGTGTCAGTACCTCATATAATACTATGTCATATGAATGAAATGCATGCACCATGAATGTAAAGTAACAAATCCTGAAATCCAGATATATATGTATAAGAAATCTTTAGCTGTTATCATAGTAGAATGTGTATAAGAATCTGAAATCTCAATAATGAAATCCATGGAAATCCGTGTCAAACATCGACACAACACATGTAATCTCAAGTCTCAATATCTCGGGCTCCGTCAGTCCGGATCGGCCCATATCATCAAATCTCACGACAACGGTCGGTATCCTCCGGATATCCGCCGCGCCAGACATCACCGGTAGGTAGCCTTCCCATGCCAGGCTCATCGTCTATAACTCGATCTTCTTGCCCCGGGGTACCATACCGGGCCCACCATGTACCCGAGACGGTTCATCCACTCCTCGAATCGGGTCTCGAAACCCAACAGAAAACATGAAATCTCATGGTGGACGACACATACATCACGAGAAAACCGCATCTTATTTTAAAAAGAGAAGAGGAGAGAGAGAAGTTTTATATATTTTTGCGGTTTTCCCCAAAAATCCAGAAATCTCATAGAAATCCAAATCTCAAAAATCATGAGTAAGCATATGATAAGTGTCGGCATATGCCCATACTACTGCATGATAACATGAAAATATGAATGCATGAATGTCTAAGCAATAAATATCATGTCTGTACTAATGTCAGAGAATAATTACAATATTCTAGCGGTCTAGTTGTTAACTGATTCTATCCATAAAAGTCAATATGATCTAAAGTGTACGTGACATAGCAATTACCGATGATGATGTGTGTGAGCCGGCAAATAAGTGTGCGTGGAATATGCGCATCATCGGTAATAGTGCTGGTGTCCTAACAGGTAAAGTTTATACTGATTATAGCAACATATAAAAGAACATGCACCATGATAATTACAGTATGAATGTAAATACAGATGTGCATCTCCTCTGCGAGATACGAGTACAACTACCACTATGTGAGTCGAACCTAAACCAGTGTCCATCTAACATCCTAAGGAACTAAACCTAATAGACTAGTCAGTAAGAAACTAGAGTCTACCTAAGGTCTGAATCAATATCTCTAATAGTCGGCGATCCCACCTCAATAGCGTCACGTGCGTAGTACGGCTTCCATGAATGAAGAGTGCGGATCAATCGTCAAATCTAAACCTCGTACGGTAAAATCCATCGTACGGCATCCCAATATCGGGGTACGGTCAAGTATCTCCTAGGTGTCTCCTCATTCGTATAATGTCATCATCAGCACATCTCATGATCAAGGTGTTAAACTGTGATCGCATACATCAATCATATATCATTGCCATCATGATAAGCATCATTAGTTTATCCTCAGAAATATCATGTCATATGTATCATATTGTGACTAGGTCATACTTATATGATATCGGCATCAGGTCACACCAATATAATGTCGTAATCAAGTTATACATATATCATATCGTGATCAGTCACAAGTTACAGTCCGGGTACTATTCTAGCATCCCATGTACATCAATATCACCACCACTCTTTATAATTTATATATTCATGTTCATTATATCATTCTCTAATGATCCGCTAACACTTTAATACGACCGTATAGTCAAGAATCACGGCATCAAGCCCAGCTATACTGTTTCATCATGCCTCAAATATCATATCACATCAATGAATCCCATATACGTGTTGTATATGTTGGAGATAGTGCCCTCATAGTCAATTATTGGATCGCAGGTAGGTGATTGCAATGATTGCGGAGGACCTATCCCGGTAGGACAGTCTTACTCGAGATGATAGTATACTATCTGGTTTGCCTTTATCAGTCGTGTACATGTTCAGGTGACTGATTGCATGTTACACTTTGATAGAGCCCTTAGGATCTGGCTTTACTACCAACTGTATGATGGCGATCATATACGTGAGAGTTGGGTAGTTTATATGCATATCCTTAATTGTGGTCCCTAGTCGTAGGAGTTTCGAGACAGGGCATCGATACTCCGGAGTAGACTAGTGTATACAGTCGAGACCCCGATGAGGGGCGGTGGCCGGTCTCACAAGCCACTGGTGTCAGTTGGATCACCTAAGATGTATACAGGTGCTCATTGGGTTATGAGTACACCGGACAGGACTCGCCGGGAATCTGCTAGTTAGTACTATACCTATCGTCAGATAGCAGTTCCCAGGTGACATGTGTACAGGTTAGTTCATCGACCTGAGGTCGTCATTTGTCTCGTGTGAGTTCCCACTGTGCTTTGATTTCTACCCTACCACGGCTCAAAGGAGTCGTGCAAACAGGTAGCTTTTGGGTACAGTCCCGAGCCATATGGAGGCACGTGAGCGGATCGGCAGGGGATTCGTCTCTCCCGGTATTGGGGGCGAGATCGTGCTGTGTCTAGGAGAGCCATTACACATAGCCCACGGCCGTGGCAGGAGATTTACTGGTAGGTACTCCAGTAGTATCTCAGGGTGTTATTGGGCTACACTCCGACACGACTTATACTGCTTCTGGGGGTCTGACGTTACTAGCCCCCTAGGCGGATATGCGATACTCATTGACGAACGGACCGGACTGTATATACATTGTCACTGTTAGACTCAGTAGGGTTTCTGGATGTGTTAGCTCATCGGCCACCCTTGAGTGCGATCATCAGCCTCCCTTAAGATCAGTCCGTGGGCAACCGTCACGCATAGCTAGTGCAGCTGACGGTTTATGGTTAAACCCACTGCCAGAGTACTGAAGAGTCATTAGAGTCCCCCACAGACAGTTTCCCAAGTTTCGGGCGAAACGTTGTAGAGGCCGTATGGTTTTATGGCAGGGTTCGGAAAATGCACGTGCGTTTACGCACGTGTCGATTTTCGGGCAGATAATACTGGTCGGCTTTGGTTTAAGCCGGATCCGAGTATTATATTGAGTAGGTATAATATCTTTGTCTCAGTTGCATTTGTATTCGGTCGTAATACAAATGCGGGTATATTTATACAGTTTCGGGGTTATCCTGAAAGTTGTTTCAGGATCACTTTTGGAAGTTGCCAGTTTCCAGTTTTCTATCAGCCGTCTTTTAACATTCGGTTAAAGACGGATTTATCTTTTCTTCAGATAAGAGTGAGTCATCATTCTAGAAGGTTCTAGAAGTAATGAAGTGGCTAATGAGTCATCTTGACATTAATGGTTACATTAATGACTTGATGAGGTGTGATTATGACTCATGCTTTGAAATTTATACAATCTTGTTTTGGTTAAGATATTTCTTCATGATAAACTTCATCATATGGTCACCCTCCTTCTCCTACGGTCACCTCCCTCTTCTATATATGGCCGGCCCTCTCTCTCCTCCTCACTTCACTTGATGTTTCATTTTGGTTAGAAAAGATTATGATAGTATTCGGGGTGTATGGAATTTTACAGTTCATTTCATTCCATCACCCGATTTCCACGGCAACTTCATTAACCGATCGTCCACGGATTTGGACGAAGTGAGACAAAGTCATCTACTCATTCTCTACATCAATTCTTGGTCGTCTCTTTTAGCAAACTTGACGATCGAGTTGCCTCAAGTCAGAGGCGGGAGCCCGTTTAAAGAATCACTGATGTGGTGCCACCTCGACGAGGATATCGGAGTTCGACGAGATCGGAGCAGCCGCAATGGAGCGTGGGATGATGGTTGAAGAACGAAGGACTCGGATCGTTCGGTATAACCTTTCTACACTCTTTACAGTTTGTTAGTTTAGCAATAATGGCAGATCCGGGTTAAAGTATACGATAGCGCCAGTTTAAAAGTTTTATTCCGCATTTGGCGTCTGTAGACGGCCGGGGCGCTAGCGTAGACTTACAGTGGTATCGGAGCCTAACCATTTTGCTATACTAACTTGTGCTAACGCGTTTAAAACATCGATCCGACCGGAAATCGAAAATTGTAAAATCCAAGCTTGACAGTTTCTGTTGTTTTTAAACGATGTCAAAAATTATTTCTGGATGTCTTAAAAATCTGTGCAGGCATTCTTAAGAACCACGACGAAATTTGGGGACTTGATTCCTCCAAGCTGCCGCGGAAGGGCGGCCAAACCCATGGTTTGGCCACGCATCCGCGGCCACGTGGGAAGCACGTGCTCCCAAATTTTGTCAGTGGGTTCTCTGTTGGATTTTGTGATTTTTGGTAAATATCGTTTTGGCCCAGGTTTTGTTACTGTTCACCAGTAAGCAGTGGGGCCCACTTTTTGATATTTGGTCGATCGAAATTTAAACACGTTAGTTTACAGTGCTTACATTATATCTCCGACCGGGAATGTCATTTGATCGGTAAACCGCGTTTGATTGCTATAGTTCTTTTAGACGGGTTTGCGAACGTGACATTCACGTTGATGTTCTGTGTTGTGCTGTATTGTTGCGGATTTGTCGTGGTGGATAGCAGTGTGCAATGGTAGTACAGTTTGGGTTTATTTGTACATTTGATATTGCGGGGCGAGCGTCCAACTTGTGGACAGCCGTCACTGCCTGTTGTATAATATTCTTTTGGGGAACGACCAGGTTGCGGTCGATGTACCTATTGTACTATTTTTCATTACTGTACTAGGTTTTACCCCGCGACGGAGTGCACGGATAGCCGGGTTCTGGAGAGCAACGGGTCCGCATCTCATGGCTTTGGGAGGCAGAGGGGCCCCACTCTAAAATTGGCAGACTATTCGCCGCACTCGTAGGGGGTACAGGTTGACCCAAGGAGGGGTGCTCAATTTATCGGATTCCGTGAAGTGCCGGGTGTTCCATTCACTATGCTGTGGGGACTACCTCGCTTCAGGTTTTGGCGGGTAACTTGCCGCACCCGTAGGGGTCTAGGTTTCATTGCACAGGCTATCCACACGACAGGGGAACGTCGGGTTTCAGCAGCGGCTCTGTGAAACCCGGGGATCCCAGATATCTGTATTGTTCTGTGATGCTTATTACTTTTCTGTAATGTTGTATTTTATCACGCCTGGAGCGATTATGTATATTGGTTTATATACTATTAGATGTTGTATATGTTTTACACCCGCGCTAGTCCAGTCCCCGCTCTGTCGTTAGTTAAGTAACCTAACGGGTGATGACGGGACCCAGTGACGAATGCGGATGGCATATACGTACATTTTATTTTCGTTCTTTTCTGGTGTGATTGATTGATGGGACTGCGTTGATTCTGATCAATGCAAAAGTTAAACAAACCTGTTTTCAGTTGTTGGAACAAATTTAAAAAGTGTTATTGCAAAAACGTTTCCTTTTGTTTTGCATAGCGGTATTCAGTGGAATATCCTGCACCTCATTCGACGGGGCAAGGGCCGATATCCCTTCACCGGGACTGACCCCTTGGGCAGAAGTTTGCGTCAGGTTAATAACTTCACTATAGTCGATTACAAGTTGCTTTGCATCGCGGTATTCAGTGGAATATCCTGCACCTCATTCCACGAGGAAAGAGCCGAGATCCCTTCACCGGGAGTGACCTCTTTAGCAAAGGTTTTCGCCACTATATTTTAAAAAGCTATCAGGTTCCTTCAGCGATATCAAGTTGACTACGCTAAAGGTTTTTCGCCAAAAACCAGCCGTAGCCCTCCGTCATTTCATATGAATGGTCAGTAGTATTCAAGCTATGTTGGTCTGGCCCTTAGCCAGGACATAGTGTTTGGTAGCTGCTGGGGTATTTGCATGTTGCATAGATAGATGCGTTGGTTTGGGACAGTCGTACAGCCTTGTTGGCCCTTAGTCAAGGGCGAGTACGGGTGGGTTCAAATTAACAAGATAATGATGGGAAGAACTTGACATGTGACTTATGGTGGGCTGGCCCTTAGTCACGATCATAAGAGCATGGGGCAAAAATCAGATCGGGAGTTTCTAAAGAAACTGAAACTTGCCAGGCATGCGCATACCTTCTGGAGTGTGATAACGCGAATGGATTCCGTCACGTTATCATGCGATGAGAGTTGGATCCCGATTCCTACTGATGAGTTGGTTTACTCTTCGGGTGATCCCGATTGATTCTTCTTTCAGGTATGGGGGAGAATTTGACAGAACAGTGGGAGGTTTCCGGATTAGATAAAGTTATGACCATTCTGATCTAGGTTAGAGTGCACGCATAGTGTTTCTTTTCTCTCTCTCTCTTTGGCAGCGACCTTTGACCGACCCTAGACTATGACTCAGTGACCAGGTTGACCGAACCTTCTTAAAATACTGGCTTTTGGATTGTCTATGTTGCATAAGTCATTGCCACTCCTTCTTTTATCCTTTGCATTTCTCAGAACACCCGTTTTACTACGGATATCCACTTCCATTGGATAGATCCATCGTATGGTTATATACGAACTCGAAGGGACTTCTTCGAGGATGGATCCAGGTTCAGGAGAAATAGAATTGGTTTATTCAGTTGTCTTTTATTATCACCTTCTCTCAGGTTACGAGGGCTCCTTGGTTTAGGAGAGTACGCCTATTACGCTTATTGGATAGTCTTATTCCAAACCATAGGCAGGTGCCGAAAGGTAGGGAATGAAGAAAACCAATTAGCCTAAGTAGGGTGTGCAGAAGGCAATATGTAAAGACAAAATAAAGGGATTAGAAAGAGGGCAAAGTAAATTGCGACCGATATCATTCACGACCAAAACTGCGTACTTCATCGCCACTCCTATTTCACTTTTAAAGGAATAAGGTATTATTCAGTTGTCTTTTATCATCACCTTCTCTCGAGATGCGAGTACTCCTTGGTTTAGGAGGGTACACCTATTATGCTTACTGGATAGTCTTCTTCCAAACCATAGGCTGGTGCCGAACGGTAGGGAAGGAAGAAAACCATTTAGCCTAACGATGGTGTACAGAAGGTAACGACTAAAGACAAATAAAGGGATTTGGAGAGATGGCAATAAAATATACGGTTAAAGTCATGAATTGGATTATGGAAGAGGCATTGCTTTGAATACCAGGATACCCCTACGAAACATTTTTCATGTTTCAGTGCATTGTTAAAGAAAACCTGTTTTCCCGATTAAACACTTATTCCAAGGGTATGTATTTACCAGGTTTCATTCTCATATCTGTATGGTTTTACAGATAATGAGTGGGAGTAAGATATTGGGAATTAGGTGATCATCCTCATTATATCGGAATTCGTTGTAATTGGTGATATTTGAGGAAATCGCCAGGGTACAGTTTTCAACCTACGACGCACAGGTTTTGAGTTGTTTAACTCAGCGGACTTATACAGAGTATTGTATGTTGTCCAGTGTCCATCAGGACAAAGGGGTAGGTCCTCGTACTATGTTCTATTTACTTATAACTTCTCTAGTATTTAGACAAGTGTTTCGTAGAAATACAAGGTCTAAGTTTTGAGAAGTTGTGGGTATAAGAATAAAGTAGAGAACTAAATATCACAAGTATCGGGATTCTTCAAAGAGATCGAAGATGTAGATTCTTGTGATTGGTATTCAGATGATAGTGATGGTTTTGAGAAAAGTGTTTCTCTTTCAGGTTACTCATAATTGGATGGATTCCTAAGTTAAGTAATGCTGATTAGCCTTTTTCCATTAAAGTGATATGCACTGGAGACAGCTGCATGATTTGAATATGGTTCCAATTAAATAAGTGCCAAAGTTTCTGTATTGGATATAGAATGGATCGTACCTTAAAAGAAATTAAGGTATGGGGAGTTGTCCAGCTTATGCTTAAAACTCTGGATAACTCAGGGCACGTTTCTGTAATGGCTGTTTGTGGGTTGACCCTGGCTATAACGAGGGTTGATATTCTACCATTTGCAAGATCAATAGTGATATTGTTCTTAACTCGCCACAGTTTTAGTAAAATGGATCTTTTTCAGAAAACAGTAGTGGGAGTATGGTAGAACTGGAAGTGATTCCAGAACCGCGAACGATTACGGAAAATTTAATAGGACCTATATATTCAATCAGGTTTGACATTCCATTAGCCACTCCGCAGATTTGGTGGGTAACCTCAAACACCCGAGAAGTACTTCGGTAGCCTCAAGGACGGTGACAGGGAGGTTCTTATCTACCCAGACTTGACACTACTGTTATTCCAGGATATGAGACCCGGTAGGAGGGTTGTCGTAGTCAGTGGGAGCAGCAGAAGTATAGTGGGCAAGATGCTTATATCTATTTATAGACTTGAGCAGTTATAGCGGAGATAGATCATCTAATTTTGATGTGACAGTCATAGGTTTGACCTCAATCAGAATAAGGGATGGATCTGTTAAGAAGGTAGTAGGGTGTGATGTCATGGTATTTGGATGACATACACAGAGTAGGAAGTAAAATTCCTATACTACGATCGGTTGTACTCTGATCGTCACACAGTTGTTTCTCCAGACAGGATATGGATATAATATTTGACATTCTGGTTTCTGGATCTATGGTTTTAGATCTAGATTTGGGTAGTTTCCCAATGTGGGTACTTTGACAGATATTCTAATGGTTTTTAGAATAAATGACTCCTAGCATGGTAGTGTACCTGCAGGTGATGGAGTCACCCTCTCTAAAGGTGTCGTATAGACTAAAGGGGAGAGGGATGTGCATGATTGGCAGATCACTTGCTTAGGCAATTGAGTCAATCATGAGATGTCAAGTACCGCACCAAATGTTGTTTTTGCACTAGATGCAATAAGTTTGTATTAATCCAATCCTGGAGAAACATAAGGAAGCAGTTTTAGAACATTAGTACATGTTCTAAGGATTTGATAACGGCAGCCTCTTTCGGGAGACGGTTATCATTCCAGGCTTCAAAGGTGACATGGATGACAGAGTGATTGTCAGAGTTTTAGTTTTCCCTCTGACGAGGGACAGTATTATGGACAGGTGGTTCCAGAGGATACTGTGGGTGGCATGGTGCCGGATACTGATTAGGTTCAGTGATCGATACAGTTTAAGAAGTTTGGATAAGGAGTTCATTTATGAACTAAGGTCCCATCAGATATCCAGACATATTCTAAGACAGGTACTACTCAATTCGGGAGATGGCTTTCTCCGCGAACTTGAGATTAAGAGAGATAAAGAAAGATACTTCTAGGCGGATCCACTCACTGAGGCTATTTCTCGAACACAATAGTTTTACAAACGGGCTTTGTGAAACTGATTAGTAGAGGAGTTGGATGTTCGGTTTCACACGGGCTGTGAGTAGTCGACATCGCAATATTAGCCTTGAGTGCAAGTGGGAGATTGTTGGAGATAGTGCCCTCATAGTCAATTATTGGATCGCAGGTAGGTGATTGCAATGATTGCGGAGGACCTATCCCGGTAGGACAGTCTTACTCGAGATGATAGTATACTATCTGGTTTGCCTTTATAAGTCGTGTACATGTTCAGGTGACTGATTGCATGTTACACTTTGATAGAGCCCTTAGGATCTGGCTTTACTACCAACTGTATGATGGCGATCATATACGTGAGAGTTGGGTAGTTTATATGCATATCCTTAATTGTGGTCCCTAGTCGTGGGAGTTTCGAGACAGGGCATCGATACTCCGGAGTAGACTAGTGTATACAGTCGAGACCCCGATGAGGGGCGGTGGCCGGTCTCACAAGCCACTGGTGTCAGTTGGATCACCTAAGATGTATACAGGTGCTCATTGGGTTATGAGTACACCGGACAGGACTCGCCGGGAATCTGCTAGTTAGTACTATACCTATCGTCAGATAGCAGTTCCCAGGTGACATGTGTACAGGTTAGTTCATCGACCTGAGGTCGTCATTTGTCTCGTGTGAGTTCCCACTGTGCTTTGATTTCTACCCTACCACGGCTCAAAGGAGTCGTGCAAACAGGTAGCTTTTGGGTACAGTCCCGAGCCATATGGAGGCACGTGAGCGGATCGGCAGGGGATTCGTCTCTCCCGGTATTGGGGGCGAGATCGTGCTGTGTCTAGGAGAGCCATTACACATAGCCCACGGCCGTGGCAGGAGATTTACTGGTAGGTACTCCAGTAGTATCTCAGGGTGTTATTGGGCTACACTCCGACACGACTTATACTGCTTCTGGGGGTCTGACGTTACTAGCCCCCTAGGCGGATATGCGATACTCATTGACGAACGGACCGGACTGTATATACATTGTCACTGTTAGACTCAGTAGGGTTTCTGGATGTGTTAGCTCATCGGCCACCCTTGAGTGCGCTCATCAGCCTCCCTTAAGATCAGTCCGTGGGCAACCGTCACGCATAGCTAGTGCAGCTGACGGTTTGTGGTTAAACCCACAGCCAGGGTACTGAAGAGTCATTAGAGTCCCCCACAGACAGTTTCCCAAGTTTCGGGCGAAACGTTGTAGAGGCCGTATGGTTTTATGGCAGGGTTCGGAAAATGCACGTGCGTTTACGCACGTGTCGATTTTCGGGCAGATAATACTGGTCGGCTTTGGTTTAAGCCGGATCCGAGTATTATATTGAGTAGGTATAATATCTTTGTCTCAGTTGCATTTGTATTCGGTCGTAATGTAAGTGCACGGCGGCGCCCCGGCCGTCAATCCGACGCCGGAATGCGGAAGCGGTGAATAACTTAAATTTTGCGGACTTAGCAAACCGGCACCACCGCGCACTTTAACCGGATCGAACCATTAACTAGTCTAAGCTATCTACAAGAATGGGAGAAGAGATATACCGACGATCCAAGTCCTCCGGTCTTCTCTTCATCATCCCGATCTCCCGCGGAAAGTCTTGGCTCCACATTGTCGCCTCCTCGCCGGAAAGGGCACCACGAAGCCGGGTACTTTTACGGGCTCCCACCTCAATACCGAGGCAACTCGCGCATGAAGCCGGCAACTCGACATGCTCAAGATATGCTGTAGGAAGTGTAGTGTAGAGTGGATGTCTCACTTTGGGGTTTGTTGCCATTTGTAGATGATGGAGGAAACAAGAAGAAAAATGGTGCTTGCATTTTTCTAGCATCGAAAATGAAATCAAGAATGCTCCTCTCTCAAAGATGAAGCTCTCATCTTTTTCTTTCTCTCAACCATGAAAAACTTCTTTTTTCAAGTGAGAAGAATGGTGGAGGAAAAACCATATATCATATGAGGGAGGTGAGTGTAGGAGTGAAGAAGAGGTGACCACATCCAAGGGACAAAGAAACATACAACCATGCTTGTTACTATTAAACCCATACCCTCACTTTATCACAATCAAATCTCATAAAGCAAAAGCATGGTTGAAAAGAAATGAAAGCTATCATAATCAATCTATTACAATAAACCCCCTCCACAAATGTTATTTGCACAATTGCAAATAACACCCTCCATCGGAAAAGTCCGGCCGGGAAAGAACAAAGGAAAACCGGCCGGAACGGAATGCAAACTGGCAACTCCAGAAAACTGGTCCCGTAATAAATTACAGGAAAACCCCAACACTGTGCATACACACCCGCATCTGTATTCCGTCCGGATACAAAAGCAATGAGACAAAATCTACGTATCTGATCGAACCCTGCCATATACCTATACGGCTACTAGTACAAACCGTCCGATCCTGATCCGTGCAATACCGCACGTATCTGATCGGACCCTGCCATATCTCCATACGGCCTCTACAGCGTTTCGCCCGAAAGCTGAGTAACTGAAAGTGTGGTGGACTCTAAAGACTCGTCAATACTATGGCTATGGATTTAACCACTAGCACGTCAGAGGTATAAGCCAATACGTAACGGGCCACCAGCTATTGACTAAAAGGGACGTCGATGAGCGAACTCATCCTGACACCCTACTGAGCCTGTCAGTGACAATATCCGTGCAGTCCGGTCCGTTCGTCTATGAGTATCGCATGGCGGGCCTAGGGGGTTGGTAAAAGTCAGACCCCCAAAAGCGGTACAAGTCGTGTCGGAGTGTAGCCCAGAACACCCTGAGATACTACTGGAATACCTACCAGTAAATCTCCTTGCCTTGGCCAAGTACTTTGTGTAATGGCTCTCCTAGACACAGCACGACCTCACCCCCAATACCGGGAGAGACGAACCCCTGAAGATACGCTCACTGCCTCCATGTGGCTCGGGACTGTACCCAACTAAAACCTGTTTGCACGACTCCTTTGAGCCGTGGTAGGGTAGTAATCAAAGTACAGTGGGAACTCACACGAGACAAATGACGATCCCCAGGTCGATGAACTAACCTGCACACATGTCACCAGGGAACTGCCATCTGACGTCTGGTATATGACCAACTAGCATGTTCCCGGCGAGTCCTGTCCGGTGTACTCATAACCCAATGAGCACCTGTATACATCTTAGGTGATCCAACTGACACCAGTGGCTTGTGAGACCAGCCACCGCCCCTCGTCGGGGTCTCGACTGTATACACTAGTCTACTAATGGAGTATCGATGCCCGGTCTCGAAACTCCCACGACTAGGGACCTTTTAAGGATATGCTTGTAGACCCCCAGCTCCCACTTATATGATCGCCCTCATACTGCTGGTGGTCAAGCAAGAATCCTAGGGGCTCTATCAACGTGTAATAGCGACGTGTCATGTCACCTAAAGCAGTACACGATGATAAAGGTAAACCAGATAGCATACTATCATCTCGAGTAAGACTGTCCTACCGGGATAGGTCCTCCCTCAATCATTACAATCACGTACCTGTGACCTAATAATTGACTTTGAGGGCACTATCTCCAACAATCTCCCACTTGCACTCAAGGCTAATTATTGCGATGTCGCATACTCACAGCCCGTGTGATACCGAACATCCAACTCCTCTACTAGTCAGTCTCACAAAGCTCGTTTGCGGAACTATTGCGTTCGAGGAATAGCCTCAGTGAGTGGATCCGCTTAGTTGTTTCTTTCTATGTCTCTCTATATCTCAAGTTCGCGGAGAAAGCCATCTCCCGAAATGAGCAAAATCAGTCTTAGAATATGTCTGGATGTCTGATGGGACGTAGCTCATAAATGAACTCCAAATCCAAACTTCTTAGACTGTATTGACAACTGAACTTAATCAGTGTCCTGCGCGCCATGCCTCCCTCAGTATTGCCTTGGACCACCTGTCCAAAATACTGCCCCTCATCAGAAGGAAAAACTATAACTCTGACAACCTCCTTGTCGTCCATGTCACCTTGGAAGCCTGGAATGATAACCGTCTCCTGAATGAGGCTATCGTTATCATATCCCTAGAACATCCACTTATGTTCTAAAACTGCTTCCGACTGTTTCTCCAGGATTGGATTAATGTCAACTTATTGCATCTAGTGCAAGAACAACATCTGGTGTGGTACTTGACATCTCATGATTGACTCACTTGCCTAAGCAAGTGATCTGCCAATCATGCATGTCCCTCTCCCCTTTAGTCTGTAAGACACCTTTAGAGAGGGTGACTCCATTACCTGCAGGTACACTACCGTGCCAGGAGTCGTCCATCCTAAATACTCTTAGAATGCTGTCAAGTACCCTGATTGGGAAACCACCCAAATCTAGATCTAAAACCATAGATCTAGTAACCAGTATGTCTGATATAAAATCCATGTCCTTTGTGGAGAAACCACTGTGTGACGACCAAAGTATAACCGATTGTAGTATAGGAGTTTCTTTTCCTATTCTGTGTATGTCATCCAGATACCAGGACATCACACCCTACTACCTTCTCAACAGATCCATCCCCTATTCTGATGAAGTCAAACTCATGACTGTCACGTCAGAAATAGATGATCTATCTCCGCTACATCTGCTCTAGTCTATAAATAGACATAAGCAACCTATCCACCAATGCTTCCGCTGCTCCCACTGACTACGACAACCCTCTGGCAGAGTCATATAGACGTACACTTCTAAAACTAGTTTAGAACGACGCTATACTCATCCTCCTGCCGGGTCTCGCAGCCTGGAACAACAGCAATGGTATTTGTGGGTAAGCAAGAACTTCCCTGTCACCGTCCTTGAGGCTACCGTATTAGTACCTCTCGGGTGCCTGAAGTTACCCACCTTATCTGCGGAGTGGCCAATGGAATGTCAATCCAGATTGAATCTTTAGGTTCCTTATCAAATCTTCAGTAATCGTTTGTGGTTCTGGAATCACTTCCAGTTCTACCATACTCCCACTACTGTTTTCTGAAAAAATTCATTTTTAATTTAAAACTGTGGCGAGTCAAGAACAATATTGCTATTGATCTTCCAGATGGTAGAAAATCAACCCGTGTCATAGCCTGGGTCAACCCACAAACAACCATTACAGAAACGTGCCTTGAGTTGTCCAGTGTCTGGTTTTAATCATAAACCGGACAACTCCCCGTACCTTAACATCGTTAAGATATGAACTGTTCTATATCATATATAGAACTAGAGGCACTGATTTAATTGAACCAGATTCAAATCATGCAACTGTCTCCAGTGCATGTCAACTAAATGGAACGAGGCCGATCAGCGTTACTCAACTTAGGAATGCTTCCATTTATGAGTAACCTGAAAGAGAAGCAATTTCTCTTAATCACTACTATCAACTGAATACCATATACAAGTATCTACATCTTCGATCACTTTGAAGAATCCCGATACTTGCTACACCTGGTTCTTTACTCTATTCAAATACCTATAACTTCTCCAAATTCGGACCCTGTGTTTCCACGAAACACTTGTCTAAAAACTAGAGAAGTCATAAGTAAACCGAATATAGTACGAGGACCAACCCCTCTGTCCTAATGGACACTGGACAACATACAATACTCTGTATAAGTCCCTTGAGTCTGATAACTCATTCACTGTGTGTCGTAGATTGAAAACTGTACTTATGGTTAAGAAGAATTACACCGCTGTTTAATGCTCCTTACCTAACCATCCACTGATATAGGTAAATGTCATCGACATAATATCAAAAGGTATATCTCACTCTATGAAAATAGACGTACAGATATATCAATTTGAAATTGGTGCACAACAGCGGATATTCAAAACCAAATATTTGCCGACCGGCAAACAGCCCAGGTGATCTCCTCAAATATCACCGATTACCATGAATCCCGATATAATGAGGATGATCACCCAATTCCCAATAACCTACTCTCACTCATCATCTGTAAAACCATACAGATGTGAGAATCGTACCTGGTAAATACATACCCTGGAGTAAGTATCTAATCGGGAAATCAGTTTTCCTTTAACATTACACAGTGAAACTGAAACATTGAAATGTTCCGATGGGGTATTCTGGTATTCCTAGTAATGCCTCTTCCAGATTCACAACTGTAACCGTATAGTTCTTTGCCACCTCTCCAAATTCCTTCATCTGTCTTTAGTCTTTACCTTCTGCACACCCCTTTAGGCCAAATGGTTTTCTTCCTTCCCTACCGTTCGGCACCAGCCTATGGTTTGGAAGAAGACTATCCAATAAGCATAATGGGTGTACTGTCTCTATCCTAGGAACACTCGCAACACGAGAGAAGGTGAAGATAAAAGACACCTGAATGTACTTTATTCCTATTTCTCCTGGACCAGGATCCATCCCCGAACTGGAACAAGTTCCTTTCGAGTTCGTATATAACCATACGATGGATAATCCAATAAAATGGGATCTTCGTAGTGATACGGAGTGTCCTGGAGAAATACAAAGGTGATTTAGGATTGGCGAAGAAATACTTGGTTCGGTCGTGAATAGCAGTCGCAATTTACTTTGCCCTCTTACTAATCCCTTGTTTTGTCTGAACTTAATACCTTCTGTACACCGTTTAGGCTAACTGGTTTTCTTCATTCCCTACCGGTCGGCACCAGCCTAAGGTTTGGAAGAAGACAATCCAATTTGCGTAACAGGTGTACTACCCCTAAACCAAGGAGTACTCATAACCTGAGAGAGGGTAAAAGGAAAAGACAACTGAATAATCCTATCCGTTTTCTCCAGAACCGGAAACCATCCTCGAATAAATTCTTTCGAGTTCGTATCTAACCATATGATGGTTTTGTCCAATGGAAGTGGACGTTCGTAGTAATACGGGGTGTCCTGGAGAAAAAGGGTAAAAGTAGGAGTGGCAATGAGGTCTGCAACTCTGACAATCCAAAAGCCGGTGTTTAAGAAGGTTCGGTCAACTTGGTCACTGAGTCAAAGTCTTAGGGTCGGGTCAATGGTCGCTGCCAAAGAGAGAGAGAAAAGAAACACTCAGCGTGCACTCTAACCTAGATCAGAATGGTTACCAATTTATCTAATCTGGAATCCTCCCACTGTACCTCAAATTCTCCTCCAAACCTGAAAGAAGAATTAGTCGGGGTCACCCGAGGAGTAAACTAACTCATCAGTGGGAATCGGGATCCAACTCTCATCGCATGATAACGTGACGGAATCCGCTCACGTCATCACACTCCAGAAGGTATGCGCATATCTGGCAAGTTTCAGTTCTTTTGAAACTCCCGATGTGATTTCTGCCCCATGCTCTTATGACCTTGGCGAAGGTCAACAAATCATAAGTCACATGTCAAGTTCTACCCGTCATTATCCAGGTTAATTTGAATCCACCCGTACAAGCCCTTGACGAAGGTCAACAAGGCTATACGACTGTCCCAAACCAACGCATCTATCTATGCAGCAGAAAGGTAACAAGCAGCTACCATACACTATGCCTTGACGAAGGTCAACAAACACAGCATGAATACTACGTGCTACCCGTCTGAAACGACGGAGGGCTACGAATAGTTTCTGGCGAAAACCTTTAACGTAATGAACTTGATATCGTTGAAGGAACGGATAGCTTTTTGAAAATATAGTGACGAAAACCGTTGCTAAAGAGGTCACTCCCGGTGAAGGGATCTCGGCTCTTTCCCCGTAGAATGGGGTGCAGGATATTCCAAATGAATATCACGGTGCAAAGCAAAAGTAATCGGCTATAGTGAAGTTAATGCCCTGACGCAAACTTATTGTCCAAGGGGTCACTCCCGGTGAAGGGATCTCGGCCCTTGCCTCGTCGACTGAGGAGCAGGATATTCTAATGAATACCACGATGCAAAACAAAAGTAAATGTCCTTGCAATAACAGTTTTTTTTTTGAAAAAGTGTTCCAACAACATCAGATTAGGTTTGTTTTTAACTTTGCATTGATCCGAATCAATGCAGTCCCATCAATTGATCACACCAAAAAGAACGAAAATATACTGATGTACGTATATGCCATCCGCATTCGCCACTGGGTCCCGTCATTACCCGTTAGGTTAGCTAACTAACGACAGAGCGGGGACTGGACTAGCGCGGATGCAAAACATATACAACATCTACTAATATATATACCAATATATTATATTCGCTCAAGGCGTGAATAAAATGCAACATCACAGAGAATGAACAACATCACAGAAACAATACAGATATCTAGGATCCCCGGGTTTCACAGAGCCACTACTGAAACCCGACGTTCCCCTGGTCGTGTGGATAGCCTGTGCAATGAAATCCTAGACCCCTACGGGCGCGGCAAGTTACCCGCCAAAACCTGAAGCGAGGCAGCCCCCTTCAGCAACGTGAATGGACCACCCAGCACTTCACGGAATCCGGTAACTTGGGCACCCCTCCTGGGTCAACCTGTACCCCCTACGAGTGCGACGAATAGCCCGCCAATCCTAGAGTGAAGCCCCCTCCGTCTCAATGCCATGAGATGCGGGCTTGTTGCCCTCCAGAACCCGGCTATCCGTGCACCCCTCCGCGGGGCAACCTAGTACAGAAAGTAAAATATACATACAACGGGTACATCGACCGCAACCAGGTCGTGCCCCAAAATAATAATACAAACAGGCAGTGACGGCAGTCCACATGTCGGACGCTCGCCCCGCAATATCAAATGTACATAATACAACAAAACTGTACTAGCATTGCATCCAGGCTATCCCCCACGACCGATCCGCAACATCACAGCAAATACATAGAACATCAACGTGAAAGTCACGTTCGCAAATCCGTCTAACCGGGCTATAGCAGTCAGACCGGATTTACCGATCGAGTGACATTCACGGTCGCAGATATAATGTAAATACTGTGAAAAATGTGTTTAAAAAATTTCCGATTGATCAAACAATTAACAAGTGGGCCCCAAAGAAAACTGTAGCACTCACAGAAACAATTGGCCCAACTTTAATATTCCAAAGCCCATATTTTAAGCCCAGAAGGCCTCTGTAAAAAAAATGGTGAAGTGATTGCTACAGGGTGCGGCGGAAGGGCGGCAAAACTGGGGATAGTGCGGCGCTTCCGCGCTCCGACTAGGGTATCACTTCATCAAATTTTTACAGAGTGCTTAGATTTTCCAGTATATAAATATTTTACAACCTGAAAAATTTTTCGACACTAAAAATTTCCAACAGAAAACTGATGCGACAAAATACGGGTTTTTAGACTTTTTGATCGATCGGAAATGCAAACACATTACACAAAGCTAGACTAAGTTAATGGCGAGGCTCTGATACCACTGTAAGTGCACGGCGGCGCCCCGGCCGTCAATCCGACGCCGGAATGCGGAAGCGGTGAATAACTTAAATTTTGCGGACTTAGCAAACCGGCACCACCGCGCACTTTAACCGGATCGAACCATTAACTAGTCTAAGCTATCTACAAGAATGGGAGAAGAGATATACCGACGATCCAAGTCCTCCGGTCTTCTCTTCATCATCCCGATCTCCCGCGGAAAGTCTTGGCTCCACATTGTCGCCTCCTCGCCGGAAAGGGCACCACGAAGCCGGGTACTTTTACGGGCTCCCACCTCAATACCGAGGCAACTCGCGCATGAAGCCGGCAACTTGACATGCTCAAGATATGCTGTAGGAAGTGTAGTGTAGAGTGGATGTCTCACTTTGGGGTTTGTTGCCATTTGTAGATGATGGAGGAAACAAGAAGAAAAATGGTGCTTGCATTTTTCTAGCATCGAAAATGAAATCAAGAATGCTCCTCTCTCAAAGATGAAGCTCTCATCTTTTTTTTTTCTCTCAACCATGAAAAACTTCTTTTATCAAGTGAGAAGAATGGTGGAGGAAAAACCATATATCATATGAGGGAGGTGAGTGTAGGAGTGAAGAAGAGGTGACCACATCCAAGGGACAAAGAAACATACAACCATGCTTGTTACTATTAAACCCATACCCTCACTTTATCACAATCAAATCTCATAAAGCAAAAGCATGGTTGAAAAGAAATGAAAGCTATCATAATCAATCTATTACAATAAACCCCCTCCACAAATGTTATTTGCACAATTGCAAATAACACCCTCCATCGGAAAAGTCCGGCCGGGAAAGAACAAAGGAAAACCGGCCGGAACGGAATGCAAACTGGCAACTCCAGAAAACTGGTCCCGTAATAAATTACAGGAAAACCCCAACACTGTGCATACACACCCGCATCTGTATTCCGTCCGGATACAAAAGCAATGAGACAAAATCTACACTGTACTAAACTAGGACCGGCTTAAACCAAAGCCGGCTAGTAATATCCGTTCGATCCTGATCCGTGCAATACCGCACGTATCTGATCGAACCCTGCCATATACCTATACGGCTACTAGTACAAACCGTCCGATCCTGATCCGTGCAATACCGCACGTATCTGATCGGACCCTGCCATATCTCCATACGGCCTCTACAGCGTTTCGCCCGAAAGCTGAGTAACTGAAAGTGTGGTGGACTCTAAAGACTCGTCAATACTATGGCTATGGATTTAACCACTAGCACGTCAGAGGTATAAGCCAATACGTAACGGGCCACCAGCTATTGACTAAAAGGGACGTCGATGAGCGAACTCATCCTGACACCCTACTGAGCCTGTCAGTGACAATATCCGTGCAGTCCGGTCCGTTCGTCTATGAGTATCGCATGGCGGGCCTAGGGGGTTGGTAAAAGTCAGACCCCCAAAAGCGGTACAAGTCGTGTCGGAGTATAGCCCAGAACACCCTGAGATACTACTGGAATACCTACCAGTAAATCTCCTTGCCTTGGCCAAGGACTTTGTGTAATGGCTCTCCTAGACACAGCACGACCTCACCCCCAATACCGGGAGAGACGAACCCCTGAAGATACGCTCACTGCCTCCATGTGGCTCGGGACTGTACCCAACTAAAACCTGTTTGCACGACTCCTTTGAGCCGTGGTAGGGTAGTAATCAAAGTACAGTGGGAACTCACACGAGACAAATGACGATCCCCAGGTCGATGAACTAACCTGCACACATGTCACCAGGGAACTGCCATCTGACGTCTGGTATATGACCAACTAGCATGTTCCCGGCGAGTCCTGTCCGGTGTACTCATAACCCAATGAGCACCTGTATACATCTTAGGTGATCCAACTGACACCAGTGGCTTGTGAGACCAGCCACCGCCCCTCGTCGGGGTCTCGACTGTATACACTAGTCTACTAATGGAGTATCGATGCCCGGTCTCGAAACTCCCACGACTAGGGACCTTTTAAGGATATGCTTGTAGACCCCCAGCTCCCACTTATATGATCGCCCTCATACTGCTGGTGGTCAAGCAAGAATCCTAGGGGCTCTATCAACGTGTAATAGCGACGTGTCATGTCACCTAAAGCAGTACACGATGATAAAGGTAAACCAGATAGCATACTATCATCTCGAGTAAGACTGTCCTACCGGGATAGGTCCTCCCTCAATCATTACAATCACGTACCTGTGACCTAATAATTGACTTTGAGGGCACTATCTCCAACAATTTGCATGACTCCTTTGAGCCATGGTAGGGTAGTAATCAAAGCACAGTAGGAAATCACACGAGACAAATGATGATCTCAGGTCGATAGACTAACCTGTACACATGTCACCAAGGAATTTCTATCAGACAATAGGTATAATACCAACTAGCATGTTCCCGGAGAGTCCGTCCGGTGTACTCATAACCCAATGAGCACTTGTATACATCTTAGGTGAACCAACTGACACCAATGGCTTGTGAGACCGGCCACCGCCCCTTGTCGGGGTCTTGATCCGTATACACTAGTCTACTCTTGTAGTATCGATGCCCAGTCTTGAAACTCCCACGACTAGGGACACTTTAAGGATGTGCTTATTGACCATCCAACTCTCACGTATATGATCGCCATCATACTGCTGGTAGTCAAGTAATAATTCTATGGGCTCTATCAACATGTAATAGTGATCTGTAATGTCATTTGAAGCATGTACACGATGATAAAGACAAACTAGATAGCATACTATCATTTCGAGTAAGACTGTTCTATCGGTATAGGTCCTCCCTCAATCATTGCAATCACGTGCCTGCGATCCAATAATTGACTTGAGGGCACAATAGCCAACAATATCCCACTTGCACTTAAGGCTAATTATTGAGGTGTCGCATACTCACAGCCCGTGTGATACCGAACACCCAACTTCTTTACAAATTAGTTTCACAAAGCTCATTTGTAAAACTATTACGTTCGAGAAATAGCCTCAGTTTGTGGATCCGCTCTAATGCTTCTTTCTATGTCTCTCCTTATCTTAAGTTCGCGGAGAAAGCCATCTCCCGAAATGAGCAATACCTGTCTTAGAATATGCCTGGATATCTGATGGGACCCAGGTCACAAATGAACTCCAAATCCAGTAAAATTCTTAGACGGCATAGTCAATTGAATTTAATCAGTATCCTGTGCCATACCTCCCTCAGTATCCACTTGGGCCACCTGTCCAAACTACCGCCCCTCGTCAAGAGGGAAAACTATAACTCTGGCAGTCACTCTGTCATCCAGGTCATCTTAGAAGCCTAAAATGATAACCGTCTCCCGAAGGAGGCTGCCGTTACCAAATCCCTAGAACATCCATTTATTTTCATAAACTGCTTCCGAACGTTTATCCAGGATTGGATTAATATATCAACTTATTGCAGCTAGTGCAAAAACAACATCTGGTGTGGTGCTTGATATCTCATGATTGACTCAATTGCCTAAGCAAGTGATATGTCAATCATGCACATCCCTCTCCCCTTTAGTCTGTAAGACACCTTCAGAGAAGGTGACTCCATCACCTGCAGGTATACCACCATGCCAGGAGCCGTCTATTCTAAAACACCTTTAGAATACTGTCAAAATACCCAGATTGGGAAACTACCCAAATCTAGGTCTAAAACCATAGATCCAGTAACCAGAATGCTTAATATAATATCCAAATCCTATGTGGAGATACCACTGTGTGACAACCACAGTATAACCGATCATAGTATAGGAATTTCATTTCCTATAAAGTGTATGTCATCCAAATACCAGGACATCACACCCTACTACCTTCTTAACAGATCCATCTCCTATTTTGATGAAGTCAAAGCCTATGACTGTCACATAAAAAATAGATGATCTATCTCCGCTATACTCGATTTAGTCTATAAATAGACACAAGCTACTTGTCCACTATGCTTCCGCTGCTCCCACTGATTACAACAACCCTCTGGCAGAGTCATATACACGTGCACTTCTAAAGCTAGTTTAGAACGACACTAAACTCATCCTCATGCCGGGTCTCATAGTCTAGAATAGCAGAAATGGCATGTCTGGGTAAACAAGAACCTCCCTGTCACCGTCTTGGGGATACCGAAGTACCTCTCGGGCACCTGAGGCTAATGGAATGTCAAACCCGATTGAATCTTTAGGTTCTATTAAATTTTCAGTAATCGTTTATGGTTCTGGAATCATTTCCAGTTCTACCATACTCCCTCTACTGTTTTCTGAAAAATTCCATTTTACTAAAACTGTGTCGAGTCCAGAACAATATCACTATTGATCTTCCCGATGGTAGAAAGTTACCCTTCGTCATAGCCCGGGATAACCCACAAACTGCCATTACAGAAACGTGCCTTGAGTTATCCAGAATCTGGTTTTAAGTATAAGCCGGAAAACTCCATATACCTCAACATCGTTAAGATATGAACCATTCTATATACAATATAGAAACAGAGGCACTGATTTAATTGGAACCAGATTCAAATCATGCAGCTGTCTCCAGTGCATGTCAACCAAATGGAAGGAGGCCGATCAGCATTACTCAACTAGGAGTGCATCCAGATATGAGTAACCTGAAAGAGAAGTAAGTTCTCAAAACCATTACTATCAACTGAATACCAAACACAAATATCTATATCTTCAATTACCTTGAAGAATCCTGATACCTGCATCACGTGGTTCTCTACTTTATTCTTGTACCTATAACTTCTCAAAACTTGGACCTTGTATTTCTACGAAATACTTGTATAAAACTGGAGAAGTCATAAGTAAACAGAATATAGTACGAGGACCAACCCCTCTGTCCTAATGGACACTGGACAAGATACAATACTTTGTATAAGTCCCCTGAGTTGAATAACTCAAACCCTGTGCGTCGTAGGTTGAAAACTGTACTATGGTTAATAAGAATTACACCGCTGTTTAATACTCCTTACCTGATCATCAACTGATATAGGTAAATGTCATGGACATAATTTCAAAAAGTTATATCTCACTTTATAAAATAAACATACAGATATATCAATTTGAATTTGGTGTATAACAACGGATATTCAAAACCAAATATTTGCCGTCAGGCAAAACCCCAGGGGATTTCCTCAAATATCACCAATTACAACGAGTTCCGATATAATGAGGATATAATCACCTAATTCCTAATAACTTACTCCCACTCATCATCTGTAAAACCATACAGATGTGAGAATCAAACCTGGTAAATACATACCCTGGAGTAAAGATCTAATTGGGAAATCAGTTTTCTATTAACAACGCACAGTAAAACTGAAACATGAAATGTTTCGAAGGGGTTGCCGGGTATTCCTTGTAATGCCTCTACCATTATCCAGATTCATGACTGTAACCGTATATTTCTTTTCCATCTCTCAAAATCCCTTTATTTGTCTTTACTCGTTACCTTCTGTACACCTTCCTTAGGCTAAATGGTTTTCTTCCTTCCCTACCGTTCGGCACTAGCCTATGGTTTGGAAGAAAACTATCCAATAAGCGTAATAGGTGTACTCTCCTAATCTTAGGAGTACTCGCAATTTGAGAGAAGCTAAAGATAAAAGAAAACTGAATAAACCTTATTCTATTTCTTCTGAACCAGAATCCATCCTCGAACTGGAACAAGTTCTTTCGAGTGCGTATATAACTATACGATAGATCATCCAATAAATGCGGATCTTTGTAGTTGTTCCCCGCCGAAAGACGCGCGACGCGATAAACGTCTTGCCTGAATTTCGAGGCAGATGCTAATTGGTGCTATCCGTCTACCTCTCTGAAGATACCAAGTTGATTTATGGCATCGTATATCGAAGGTTTAAACGGATGCGGCCAATGTAGCAGACTTCGTCAGATTCCCCCTCATTTGAGGGGTTATTGATTGTGGGGATGCTCTTCCCTGCAGACGCAAGCCTCTGCAGTTAATTATGCTACTGCATCGTGGTAACAACTTTCTCCTTCTCTAGATGGTCACTTCATGTCGTGGGTGTTTGTTTTGTGTTTAGTTGCCCGTGGATTGTATACGAAGACTAATTTATGTTGTCGCCCGTAGGGCGTGAACTAGTCCAAATCCGTATCTTCTTAGATTTGGGTTTGGGGGTTGGGTTTAAGGATACGTTAGTCTCATTTGAGACTAAGATCAACCTAAACGTTTGTTAAGGATACGTAAATCTAATTTTAGACTAAGATCAACTTAACGGGATCGTTTAGATCCAACAAAATAGCATTTGGACTCTATTATTTAGTTTAGAGACATTGCGGTCGATTAGTTTAAGGAAATCACGGTCCATTGTTAGTTTAAGGACATCTCGGTCCAATGTTAGTTTAAAGACATCGCGGTCGAGGTTAAGGACATCATAGTCTGTGAATTTAAAGACCTCACAGTCAAGGTTAAGGACATCATAGTCCGTGAGTTTAAAGACCCCACAGTCAAGGTTAAGGACATCATAGTCCGTGAGTTTAAAGACCTTAAAGTCAAGGTTAAGGATATCATAGTCCGTGAAATGTATGGTTGTCGGGACCCGTCACCTCTCTGAAGACGTTGAAGGATTACAACGACAAGTATCAGAGGAGTAAAGAGATGTATCCTCGAACCGATGTTGGTTTGGGGATCTGTAGTCCAATTTGGAACCAAGATCAATTAATTAGATTATGAGCACATTGGCTCAGTTAGATCTGAATTGAGGACTTATGGCCAACTTGGGCTAAGTCCAATTAGATTAGAAATGTTGGCCCTTTATTGGACCATTGGACATTTTTCTGGGTTCAGCTCCTCCTCACTTAGTAATGCTAAACAAGAGTTTGAAGGCCCTGATAACATTTTTGTCTTTTTCTGAACCTTTAACATTATAGCTCTGAGTTTTACTCAACTTTGAGATTCAGTTGAAGGGGAGGTTTTTGCCTCTGAAAACTTAGCCAATTTTGGCTAAGATTGGCTTTAAAATAGTGTTAAACACTAGAGGACAACAGTGTTAAACACTGGAAATGAAATACTCAAAGTAGTGTTAAACACTGGAAATAAAACGCTCAAATTAGTGTTAAACACTAGAGGACAACAGTGTTAAACACTGGAAATGAAATGCTCAAAGTAGCGTTAAATACTAGAGGACAACAGTGTTAAACACTAGAAATGAAATGCTCAAAGTAGAGAGGAAGGGGTCACGTGGGGACACGTGAGGGCACCCAAAGGTGGGGCCAGATCTCCTTTACTTTGTTCTGCAAATAAGTGTTAAACACTTTTAATTTTCATAGCCATCACGTGTGGGCACGTGACGGGTACTCATGCCCTGATTTATTAGGATGTTTATTAGGGGTCACGTGGGGACACGTGAGAGCGCCCAAAGCCAGTATTGCCTTTGCTTTTATTCTCTTTGTTTTAGAGGTCACGTGGGAGCACGTGAGGCATTTTCTCAGGGCTAATTCCTTCTTATTTTGGAGGATCTTTTCAGAGGTCACGTGGGGACACATGAGCTTAGTTCTTTACATGCATGGAGATCTTTCAAGTCTCTTTATTTTTAAGAATTAAATTCTTTAAAGGGTTAAACCCTAATTTCGTTCTTAAAAGAATTAAATTCCTATGCATGTGGAAGAATTAAATTCTTATGTAGGGTGAAACCCTAATTTCATATAGGAGGAATTAAATTCCTGTGGGTTGGGAGAATTAAATTCTCAAGTAGGGTTAAACCCTAGTTTTATCTGTCTTGAAGGAATTAAATTCCTATAATTTAGGAGAATTAAATTCTTATATAGGGTTGAACCCTAGTTTTATCTTGGAGGAATTAAATTATTGTGAATTTGGGAGAATTAAATTCTCTAAACTCAATTCTCCCTCTAAGTTTTGGATCTGCATGGCAGAATCTCCTGGATGAGAATTAAATTCTCAACCTGTGGGGAGATTTGTTTCTGCAGATTTTCAACCAGAGGAAGAACTAAGTTCTTTTGCAGAAGAGTTAAACTTTTAGATTGAGAATTAAATTCTTATTTTTGTTTTATGAAGCTTTGATCCCTTTCCCTTTTCTCACCTAGGGTTTTCTTTTCTTGAGAATTAAATTCTCCTTTCTTTTCTCACTGCTATTTGTCTTCTGAAAATTTCAAGATCCCAAAATTCTCTCTCTCTTCTCTTCTTAGCTCCTATTTATAGGAGAAAGGAAAGAATCAATTTGTTTAGTAAATCTTTTATTGAAAGATTTTGTTTGTTTTTCATAACTAATATGATCTTTTAGATCACTCAATGAATTTTATTCAACATTGGATTTTTAATCCAAAAGATATTCTGTTTATTACTTTTGGTGAAATTTAGGGAAATCTTTCCTTGTATAAAATCTTTCCATAAATTGGTGATTTTTAATCACCATTGGATTTTTAATCCAACGGTGCTCCACTTTACAGAGCATAGTCCTCTTTTGTTTGGAAAGATTTAAAGAAACACTTTCCCAGTTAGGGTCTTTGATTTCCTTTAATTAGAATTTAATTCTATTAACTCATAAGGCTTTTAAAGCCCATCACGTGTTGGCACGTGATCCCAATGTTTGACCATTGAAATAGAATTTAATTCTATCTGTCACGTGTTGGCACGTGACCCTCCCTCATTCAGAATTTAATTCTGTCTTTTAACTGGGCTGAAGGACCATCACGTGTCAGCACGTGACCCTTTGTCACGTGTGAGCACGTGATGCCCCATTGGGGTCTTTCCTTAGCCATTTCCTTACATTTTTGTTTGATTTATAATTTAATTCTAAAAGTTGAGATCACAGGAAACTATCACGTGTCAAAACGTGACCCTTGGTCACGTGTGAGCACGTGATACCTCATTGAGATATTTCCTGATTTTTATAAGGGAACAAATGCCCCCACAGCGTTGTTCTCATGTGTATGCACGTGAGTGCAACACTGTCACCTTTATGACTGTTGGATCTATTTAGGAAATAGGGGAGATGAAACGTTTCCCATCACATCCTATAAATGCTAGGGGCTTTTCAGAAGCGCCTCCACTCTTTCCATCTTCTTCCCTTCTTGTGTTTCCTCTGAGAATTTAATTCTCTTTCCCAGAGCTTAGTTCTCTGTTATGTATGTGCAATGTCGTTTTATCTTCCAATCAAGGCTTGTGCTCATGTGTTGCGCATGCGTGGCTCTGCTGGATGGGGACGTTTCATTTCCCTGATCTGATTCCAATGCGTCATTGGATTTCATTTCCAACGCTCTCCCCTTTTTTCCGGGCTTTGAGAATAGTCCCACCATGCACGACATGTTTTGTGCATAGTATTAAATGCTCCCCTTTATAACCTGAAACCGTGCCTTTCTTCCTTTCCTCACAGAGAAACCCATTTATACCTTAAGGTGATCATCTTTGAGAAACCGATCAATCGCTATGGCTTGCAATCGTCCCCATGCCCGTCGGCAACCATGGGAGGTACTCGTTGAGGAGATGATTCCTCGTTTTGCTGCGCGACTGGTGGATCCCCTTCTCACCGATGCCGAATGTGACGCGGTGACGTATGAACTCCTGATCCGTAGGGGATCCCCTCTTCCAATGGGATCCATTTGGCTCCGGATGATTCTTCTTGCCGTGCTCGCTGACATCCCTCCTCACCCAGCAGAGATGACCCTGGTTGTCCTTGATGCGGCTGAAGACAAGCTCGAGTGTTTTTATGAGGCGCGCCTGATTACTCCGGCTCTAAAAGACTGCTCGGTCCATCTGTTGGGCCAGATAAGAGCCCGGTGGGCTATTATGTCTGCCTTTGCGGATGGACATGGCGCTAATCGGTGGGGAGCCACTCCTCGTGAAAATCGTCGTTTCGATGTGTTGGAGAAGGCAGAGAGGGAGTTAGAAAATTTTGCATTTGTTTTGTTAACCCTTGTGCCACTGATCCTTTGTTTGGTGACCTTTTTCCGGTAGCGTAGTATGTTTAAATCAATGTACTCTTTTTATCATTGGCTGTTGCATGCTTTCTGTTGAATTTTCATGTTTGTCGGATACTCGTACGTGTGTCTTGCTTGCGTAAATGAGCTTCATTTTTTTTCCATGGGAATTTTCTTTAATTGCGAGCACCATCGTTATGTTGCATGCACATCAGTGCTTTGGGTATCATTTCCTTTTAAACATTCGTATAGTTTCCAATGCTTGCTTGATAGGATATAGATCAGAGACTTTCCTTGTTACTTCCCATATCGGGTGGTTTGTGCTTGTTTTAGATCGAGTATTGTCGTCGAAGGGAGGCTTGTTTATATATTCTTGAGTGTACGCGCTTTCTTTCAGAGGTTGTGGCTGCAAAGGAGAGCTTACAGGGGCTGATTGAGTGGTGCGCTGGGAACATGATATCATGTGAGAAAAGGCTCAGCCGCAAGTTTTCGGAGAGGGAGCTGGCTTCCAAAGCGCTGAGAGAGCTTCAAGCCAACCTTACGGCCAAGGCCACTAAAACATATGAACTTTGGTGAGTGCTTCAAGATGCTATCAATGAGGTGGTAGCCATTGATAAGGCCGCCGTGTTTACTCGTGAAATGGTCGAAGCCCATAAAGTCACTGAAAAAGAGCTTAAAGGCCGGCTTGCCTCCCACCAGGCCAAACAGGCTCAAGCGGAGGCCCGTCTTTTGACGATACTAAATCATGAAGCCGAAGCCCAGCGAAAAAGGGGTGAACTGGCAAACCTGCTGAATCGCCCGCCGACCTGAAGAATTGTATATATATTTTTTATTCTTCCTTTATACATACTGCTGAATGAGAGTATATTATTTTTTTTGTTCTTTCACGAATTGTACTTTGTATTCATTTTGATTCATGAATAAAAGACATATTTTTCTTCACGATGTTGTGTCCCTTTTAGTAAATGTATTATGTGGATAGTCTATCTCGATTTCTTTGCAAGACAACGATGGCTTAGGATTCAGGGTTAAGATCTGCCTCCTAAGAGTTTTCAACTTTATGAGCCGTGAGTGTCTCATAAAGAATTTTCACCCTACGGGTCGAGAGGATCCCGTAGGTGTCATTTCTCCTTAAGAATCGTGAGGATTCCTAAGTGCGTTTTCTCTTGAAAGTCGTAAGGATCTCACAAGAGAGTTTGCTCCCTTACGAGTCGTGAGGACTCGCAAGTGATGGGTGAGGTTACCATTATCCGCATTTCATGGAGTCAGGAGTTGCTCTGGATGCTTCCCACGGGGTCATAGCCGTGTTCTGCGAGGACCAGGCTCCTCTCTGGACGTTTCCCACAGGGTCATGATTGACTTAAGCCGCGTCCCATATAACCAGGAATTTCGCTCTTGATGCTTCCCACGGGTCATTGCCATGTTCTGCGAGGACCAGGCTCCGCTCTAGATACTTCACACGGGGTCATTGCCATGCTCTGCGAGGACCAGGATCCGCTCTGGACGTTTCCCACGGGGCCAGGATTGACATAAGCGGCGTTCCACGTAACCAGGAATTTGCTCTGGATGCTTCCCACGGGGTCATTGCCGTGTTCTGCAAGGACTAGGCTCCGCTCTGGATGCTTTACACGGGGTCATTACCGTGCTCTGCGAGGACCAGGATCCGCTCTGGACGTTTCCCACGGGGTCAGGATTGACATAAGCCGCATTCCACGTAACCAGGAACTTGCTCTGGATGCTTCCCACGGGGTCATTGCCGTGTTCTGCGAGGACCAGGCTCTACTCTGGATGCTTCATACGGGTCATTTCCGTGCTCTGCGACGACCAGGATCCGTTCTGGACATTTCCCAAGGGGTCAGGATTGACAAAAGCCGCATTCCACGTAACCAGGAATTTGCTCTGGATTGTTCCCACGGGGTCATTGCCCTTTTCTACGAGGACCAGGCTCCACTCTGGATGCTTCACACGGGGTCATAGCCGTGTTCTGCGAGGACCAGGCTCCGCTCTGTACATTTCCCACGGGGTCATGATTGACGTTAGCCGCGTTCCACATAACTAGGAATTTGCTCTGGATGCTTCCCATGGGGTCATTGCCGTATTCTGCGAGGATCAGGCTCCGCTCTGGATGCTTCACACGGGGTCATTGCCGTGTTCTGCGAGGACCAGGATCCGCTCTGGACGTTTCCCACGGGGTCAGGATTGACATAAGCCGCGTTCCACGTAACCAGGAATTTGCTCTGGATGCTTCCCACGGGGTCAATGCCGTGTTCTGCGAGGACCAGGCTCCGCTCTGGATGCTTCACACGGGGTCATTGTCGTGCTCTGTGAGGACCAGGATGTTAGTTATATATATGCCCTAGAGGCCATTGTTGTACATATGATGTATATTATAATGGATGCTTGGATATATATAAAGAGGACTTTCTTGCTCGACATGATAGTATGCTATTTGGTTTCACTTTATCTTAATATGTTGAATTATATTAGTTTACTGTCTTGCTCTCACATGTTGATAAAACCCTTAGGATACGTACTCGACTACTGGGACTATGATGAGATCATACTAGTGGGGCCAGGGTAGTCAACGAATACATCCTATAACTGTTCCTAGTCGAGGGTGTGTCGAGACAGGGCATCGATACACCAGAGTAGACTAGCGTATATGCATCTTGACCCATATGATGGGCGATGGATGATCCTATATCCATCGGTGTTTGACATCAAAGATGGTGTACGGGTGCTCAGTGGAGACTGGGTATACTGGACGGACTCGCCAAGAACTCCCAGATGGTATTATACCTCACATCAGATGGCAGTTCTCCGGTGACACTGGTACAGGTTAGGCTGTAGACCCGAGATCGTCATAGAGTCTTGTGTGATTCCCACTGTACTTTTATTTCCACCTTACCACATCCAAGAGGGCGTGTAAACGGTGGCTTTTGGGTACAGTCCCAAATCATATGGAGGCAATGAGCGATAGGAGGGGTTTCATCTCTCCCGGTGTAGGGAGTTGATGTTGTGCTGTGTTCGATTGGCTATAACTGGAAGTCCCTGGCCAGGGCTGATATAGAGTACTACTGGTAAGTGTTATCAGTAGGTTCTCGACCTGTTATGAGCCTCACATCGACATGACTTATCGGTTATAGGGGTCTGACATATACTACCCCTAGACTAGATATGCAACATATCAGATGAAGAGACCAGACTGTACGGTAGTGTTACTGATTGGATTCACAGGAGAATGTACAGGCTTGCTTGTTGATCTTCTGATAGCTCAATACCTGGGTGGCTGTTGCGTTTAGCTGACTGCTTGCAGCTTGAGGGTGTTTGATATGATCATCACCTACTGCCGGCGTATTGACGATTCTTTAGAGTCCTACACAGAGGTTTCTTGGTTCAGGCAAAACGGAGTAGGAGCACATATGTGATATGTGCGGGATCGAGAATATTACGATATGAGATACCGTATTCTATTCTCATGATATATGATATAGCCGGGTTATCGGATCAAGTGTTGATTCGATGAATCGATACATATTATATTAGTCGGTTATTTGAGAAATAACCGGATTGTCGGATCAAGTGTTGATTCGATAATTTAATGTATAATTATATATGTGATATATTACATTATATTATCTAATATAAGCTCGCTTTATTGATTCATTTTCTCACCGGATATTACATTGATATATATGCGATATATGTTAATTGTATTATTTTCTTTTGTTACAAAAATATATTATATATGTGATATATAATATTGTAAAAAGTTATGATTATTAATGCAACATGATTAGTGGAGATTAAACATGGCTAGGGTTTGATTTGGGTTAGCTTTTTCATGAAGCTTCTAGAAGCTTTTGTTTTGTTTTAAGCTAAGATATTATGTGTTAATATTTTTGGAGATATTTCCTAACCCAACCTAAACCCTTTACCCTAATTAAATCTCTACAATGGTTAGCCCTTTCATTATTAACCATGGGTTGCATTTGTAATTAACATAACAATTCATTATTCATCACAAAAGACTTCATCTTCTTCTTCCTCCTTGAAAAGCTTTCTAGCTTTTGGTTTTATGATGAATTAGTGTGAGATTTTAAAAATAAAAGAGAGCTAAATTCCTACTTCATCATCCTCATATATTCTAGCCACTTAGATTAGGGTGTTCATTTCTCTGATACTTGATTAGAGAAGTGAGAGCTTGAGTTAAAGTTTCTTCAAGGTAGATCATCTTCGAAAATGAAGACTTCAAGCAAATATGGATCGTTCGGCTTGTGGAGCCTCTCTTGAGTCCGGGAGTTCATGGATCACGGCGAAGGGACTACTACTCAGAGCTTATGAAGCGAAGGAGCGGACTACAAAGGTTGTAATCCCTCTCTCTTAGATGTAAAGATATTTACTTGCATGTTTAACCCTAATTATCTAGCAAAGATCCTCGCTTTAGCTTGTTCGGCACTTCTAAATTTTGAATCGGGCATGGTTGATGCCTTATAGACCCTTGTGACAGTGCCTAGTTACCCTACAGTGGTATCAAAGACTAGGTAGAGCATTAGGCGACGTGTATACGAAGTTAAAAGTCCGATCGAACCCCGAAACATCGATTTTGACCCCCGCTCTGGAAATTTTTTTAAAATATGATTTTTTCCATATTAAAAATACTCAGAAAATTCAGCAGGTGATTCTAAGGATAACTGTGAAATACGAGCTCCTAACTCCCTCAAGTCGCCTGGAACCGCGGCAAGAACATGCTTTGCGCGGTGGTTCCGCGGCCGTACTTAGGAATTATGGACTCGTATTTGTAGGGTTTATCTGTAGGTATTAGTATATACTTCTGGGAATTTTTAATATTACTCAAGTGTTGAGTTTTCTGGAGATCTTTAGTATTCATTGATTTGATCTGAAAGTTTAACATCGTTTAGTTTTTCCAGATAATTTAGAACGTGTTAAAATGTTCGAATGGATATCAATAACTCACTTTTTCCCGACACGAAAAAATTTCAAGCGTTGAATTTTTCTTGAGTTTGAATCTTTCGGAAAAATATGCAAGCATATCTGTGGACCCTCTAGAAGAACGTAACCTTAACTCGATTATATAACAATCAAAACTGCCACTGAACCCTACGGTTTGTGGTAGTTTAGCGTTGCCACATGTGAGGCGTTGGTTTGACCCTTCTACGGCTGGTTCATTGGGGCTGTGACATGTTCTGGGATTTTTGAACTCCGCTCAAGTGTTGAGCTATTTGGGAAATCTTGGGTATTTGATTATTCGATCGGAAAGTTTAACATTGTCTATTTATCTGGAATGTGATATAATATGTGGAATTCATATAGTTAGGCATGAAATGCGAAGTATGTAATATTTCGGATTTAAGATGTCTAAAGTATTTGTGGATTCCAAATGTTGTAGTTTTACACTATCTTTTCTGTGACCGTAAGCGTAGTATGTGGTGTATCGCCGGCTTCGTTGCTATACATCAACGACAATCGGGATACGCATACTTGCTTACGTTGATGATATGAGATATTATGTGTTGCTGTGATATGTTGTATTGGATCGTCGTGTTCTGAATAGCCGGGGGTTTTATGTGAGATGGGGTTTTTTTATTTTCATTCATGTAAAATTCGTTTGTATGTAATATTCTTTTATTGGGGAACTTTCGGGTTGAGGATGATGTCACCATTGTATATTATTTACTTTTCCGCATTAGGTAGACCCAAGGAGGGGAGCACAAGTAACCGGGTTCTAGGGTCCAGTGGGAGGCCATCTCGAGGAGTCGAGACCGGGTTTCCTAACCCTAGAATTGGCAGTGTTGCTTGCCGTTCTCGTAGGGGTCTAGGGATGCGGTTTGGCTATTCATCGCGACCGTGGAATCCGTATTTTATACAGGCTCGATATAAAACACGGACATTTTAGTATATCCAATATTTCATATGTTATCTTCTACCGCAATGTTCTGTGATGAGATCATATTACTGCCTGAGACGAATGCTTATCCTATATATATGATATATAAATATTACAGCTTTCGTTTCTTCCGTGATGCTTAGGAAGCATAACTGATGGGATTTATTAATGAGATTAATAAAAGAAAAGAAACCTAAAAAGATGTTGTAGAATCAAAACTTTATAAAAAGGGTAGCTACAGTCTTGCTTTGCACAGCGGTATATATGATATACCCTGCACCTTATTCGATGAGGAAAGAGCTGGATCCCTTCACCGGGAGTGACCTCTTTAGCAAAACTGGCAGATGCTACAAACTTACGGTTTAGTTTTTGATTGCTTCTATAGTTTTTGCTTTGTACAGCGGTATTTGTGAAATATCCTGCACCTTATTCGATAAGGAAAAAGCCGAGATCTCTTCACCGGGAGTGACCTCTTTAGCGAAACTAGAAAAAAAGCCTCAAAAACACTTCTTTTCAAAATCACTTGTTTCTACAGCGATATCAAGTTCATTACGCTTATGGTTTTTTCAGAAAAACCTGCGTAGCCCTCCGTCATTTCAGATAAATAATATTTAGTAATCGTACTACGTTTGTTGACTTAGTCAAGGCGTAGTGTACGGTAGCTATATAGTGTTTATCTGCTAAAGCATGAGATGCGATTGGATTAGGGTAGTCATACGGCCTTGTTGACTTAGTCAAGGGTCGTACGGGTGGGTTTAATTCAATCGGGAAATGTACGGGTTGAACTTGACTTGCGATTTATGGTTTGTTGACTTAGTCAAGGTCATAGATCGTTAGGGGTAAAAAGTATTACCGGGAATTTCAAGTGTTGAAATTTGCAATGAGATTGCATACCTTTTATGAGATAGATGGATCCTGATACCCACTGTGAGTAAGAGTTACTCCTGGGAGACTTTTACACAGGACAATTAGCCGATCAAGTAGGTGACTAGAAAGTTGTTTACGGGGTTATGCCTCTGGGAAAACGAGCTTTATTTTAATTTGGTCCGTGCGAAAGTACGGGGAAGCTCCCTCAAAGTACCAACACTGGCCTGGCTGAAAGATTGGCGAACTTGTAAGGTGTAATTAATCCCGGCTAGTCTTTCCTTTTAGGGTTTGAAGGAAGATTTGATAAAAACAGTGGGAGACATCCTGATTAGATAAGATAATAACCAATCTAATCTTACAAGAGCATACGCTGAAGTGTTTCCTTCTCTCTCTCTCCAGGTAGCGACCATGTCAGGCCTTAATCAAGATAATAATATGGATGTATTGACTGAACCCGCTTATTATACTGAGCAGGGGAACGTTGGTCCCATTCTTTCTTATAAGTGTTATAAGACTGAGCAGGAAATAGGAGAATATCTATATTCTCACACCGCCCAAACGAAGAACAAGCATGCTGATGCATCTTTTTTGGAAGTGTTAGTTATTGAGAACTGTTTCTCAGTTTACTCTACGTCCTGGGTATTAGATACCGGATCAGGATCCCACATATGTAATACATTACGTGGGCTAAGGAAAGGTAGAGAACTGGGAATGGGTGATCATTCCGTAAGAGTAGGGAATGGTGCAGATGTTGCAGCCAAGGCTGTTGGCGAATATCACCTTGTGTTATCAAGAGGTAATACATTGATTCTGAACGAATGCTATTACATTCCGACCCTGATATGCAATATTATATCAGTTTCTTTATTGAATAAAGAAGGATATAATTTTGTAATACAGGATAATGTTCTGAACATATTCCTGAATCAAAAGTTGATAGGATCAGGATCGTTAAATAATGGCATGTACGTTCTAAATCAAACTACAATTCTTAATGTACAGAACACAAATAAGAGAAAAAGTTCAAAAATGAACGAATCCTTCTTGTGGCATTGTAGACTTGGTCACACCAATGCGACACGACTAGCCAAATTGCATAAGGATGGATATTTGAATTCGTTCGAATTTTCATCTTTTGACACTTGCCAGTCATGTCTCAAAGGCAAGATGACCAAAACTCCGTTTAGTGGACATGGAGTAAGAGTTACAAAACTCTTGGGGCTGATACATAGTGATGTATGTGGACCCATGTCTACATATGCCAGGAACGGTTCTTCCTACTTCATTACATTCACTGACGATCCCTCAAGATACGGACATGTGTTCCTGATGAAACACAAATCTGAAACTTTTGTGAAATTCAATGAATATAAGCACGAAATAGAGAACCAAACGGGCAAAAATATTAAGATCCTTCGATCTGATCGAGGAGGAGAATACTTGAGCAATGAGTTCCTGGATATCTAAAAGAGAATGGGATTCTCTCTTAGCTTACTCCTCCCTATACACCACAGCACAACGGTGTATCGGAGCGGAGGAATCGCACCATATTAGATATGGTACGCTCTATAATGAGTAATGCTGAGTTACTTATTTCCTTCTGGGGGTATGCGCTTGAGACGGCCATATACCTATTGAATCCAGTTCCATCAAAATCTATACCCACCACACCATATAAGATATGGAGTGGAAAGAGACCATATTTTAAACGAGTTAAGATATGGGGTTGTCCAGCCTATGTCAAAAGGCAAAATCCGGACAAGCTCGAGGCACGATCAATTCTTTGCAAGTTTGTGGGATATCTAAAGAATTCTCAAGGATATTTTTTCTACCACGCTGAGGAACAAAAGTTGTTTGTTGCTCAACATGCCACCTTTTTGGAAAGGGAATTTCTTGCAAAAGAAATTAGTGGCAAAGAGGTAGAGCTGGAAGAAGTTCCAGCACCACAAACTACAAATGATGATTTATTGGAACCAGAGAATTCAGTATTACCCAACGAACCCCAGCCTCTCCACCGATCTAGTAGGGTTTCTCATCCACCTGAGAGATACTACGGTTTTTTCATTGATGGTGGGAGCGAGGATTGCATCATGGAAGATGATGACCCGACTAGCTTCGAGTAGGCCATCATGAGTGGTGACTCTGTGAAGTGGCTGGATGCAATACGATCTGAGATGGAATCCATGTACACCAATAAAGTATGGACTTTGGAAGTTGCTCCTGAAGGGGTAAAACCCATTGAGAGCAAATGGATCTTTAAGAAGAAACTTGGTGTAGATGGAAAAGTGGAGACTTTCAAAGCTAGACTTGTTGCAAAGGGTTTTCATCAACGACCAGGTGTGGATTATGACGAAACCTTTTCTCCAGTAGCTATGCTTAAGTCCATCCGGATCCTTCTTGCCATTGCTGCATACCATGACTACAAAATCTGGCAGATGGATGTTAAGACCGCCTTTCTAAATGGTGATTTAGAAGAGTGTGTGTACATGACTCAGCCAGAGGGCTTCGTAGATAGTGGGAGCAGCGGAAAGGTGTGCAAGCTGCTTAAATCCATCTACGGGTTAAAGCAGGCATCGCGGAGTTGGAACATCTGCTTTGATGTTGTAGTCAAAGAGTTTGACTTCATCAAAAACGTAGATGAACCTTGTATATATAAAAAGGTTGCATAGAGTAAGGTTGTCTTCCTCGTATTGTGCGTGGATGACATAATCTTGATAGGGAATGATGTTAATCGGTCAAGCTCTTCTTATCACAAAGATTCTCAATGAAAGATCTAAGTGATACCTCGTGCATACTGGGAATAAAGATCTATAGAGATAGATCTAAACGGATACTGGGATTGTCCCAATCCAGGTATATTGACACCATACTAAAGAGGTTTAGTATGGAAGAATCCAAGCGTGGGAACCTACTCACGATCTCTGGACTCACTCTCTCCAAAGAGATGTTTCCCAAGACTGATTTGGAGAGAGCTCGCATGCAAGGGATACCCTATGCTTCGGCAGTAGGCTCTATTATGTATGCGATGCTATGTACTAGACCCGATGTAGCATACTCACTAAGTATAGTGAGTAGGTATCAAGCAGATCCTGGAGAGAGTCACTGGATAGCTGTGAAGAATATTCTCAAGTACTTGAGAAGGACTAAAGAAATATTCTTGGTGTATGGTAACGGAGAACTCCAGGTGGAGTCTTCTACCGATTCGAGCTTCCAAAGTGATAAGGACAACTCTAAGTCGCACTCGGGTTTTGTCTTTACCCTCAATGGAGGGACGGTGTGTTGGAAGAGTTCCAAACAGGAAACCGTTACAGACTCGACAATGGAGGCTGAATACATCGCTGCCAACAATGCTGCAAAAGAGGATGTCTGGATGAAGAAGTTCATCACTGAACTTGGTGTGGTTCCGTCCATTAAGCATCCAATACCTTTGTATTGCGATAACAATGGAGCTGTGGCTTTGTCCAAGGAACCCAAGTCCCATCAGAAGTCCAGACATATTCTGAGGCGGTATCACCTGATCCGGGAGATTGTTGATTGCCGGGAGATCGAGGTCGGGAGAGTTGATACGAAGGACAACACTGCGGATCCACTCACAAAGGCCATACCCCAGATACAATTTGAGAGACTCTTCGGGATGCTGGGTATGAGATACTACAACAGCTGGCCTTAGTGCAAGTGGGAGATTGTTAGTTATATATATGCCCTAGAGGCCATTGTTGTACATATGATGTATATTATAATGGATGCTTGGATATATATAGAGAGGACTTTCTTGCTCGACATGATAGTATGCTATTTGGTTTCACTTTATCTTAACATGTTGACTTATATTAGTTTATTGTCTTGCTCTCACATGTTAATAAAGCCCTTAGGATACATACTCGACTACTGGGACTATGATGAGATCATACTAGTAGGGCCAGGGTAGTCAACGAGTACATCCTATAACTGTTCCTAGTCGAGGGTGTGTCGACACAGGGCATCGATACACCAGAGTAGACTAGCGTATACGCATTTTGACCCATATGATGGGCGATGGATGATCCCATATCCATCGGTGTTTGACATCAAAGATGGTGTACGGGTTCTCAGTGGAGACTGGGTACACTGGACGAACTCGCCGAGAACTCCCAGATGGTATTATACCTCACGTCAGATAGCAGTTCTCCGGTGACACTGGTACAGGTTAGTCTGTAGACCCGAGATCGTCATAGAGCCTTGTATGATTCCCACTGTGCTTTGATTTCCACCTTACCACGTCCAAGAGGGCATGCAAAACAGTGGCTTTTGGGTACAGTCCCGAATCACATGGAGGCAATGAGCAATAGGAAGGGTTTCGTCTCTCCCGGTATAGGGAGTTGATGTTGTGCTGTGTTCGATTGGCTATAACTGGAAGTCCCTGGCCAGGGCTGATATACAGTACTACTGGTAAGTGTTATCAGTAGGTTCTCGACCTGTTATGAGCCTCACATCGACACGACTTATCGGTTACTGGGGTCTGACGTATACCACCCCTAGACTAGATATGCAACATATCAGACGAAGAGACCGGACTGTACGGTAGTGTTACTGATTGGATTCATAGGAGAATGTACAGGCTTGCTTGTTGATCTTCTGATCGCTCAATACCTGGGTGGCTGTTGCGTTTAGCTGACCGCTTGCAGCTTGTGGGTGTTTGATATGATCATCACCTACTGCTGCCGTATTGACAATTCTTTAGAGTTCTACACAAAGGTTTCTTGGTTCAGGAAAAACGGAATAGGAGCACATATGTGATATGTGTGGGATCGAGAATATTATGATATGAGATACCGTATTGTAACGTTTTAAAAATAATTAAATAAATAATTAAATAAATAATTAAATGAATAAAAGTGTTTAAGTGAATTTTAGGATTTTCGGTAAAGTAAAATGTATTTTTCGTAAAACCAAACCGTGATTGTTTTCATTATAATTTTTAATATATCTATTTTAATTATGAAATTACTAGTAAATGGTGTTTATTTAGCCACTTATAAATTTTTAGTTTAATAAAATATTTTTCCTAAATTAATTATTTTAAATATTAACATAAGCTTTATTTTTACACTAAATTAGTGTAAATTACAAATTTAAATGGTTTTAATTTGTAAAAATAAACCATGGCATGTTAGAAATTAGTGTGTATCATGCAAAATTTATTTGCAAATTTTTCCTATTTTCTAGAGCTTTTTTGAGTTGCTATAGTAAACAAATAAATAAATAATTAAATAAACCATGAAAAGACCTTTAAGTGATATTTCTCCTCTTGAAACTTCTACACTTTTCCTTAATCATTTCTTTCTCTCCCTCACTCCCTCAAGGCCGGCCACAACCCCCCATGGCTGCCCCTCCCATTTCCCACCTCATTTTTGCACAAAAATCCATCAAAATACATCAAAAATTCAACAAAAAATACACAAAATCCTAATCTCTTCATACCCTTTATTCTCTACCCTTTTTTATATGGATTTTGGAGTGGGAAAGCATGTATTTTGGAGGCTCATTTCTTGTTTGGACTTCACATTTTGGAGGTATAATTTTCTTTCTTTTGATTTATTGTTATTAGATGATCATTTGAGCTTAATTAGATTTAATGAATTAATTCTATGTTTTTTTAAAAAAAATGCAAGTTAGGGTTGTAAATTCAAGTTAGGGTTTTTAATAATTAATTAGGGTTACAATAGTTAGTTTAACACTTTTAGAATTGGAAAATATTGCATGGTTGTTAAATTGTAAAATTTTCATTTAAAATTGTTTTAAATAAGGAAATTAGCTAACTAGATTTTTCTAAAATGTGTTTGTGGGTAATATAAAATTCCAATTTAAGTTGCTATCATTAGATGGTAGTTTTAATGAGAATTTTAGCACATTAATTGAATGAAAAACTTAGTTTGATCACTAGATTACTTTGATAATTGGAAAAATAGTAATAAAAGGCTATTATTTTGTAAACTAGATTTTAGGAATTTCTAAATAAATGTGATTAAAAATATAATTTATGGTTTCATTGAATCATTATCATTATGAATTGTGGTTTAATACATTAATTCATGCAAATCATGTTTTGTGGTGGAATTGTGGTGCTTTGCTTGAAAAATGTTGAAAATTGTTAAATGTTGCAAACTAGAAATTTCAAATTAATATAAATTTGTGAAATAAAAATATAGTAACGGTTTGTATAGTCTAGTTATGCTATATAATGAGTTTTATAACTATTGGTTTCATTTAAATGTCAAGTTTTGATGAAAAACGGTAAATTGGCAATTTCGGGTTTTACGAAATTGGATGGTTTGATGGATTTTAGGGTTTCGATGGATTTAATCGTGTTTTATGGTATAAGTAATGTGTTTTAAAACTACAAGTTGTTTGATGATGTTATCTCGATCCATCGGAGTTTGTACGCCGATATCGAGTGGTATTTGGTTCTTTTGCGTGGACGGGACATAGGTTTTAACCTATGCTTGCTCCTTTAAATCGTTTGACTTTCGTATGTGATTCAGTTTACGATAATATTTATATGTTTGCGTTTAGGTACCCTTCAAGTGGACTGCGGGCGATGAAGAGGAGGATGGCGACACCGTCGTCGGCAGACATGGACCAGGTGAGTAGATGCATATCTACGGGGGGAAGTCGGGTGGATGGCGTTTAGCACCCCCGTAACGTAGAATAGGAATATTACTTATTGACATTAGGAAACCCGATGTGACCCTAGATTCTTACTGAGCAGGACCCTAGTAATGACCCTAGGCGGGACTAGACTGATTTAGAAAAACCATACCTGAGGATGAATACTTTGGGAAAGGTTCGTAGGTTTCTGATAGAAAAACACACGCATACACTAAAACTCGACATGGAGTATACGTATATGTGTATATGTATATAAAACTAGGTATAGGTGTATATATATACAACACGTATATGGGATTCATTGATATGATATGATATTTGAGGCATGATGAAACAGTATAACTAGGCTTCATGCCGTGATTCTTGACTATACAGTCGTATTAAAGTGTTAGCGGATCATTAGAGAATGAGATAATGAACATGAATATATAAATTATAAAGAGCGGTGGTGATATTGATGTACATGGGACGCTAGAATAGTACCCGGACTGTAACTTGTGACTGATCACGATATGATATATGTATAACTTGATTACGACATTATATTGGTGTGACCTGATGCCGATATCATATAAGTATGACCTAGTCACAATATGATACATATGACATAATATTTCTGAGGATAAACTAATGATGCTTATCATGATGGCAATGATATATGATTGATGTATGCGATCACAGTTTAACACCTTGATCATGAGATGTGCTGCTGATGACATTATACGAATGAGGAGACACCTAGGAGATACTTGACCGTACCCCGATATTAGGATGCCGTACGATGGATTTTACCGTACGAGGTTTAGATTTGACGATTGATCCGCACTCTTGATTCGAGGAAGCCGTACTACGTACGTGACGCTATTGAGGCGGGATCACCTACTATTAGAGATATTGATTCAGACCTTAGGTAGACTCTAGTTTCTTACTGACTAGTCTATTAGGTTTAGTTCCTTAGGATGTTAGATGGACACTGGTTTAGGTTCGACTCACATAGTGGTAGTTGTACTCGTATCTCGCAGAGGAGTGGATAATGCACATCTGTATTTACATTCATACTGTAATTATCATGGTGCATGTTCTTTTATATGTTGCTATAATCAGTATAAACTTTACCTGTTAGGACACCAGCACTATTACCGATGATGCGCATATTCCACGCACACTTATTTGCCGGCTCACACACATCATCATCGGTAATTACTATGTCACGTACACTTTAGATCATATTGACTTTTATGGATAGGATCAGTTAACAACTAGACCGCTATAATATTGTGATTATTCTCTGACATTAGTACAGACATGATATTTATTGCTTAGACATTCATGCATTCATATTTTCATGTTATCGTGCAGTAGTATGGGCATATGCCGACACTTATCATATGCTTACTCATGATTTGAGATTTGGATTTCTATGAGATTTCTGGATTTTTGGGGAAAACCGCAAAAATATATAAAACTTCTCTCTCTCTCCTCTTCTCTTTTTAAAATAAGATGCGGTTTTCTCGTGATGTATGTGTCGTCCACCATGAGATTTCATGTTTTCTGTTGGATTTCGAGACCTGATTCGAGGAGTGGATGAACCGTCTCGGGTACATGGTGGGCCCGGTATGGTACCCCGGGGCAAGAAGATCGAGTTGTAGACGATGAGCCTGGCAGGGGAAGGCTACCTACCGGTGATGTCTGGCGCGGCGGATATCCGGAGGATACCGACCGTTGTCGTGAGATTTGATGATATGGGCCGATCCGGACTGACGGAGACCGAGATATTGAGACTTGAGATTACATGTGTTGTGTCGATGTTTGACACGGATTTCCATGGATTTCATTATTGAGATTTCAGATTCTTATACACATTCTACTATGATAACAGCTAAAGATTTCTTATACATATATATCTGGATTTCAGGATTTGTTACTTTACATTCATGGTGCATGCATTTCATTCATATGACATAGTATTATATGAGGTACTGACACGACACGGAATAGTTGCACTTACACGTAGTATTACCCTGCTATTACTAGATGTTTGGGATATAGTAGTGTATTATTATGACCTAGGATAGCGTCGTGCATTCGATTTCTTTTTGTAGATGTCTTCTACTCACGAGTTGGCAACTCACCCCCGTTGTGCCAAATTCTTTACAGGTTCGATGTACAGGTTCCCGTGGCAGCTTGTTGGCACATCTTTTCTTCAGGGTGATTTGCACGGTAGGTTGGTTCACTTGTATCCGAACCACCATTGTACTTTTATTCATTCATTTGTATCTAGTAAGCTCCATCAACCATATTTGTATTACTTGATAAGTTTATAGGACCAGTCTTTTATTTCGACCTTAGAGTCGCGCATGTATTATTCAGATCTGGTGTTTTTGTTTTCTTTTGTGTTTTGAGCCTCGCCTATTGGCGTTGTATATTATTGTGCTTGCTGTGGTTGTTTCCGCCTGTTGGCGTTGATGCTAGCTCCCGTTTGGGGTTGCTTTTTATTGTTTATGTATATTATACTTGTTGTACCCGTTTGGGGGCCAGTTTTTACAGAGGAGACTCTGCCGAAATTTTTGGTAAAATTTGCTGATGATTTTATACTTGTTTTCTTTTACTGCTTCTTCTTTTTCATGGTTTAGATTTCTGGGCTTCGGCTTACTTAGGTTACGTGGCGCCTCTAGACGCTTCGTAATCTAAGTGCCGGTCACGTTCCGTACTTTCGGGTCGTGACAAAGTTGGTATCAGAGCGCTAGGTTTAACCTTGTATAAGTCTAGGTGACCCTTGGTTGATGGAGTAGGCGATTTAGGTAGAGTAACGTACCGTGGGTATGGTCCGCGGCATACTTACGATACGCTACTCTGCTTAAGGAGCCCTAGGATTTACATTGTTTGCACCGTATTCCATTCGTTCTTTTGATCTATCTTCGTCAATGTCGGATGGTGGTTTCTGTTACCACGGACGCACGGGCAGAGGAAGCTGCGGCTCGAATGCGATAACCATTAGAGTATTAGTTGTTCTTGAGGATTGAAGCATTGCTTAGCGTGCGGATGAAGGGTATTCACATGCCGTCCGGATGAAGTTAAAGGGTTCGAACGATTATCAGAAAACCATTTTCCTAAGTTTAAAGTATTCGGAAGAACATGCAGGTATTTCGATGGACCCTCTAGAAGAATGAAACCTAACTCGACATAATGACCATGAGAACGCCCTTGAACCTTAGGGTTTACGGCAGTTTCGCAGTGCCATTAGTGAGGCTTGGGTTTGCCCTTCTACAGCTGGATCATCGATGCTGGGGTATGTACCGGATATTTTTAAACTGTACTTGAGTGTTGAGCTCTCGGGGAATTATGGGATTTTGATGGATCGATCGAAAAGTTTAATGTAGTCCGGATATCAGGTGAAGGGATCGACTACGTGGGAGACTCTAGACATGAGTATTGCCGTTGGTAGCGCAGTCAGCACACCTATGAAAGAACGAGTTCGAAGCAGTCGACATCAGAGGAAAGAGGCGCACATTGACGATAGTGTTTACGATTGTGATTTAGTGATTTGAATTTCCTATTTTCGTTGATTGGATTTTTGTATTTTGAGGACTTTGTTCTACGATTGGTATTTCCTGTGTGTACCTTCATTCTATCTATGTTTCATATATCAGTTGTATTGATGTGGTTTAGTACGCACCCAGTACACTTGATTTGGTTTTATATATTTTGAGATTTTGATTTGATTTCATGCATATGGGTTACACATGATTTTGATATATGCTTCGACCTAGTTTTTATCCATTTTCGTACTGTGATTCGAGTATGATATTCGATGTATGTTTTCGTGCTCCATGTGCACCTGATTAGGATTCTTGCGCATACTTGGCGCACTTGATGCGATTTTGTGCACACCAGATGCACTAAATCGGGGTTTTGTGCAGATTAGATGCACCTGATTTTGAGTCGTGCACGCCCGTTGCACTTGACAGATGGTGCACACCTGTTGCACTTAGTTTTGTTTTGTGGGTATTCATGGTTTCTGCATTTGGTTTCGATTTCAGTGCGCCCCGGACGCACATGACATTTTATTGATGTGATTGGGATTGATTTTAGTTTGAGCAGTATGTTTTCATAATCATTATTATTTGATTTAGTAACCAGGCGGGACGTGCATGTTAAATAAAAGATATATATATAGTTATTTTTTTAAAAATTTAAACGTCCGCTACTTATGCCGTGACACGTGCATTGCACGGCGATTTTCAAGAGGGGTATTTGTATGCTTCTTTATTATGATGATTCGGCGATTTTACTAGGATGCGAACTATATATAAGTTATACATTGATGTATATTATGATGGTTTTCACATTGAGTTATGATATTTTATTATCGCCATAACTCCGATGATTGCGTCATGCTCGACGGAGTTGATTTTGTTATGTATTGATGATTTCAGAGCCCCGACGATTTGAGTGTTTTGCTAAATGTTTTAGTATTTGGAAGGGGAGTTTTAATTTAAATTCGGGGACCGAATTTCTTAAAGGGGAGAAGATTGTAACGTTTTAAAAATAATTAAATAAATAATTAAATAAATAATTAAATAAATAATTAAATGAATAAAAGTGTTTAAGTGAATTTTAGGATTTTCGGTAAAGTAAAATGTATTTTTCGTAAAACCAAACCGTGATTGTTTTCATTATAATTTTTAATATATCTATTTTAATTATTAAATTACTAGTAAATGGTGTTCATTTAGCCACTTATAAATTTTTAGTTTAATAAAATATTTTTCCTAAATTAATTATTTTAAATATTAACATAAGCTTTATTTTTACACTAAATTAGTGTAAATTACAAATTTAAATGGTTTTAATTTGTAAAAATGAACCATGGCATGTTAGAAATTAGTGTGTATCATGCAAAATTTATTTGCAAATTTTTCCTATTTTCTAGAGCTTTTTTGAGTTGCTATAGTAAACAAATAAATAAATAATTAAATAAACCATGAAAAGACCTTTAAGTGATATTTCTCCTCTTGAAACTTCTACACTTTTCCTTAATCATTTATTTCTCTCCCTCACTCCCTCAAGGCCGGCCACAACCCCCCATTGCTGCCCCCCCCCCCCATTTCCCACCTCATTTTTGCACAAAAATCCATCAAAATACATCAAAAATTCAACAAAAAATACACAAAATCCTAATCTCTTCATACCCTTTATTCTCTACCCTTTTTTATATGGATTTTGGAGTGGGAAAGCATGTATTTTGGAGGCTCATTTCTTGTTTGGACTTCACATTTTGGAGGTATAATTTTCTTTCTTTTGATTTATTGTTATTAGATGATCATTTAAGCTTAATTAGATTTAATGAATTAATTCTATGTTTTTTTAAAAAAAAATGCAAGTTAGGGTTGTAAATTCAAGTTAGGGTTTTTAATAATTAATTAGGGTTAAAATAGTTAGTTTAACACTTTTAGAATTGGAAAATATTGCATGGTTGTTAAATTGTAAAATTTTCATTTAAAATTGTTTTAAATAAGGAAATTAGCTAACTAGATTTTTCTAAAATGTGTTTGTGGGTAATATAAAATTCCAATTTAAGTTGCTATCATTAGATGGTAGTTTTAATGAGAATATTAGCACATTAATTGAATGAAAAACTTAGTTTGATCACTAGATTACTTTGATAATTGGAAAAATAGTAATAAAATGCTATTATTTTGTAAACTAGATTTTAGGAATTTCTAAATAAATGTGATTAAAAATATAATTTATGGTTTCATTGAATCATTATCATTATGAATTATGGTTTAATACATTAATTCATGCAAATCATGTTTTGTGGTGGAATTGTGGTGCTTTGCTTGAAAAATGTTGAAAATTGTTAAATGTTGCAAACTAGAAATTTCAAATTAATATAAATTTGTGTAATAAAAATATAGTAACGGTTTGTATAGTCTAGTTATGCTATATAATGAGTTTTATAACTATTGGTTTCATTTAAATGTCAAGTTTTGATGAAAAACGGTAAATTGGCAATTTCGGGTTTTACGAAATTGGACGGTTTGATGGATTTTAGGGTTTCGATGGATTTAATCGTGTTTTATGGTATAAGTAATGTGTTTTAAAACTACAAGTTTTTTGATGATGTTATCTCGATCCATCGGAGTTTGTACGCCGATATCGAGTGGTATTTGGTTCTTTTGCGTGGACGGGACATAGGTTTTAACCTATGCTTGCTCCTTTAAATCGTTTGACTTTCGTATGTGATTCAGTTTACGATGATATTTATATGTTTGCGTTTAGGTACCCTTCAAGTGGACTGCGGGCGATGAAGAGGAGGATGGCGACACCGTCGTCGGCAGGCATGGACCAGGTGAGTAGATGCATATCTACGGGGGGAAGTCGGGTGGATGGCGTTTAGCACCCCCGTAACGTAGAATAGGAATAGTACTTATTGACATTAGGAAACCCGATGTGACCCTAGATTCTTACTGAGCAGGACCCTAGTAATGACCCTAGACGGGACTAGACTGATTTAGGAAAACCATACCTGAGGATGAATACTTTGGGAAAGGTTCGTAGGTTTCTGATAGAAACACACACGCATACACTAAAACTCGACATGGAGTATACGTATATGTGTATATGTATATAAAACTAGGTATAGGTGTATATATATATACAACACGTATATGGGATTCATTGATGTGATATGATATTTGAGGCATGATGAAACAGTATAACTGGGCTTGATGCTGTGATTCTTGACTATACAGTCGTATTAAAGTGTTAGCGGATCATTAGAGAATGAGATAATGAACATGAATATATAAATTATAAAGAGCGGTGGTGATATTGATGTACATGCTACGCTAGAATAGTACCCGGACTGTAACTTGTGACTGATCACGATATGATATATGTATAACTTGATTACGACATTATATTGGTGTGACCTGATGCCGATATCATATAAGTATGACCTAGTCACAATATGATACATATGACATGATATTTCTGAGGATAAACTAATGATGCTTATCATGATGGCAATGATATATGATTGATGTATGCGATCACAGTTTAACACCTTGATCATGAGATGTGCTGATGATGACATTATACGAATGAGGAGACACCTAGGAGATACTTGACCGTACCCCGATATTGGGATGCCGTACGATGGATTTTACCGTACGAGGTTTAGATTTGACGATTGATCCGCACTCTTGATTCGAGGAAGCCGTACTACGTACGTGACGCTATTGAGGCGGGATCACCGACTATTAGAGATATTGATTCAGACCTTAGGTAGACTCTAGTTTCTTACTGACTAGTCTATTAGGTTTAGTTCCTTAGGATGTTAGATGGACACTGGTTTAGGTTCGACTCACATAGTGGTAGTTGTACTCGTATCTCGCAGAGGAGTGGATAATGCACATCTGTATTTACATTCATACTGTAATTATCATGGTGCATGTTCTTTTATATGTTGCTATAATCAGTATAAACTTTACCTGTTAGGACACCAGCACTATTACCGATGATGCGCATATTCCACGCACACTTATTTGCCGGCTCACACACATCATCATCGGTAATTGCTATGTCACGTATACTTTAGATCATATTGACTTTTATGGATAGGATCAGTTAACAACTAGACCGCTATAATATTGTGATTATTCTCTGACATTAGTACAGACATGATATTTATTGCTTAGACATTCATGCATTCATATTTTCATGTTATCGTGCAGTAGTATGGGCATATGCCGACACTTATCATATGCTTACTCATGATTTGAGATTTGGATTTCTAGGAGATTTCTGGATTTTTGGGGAAAACCGCAAAAATATATAAAACTTCTCTCTCACTCCTCTTCTCTTTTTAAAATAAGATGCGGTTTTCTCGTGATGTATGTGTCGTCTACCATGAGATTTCATGTTTTCTGTTGGATTTCGAGACCCGATTCGAGGACTGGATGAACCGTCTCGGGTACATGGTGGGCCCGGTATGGTACCCCGGGGCAAGAAGATTGAGTTGTAGACGATGAGCCTGGCAGGGGAAGGCTATCTACCGGTGATGTCTGGCGCGGCGGATATCCGGAGGATACCGACCGTTGTCGTGAGATTTGATGATATGGGCCGATCCGGACTGACGGAGCCCGAGATATTGAGACTTGAGATTACATGTGTTGTGTCGATGTTTGACACGGATTTCCATGGATTTCATTATTGAGATTTCAGATTCTTATACACATTCTAATATGATAACAGCTAAAGATTTCTTATACATATATATCTGGATTTCAGGATTTGTTACTTTACATTCATGGTGCATGCATTTCATTCATATGACATAGTATTATATGAGGTACTGACACGACACGGAGTAGTTGCACTTACACGTAGTATTACCCTGCTATTACTAGATGTTTGGGATATAGTAGTGTATTATTATGACCTAGGATAGTGTCGTGCATTCGATTTCTTTTCGTAGATGTCTTCTACTCACGAGTTGGCAACTCACCCCCGTTGTGCCAAATTCTTTACAGGTTCGATGTACAGGTTCCCGTGGCAGCTTGTTGGCACATCTTTTCTTCAGGGTGATTTGCACGGTAGGTTGGTTCACTTGTATCCGAACCACCATTGTACTTTTATTCATTCATTTGTATCTAGTAAGCTCCATCAACCATATTTGTATTACTTGATAAGTTTATAGGACCAGTCTTTTATTTCGACCTTAGAGTCGCGCATGTATTATTCAGATCTGGTGGTTTTGTTTTCTTTTGAGTTTTGAGCCTCGCCTATTGGCGTTGTATATTATTGTGCTTGCTGTGGTTGTTTCCGCCTGTTGGCGTTGATGCTAGCTCCCGTTTGGGGATGCTTTTTATTGTTTATGTATATTATACTTGTTGTACCCGTTTGGGGGCCAGTTTTTACAGAGGAGACTCTGCCGAAATTTTTGGTAAAATTTGCTGATGATTTTATACTTGTTTTCTTTTACTGCTTCTTCTTTTTCATGGTTTAGATTTCTGGGCTTCGGCTTACTTAGGTTACGTGGCGCCTCTAGACGCTTCGTAATCTAAGTGCCGGTCACGTTCCGTACTTTCAGGTCGTGACACGTATTCTATTCTCGCGATATATGATATAGCCGGGTCATCGGATCAAGTGTTGATTCGATGAATTACATTATATTATCTAATATAAGCTCGCTTTATTGATTCATTTTCTCACCAGATATTACATTGATATATATGCGATATATATTAATTGTATTATTTTCTTTTGTTACAAAAATATATTATATATGTGATATATAATATTGTAACAAGTTATGATTACTAATGCAACATGATTAGTGGAGATTAAACATGGTTAGGGTTTGATTTGGGTTAGCTTTTTCATGAAGCTTTTAGAAGCTTTTGTTTCGTTTTAAGCTAAAATATTATGTGTTGATATTTTTGGAGATATTTTCTAACCTAACCCAAACCCTTTACCCTAGTTAAATCTTTACAATGGTTAGCCCTTTCATTATTAACCATGGGTTGCATTTGTAATTAACATAACAATTCATTATTCATCACAAAAGACTTCATCTTCTTCTTCCTCCTTGAAAACTTTCTAGCTTTTGGTTTTGTGATGAATTAGTGTGAGATTTTGAAAATAAAAGAGAGCTAAATTCTTACTTCATCATCCTCATCTATTCTAGCCACTTAGATTAGGGTACTCATTTCTCTAATACTTGATTAGAGAAGTGAGAGCTTGAGTTAAAGTTTCTTCAAGGTAGATCATTTTCGAAAAGGAAGACTTCAAGCAAGCATGGATCGTTCGGCTTGTGGAGCCTCTCTTGAGTCCATGAGTTCATGGATTGCGGCGAAGAGTCTAGTACTCGGAGCTTATGAAGTGAAAGAGCAGACTACAAAGGTTGTAATCCCTCTCTCTTAGATGTAAAGATATTTACTTGCATGTTTAACCCTAATTATCTAGCAAAGATCCTCGCTTTAAGTTGTTCTGCACTTCTAAATTTTAAATCGGGCATGGTTGATGCCTTATAGACCCTTGTGACAGTTCCTAGTAACCCTACACAGGATCCGCTCTGGGCGTTTCCCATGGGGTCAGGATTGACATAAGCCGCTTTCAACGTGACCAGGAATTTGCTCTGGATGCTTCCCACGGGGTCATTGACGTGTTCTGCGAGGACCAGGCTCCGCTCTGGATGCTTCACACGGGGTCATTGTCGTGCTCTGCGAGGACCAGGATCCGCTCTGGATGCTTCACACGGGGTCATTGCCATGCTCTGCGAGGACCAGGATCCGCTCTGGACGTTTCCCAAAGGGTCAGAATTGACATAAGCCGCGTTCCACGTGACCAGGAATTTGCTCTGGATGCTTCCCACGGGGTCATTGCCGTGTTCTGCGAGGACCAGGCTCCACTCTGGATGCTTCATATAGGGCCATTTCCGTACTCTGCGAGGACCAGTATCCGCTCTGGACGTTTCCCATGGGGTCAAGATTGACATAGGCCGTGTTCCACGTAACCAGGAATTTGCTCTGGATGCTTCCCACGGGGTCATTGCCGTGTTCTGTGAGGACCAGGCTCCGCTCTGGATGCTTCACACGGGGTCATTGCCGTGCTCTGCAAGGACCAAGATCCGCTCTGGACGTTTCCCACGGGGTTAGGATTGATATAGGCCGCGTTCTACGTAACCCGGAAAGGTTGACTTTATCCGCATTTCACGGAGTCGGGGTTTGACTCTCGGTCATCTGTGCACCGCCGAGTCATGGAACTGGGAGTTGCCGCTGTTCCACTCTGCTTGATGTTGTGTCTGTTGTAATCAGACGAATGTTGAGATGATCTCCAGGCTATCTGTGAACCGTTGAGATTTGGCTTCTTCTTCTGATGAAGCCTGGGGAGGAAAGGTGTGATTCCCTCTTTGTTTGCGCCCCTGAATTGTATACAGGGATTGATGTGATATCACTTGTAGGGCAAAAAATTTCATTCATTTTTTTTATTTCTTTCCGCGATGCTCTATCATTTCAGCTTTTATATCGCGAAGGTCGCGATTGCCCAATCATTTCAGCTATTTTTCGTGGTGCCCAATCATTTCGGCTATTTGTTTTATTTTTACTCGCTGCTTTTTATTGCGAGTTGCCCAATCATTTCGGCTATTTTACATGCATACATTTTTACTTGCTGATTTTCTCGCAAGTTGCCCCATCATTTCGGCTATTTCTTATGCATGTGTGGCTTGTTGGTTTTTCGCTGCAAGCTTGGAATTATACACCGATTTCGGCATCAGCACCGCTACAACTGGGATATTGCCAGGAGTGAATCATCATTTGCCTCTGTCGATGTCGAATAAAGATGGTTTAGTAGACAGGGTTAAGGTCCTGTCGACTAAGGCTTTTGACTTCATGAGCCGTAAGGGTCTCATAAAGGTATTTCTCCCTACGAGTCATGAGGATCTCGTAGGTGCATTTTCTCCTTAGGAATCGTGAGGACTCCTAAGTGTATAGTCTCTTATAAGTCGTAAGGATCTTACAAGAGTACTTTCTCCTTATAAGTCGAGAGGACTTACAAGGGTTGTTCACTGTGCAGACATATCCCTAGTCACGGATGGAACTTTGTTATGGAAATGTTTATTCGCGCCCGTGGATTGTATACAAGGGTCAATATTGAGCCGCTTATAGGGCAGTATTAGAGGTTGTGGTGGCTGCTTAAGAACAGGTTCAGATCCCTGTAACTTAAGACTTTTGAATCTTATGAGCCTTGAGGGTCTCATAAGAGGGTTCTCCTTACGAGTCGTGAGGATCTCGCAAGTGTAATTTCTCCTTAGGAATCGTGGGGATCCCTAAGTGTGTTGCTCCCTTGTGAGTCGTAAGGATCTCACGCAGGTGGTTTCTTCTTACAGGGTCGATAGGACCTTGCAATTGTCTTTTAACGAGATTGCGATCTTTTGGGTTTTCACAAAACTCGTCGGTAGTCCTGCTGTTTTTACTTACGGAGCCCTTTCGGGTTTTCATCCGTTCCCTTTTCGCTTATGGACATACCATTTTTTCTTTTTCTTTCTTCTTCTTTTTTTTATTCTTTTCTCTTTTTTTGTATCAGCCTTGAGATGCTGCAATCTACAGTAGTTTATCGACGTCTCGGTCAACAGCTAGTTTTAGGACACAGTGGTCCATCGTTAGTTTAAGGACGTTTCGGTCCGTTGTTAGTTTTAGGACATTTCGGTCCGTTGTTAGTTTTAGGACATTTTGGTCCGTTGTTAGTTACTACTTATAAAGTTCGGGCTTAGGAAGATAGCGAGTGGACATAGGCCTTGTCATCTATCATTTACCTAGGCCGTGACTCGTTAAGTGTAGTATTTCTTCAGGAAGCGACCGTTTATTGGACTGAAAGGTCTTTCACCATGCATGTCTATGAGTAGATAGGCTCCACCCTGGTAGACTTTATCTATGATATACGGGCCTTCATAGTTCGGCTCGAATTTCCCTCGTTTGGCACGATTGGGGACCATAGGTCTTTTGACCACTAGCACGAGTTCGCCTTGGAGGAATGTTCTCGGCCTAATCAATCTCTCATATGAACCAGTCATCTCTGCTTTATAAGCCTCCAGATTTTGCTGCGCTATGAGCCAGGTTTCATCAAGGGCATCGAGCTCCTCAAGTCGAAGATGAGCATTTTCTTCGTTTGTTAGTTCATAGTGAACTGCCACTTGTAGTGAGGGTAATTCTATCTCGAGGGGGAATACCGCTTCTGTACCGAATACCAATGCCTACGGCGTTGTGTTCATGGCCATTTTGAACGTAGTTCGATACGCCCAGAGAGCTTCATGCAGTCTCTCGTGCCAGTCCTTCTTATTTCGCGACACCGTCTTTTTTACGATCTTCGTCAAGGTCTTGTTAAAAACCTCAGCTAGACCGTTAGCTCAGGGATTATAGACTGATGAATATCTCCAGTCTATGTTATGTTGTTGTGCGAAGCGGCTGATCTTGTGGCTTCTGTAGGCTAGCCCGTTATCTGAGATGATCTATCTCGGAGTTCCAAACCGATAAATGACGTGTGTCTTTAAGAAATGGAGGATATTCTCCGTCTTCACTTCCCACAGCGGTACAGCTTCTGCCCATTTAGAGAAGTAATCAGTTGTCGCCAAAATGAATCGATGTCCTCTGGACGATGCTGGCTCAATGGGGCCGATTATGTCAGTTCCCCACATTTCAAACGGCCAGGTAGCCACTGTCGAATGTAGTGGATTTGGATGCTGATGGATAAAGTCCCCGTGAATCTAGCATGAGTGGCATTGCTTTGCGTATTCGAGGAAGTCCTGGATCATCATGGGCCAATAGTAGCCCATCCTTTTGATTTTCAGCTTCATCTTCCGGCCGGCTTGGTGAGAAACTCAGAGTCCGTCGTGAGTTTCTTGGACGACTCTTTTTGCTTCTTCGGGTCCCAAGCATCTTAACCATAGAGAATCAAATGACCTCTTATATAGAGTATCATTGACGAAGACGAAAGATAGGGCTCGCTTCATGAGCTGGTATTTTGAGGATGCATCTTTAGGTGTTCGATGGGATCTGAAGTAATCTATAAAGACTTCCCTCCAATCTTTAGCCTTTTCCTGGTCTTTTATTTGCAGGGCCATTTGCTCGGTCGTTCCCTTTTCTCCGGACGACTCCGGAGATATTTCTACTGGTGCAAGAACCCGACGGCTTTGCACAACGATCCTTATGTCATCGAGGTTCTCATCGGCCAGTTCTTTAGCGAGCTTGGCTAATGCATCCACCTTGTTGTTTTCCGTACGCGATATACTTTCCAAGGTGTAGGAAGGAATTTGAATTAGCAGTTGCTGTACTCTCTCGCCGTACTTCACCAACTCTGGCTTGCACGTTTGGTAGTCGCCGTTTATTTGACTAATGACCAGCTGGGAGTCTCCGTATATGAGCAGGTTTTCAATTCCCATGTCAATGGCGATCTCGAGACCTGCTATCAAAGCTTCATATTCGGCTTCATTGTTCGTCCTCAGCTCTGTTAAGGAGAAGGCAAAGCGCATTATCCCTCCTTATGGAATCACAAAGATGAGGCCTACCCCTGATTTGATTATGGGGGTGCTTTGTTTGAGCTTCTTCATGGAAGATGCTCCATCGAAGTAGAGTTCCCATCGGGTATCATTTTCCTTTCTTTCCCCGGCGATCGTGTCAAACGCGTGTTCGTCTGGCAATTCGCAGTTCAAAGGAGAATTGGCGGGTATCGGGTGCTCAGTGAGGAAGTCGGCGATAGCCTGGCCTTTCACTGCCTTAAGAGGCTGATAAGTTATCGAGAATTCCATCAAGAGTAGGGCCCATTTAGTGAGACACCCCGTCAATATGGCTTTTGACATTAAGTACTTGAGAGGATACACTTTTGATATGAGATGGACCTCATGCGCCAACGCGTAGTGTCTGAGCTTCGTTATCGCGAAGATCAACGCCAGGCAGTGTTTTTCGATGGGAGAATATTTACTTTCTGCCCCCAGTAGAACTCGACTCAAATAATAAAGGGCTCTTTCTTTCCCTTGGTCGTTTTCTTATACCCACAGCATGCCTAAAGAACCTTCAAGAGCTGTTGTATACAGAATGAGAGGCTTTCCCTTGACCGGAGCGATCAGCACCGGCGGATTCTGTAGGTATTGCTTAATTTCGTCCATTGCGCCTTGGCATTTGTGATTCCAAACGAAAGGGGTCCCTTTCTTCATTAGGTGGCTATAAGGGCGACACTTGCCGGAGAGATTGGCTATGAATCGCCGGATATACGCGAGCTTTCCTTGGAGAGACCGCTGTTGTTTGAGAGTTTTCGGTGGAGGCATTTCCATAATCGCCTTGATCTTTGACGGATCTATCTGGATGCCTCGGTGTTGAACGATGAACCCTACGAATTTGCCCGAGGAAACTCCGAACGCGCATTTGAGAGGGTTCATCTTCAAGTTGTATTTCCGAAGGCGCTGAAACACGATCTTCAGATGTTCTAAATATTCCCCGTATGATTTACTTTTAACTACGAGGTCGTCGATATAGCATTCGACAATTTCATGTATGAGGTGGTCGAAAATCTTCGTCATAGCCCTCTGATAGGTGGCACCGGCGTTCTTTAGACCGAAGGGCATCACCTTGTAGCAGAATATGCCCAAAGGGGTCCGGAAAGTGGTGTGCTTCTGGTCCTCGGGATGCATTTTTACTGATTATATCCTGATGATCCGTCCATGAAGGAGAAGACTTCGTGAGTGGACTTGTTATCTATCATTAGCTCAGTGACTGGTACTGGAAAGCCGTCCTTTGGACAGGTTTTATTGAGATCCCGAAAGTCTACGTATATGCGCACTGTCCCATTTTTCTTCATCACCGGGACGATGTTGGCGATCCAGTCAGGATACTGAACCTCTTGGATGAAACCAGAGTCGATTAGGTTCTTAACTTCAGCATTGATGCTCATTTCAAGCTCGAGCCGCATTCTTCTCGGTGCTTGTTTGATCGGTTTGACGTCCGAAGATATTGCCAACTTGTATACAGCAATCTCTAGATCTAGTCCTGGCATCTCGGAATAGTTCCATACGAAGAAATCTTTATGCTGCATAAGCACGTCCTTCAGCGTAGCCACCCTTTCTTTAGACAACAACTCACTGACGAACGTCGGCCGCGGGTCACTTGCTGTCCCCAAATCAATTTTCTTGAGATCATCTGCAGTAGTATGTATTCCATCTTCCAGCTCTTTTGGTGCCGGCGGAAACTCTGAGATCACCTCGTCATCATTATTTTCGAAGCACCAGGGGAGGTCATCCATATTCTCGGGCTCTTCTTTTGACTGCGTTATCGCGTGACAGGTACGAGATCGTTTCCAAGATCGATGTTGATCTAGTCCTACTCCTGCTATACGCGTCGCTTTCGGTTCATGCTTCTGTGGCGGGCTTATCTTCCAACCGCTGGATAAAGCGAACCTGCCCTGTTGATATTGGTCTTCAACCCAGTTCTTGAAAGTGAAGCAGTCTTCGAGAGGATGCCCTATTGCTCGGTGATAAGAGCAATAGTCTAGGTGAGAGACCTCGTTGGCTTGCTCGGGGCGTTTGGACTCCGGAAGTGTAATCATTTGATGTTTTATGGCAAGATCAAGTATCTTCCGTGTTTTGTTCTAGGGAAAAGAGTATGCTCGACCCATCTTCTTTACAAGAGATGAATCCGGATTACTCGATTCCCGATCGCGTGGCTTCTTGGTCCCGCTTTGTTGCTGTCAAACGCCTTTCACGCTCTTTGATTTATTTTTGCCTCTGCGTCGGCCCTTTTGTATGACAGGTTGACAAGGAAGAGAATTTTCATTTTTCGCAACCTGCTGAAAGTGGCGCTGCGTTCTGGCTTTCTCATAGATGGCCATTTCGCGATTATGATCGTCTCGAACCTTTTGAGCCGCTTCCCTTATAAGCTTGTCCATCTGTTCTTCAAACGACGGACTTGGCATTTTCACGGCGGGAGCTCGTTTTGGTTCAGGGTTAGCGCTTTCTAATAGGGCGTGTGTTCATACCAGAATATTGCATTTTATACCGCCCATTCTTACGCTCGTGTGTTTATAGGTAGGTGCTTTTAATCTGTGTTTGTTACATATTTACAGATTACAGGTTTCCAGTACAAATATTGCAAATCAAGATAAAATCTCCACAGTTACACCAAATACAGAACATCTGTCGCAGCAGATAAAAACCGGGTTCCGGTCATCCATATCCGTCCAGTGCCGAGTACCAGTTCCAGAGACAAGACATATGACAATGGTCATTCGTGTCTGGGACAAGCACAGAGCACGAGGGGGGTTGCACAAGAATTAATGGGTGCGCGGAGCTCGAGGGAGATAAATTCAAATGTGTTGAAAAATGAAGCCATCATTGTTGACTTCTGGAAACTGAAGAAATCAAGGAAGGATATTGATAATCTGCATATGTTAAACAAAAGAAAATGCAAACACAAGACCCCAAAAGAAGCTCGATCCCCTAAATCCTCCACATGGCCGCGGATCCGTGGCCAACATGGGGTCTAGGCCGCGGATCCGCGGCCATATAGGCTCTTCTCACTGTCGTTTTCTGGGGGCAGTTTGGTACTTTCATATTGGTCCAGAATCTTGCCCTAGATTTCCAGCTCCCTGCCTATAAATACTCCAGAATTGAGCTAAGCCAAGGGTCCAATTTTTAGTTCATTCTTTGTTCTTCTTTCTTTTTAGGATTTAGTCTTTTTCTTCTTCTTCTTCATTCTTTTTCCATGAAAATTGTAGTGAGAGCTTTTTGAGTGGGAGATCAATGAAGATGAGGGCTTTTTGTATCATTCTCTTTTGTTTCTTCTTCCCCTTGAGATTCTTGCTTTCTCTTGATCATTCAACCTCTTCATTGAGCTTGAATGGTTAAGGGTTAGTTATTGATCTCAAGGGTCGTATTTTCTTATGGAATTAGCGCTTCATTTCACATGCGTTCTCTACCCTTCCCTTGATCTTGCAACCTCTTGATTGAGCTTGCAAGTTTAAGGGTTGGCTATTGATCACATGCTTGTCTTGAGTTCTAGTTTCTTGTTCTTTTTATCGCTTTTTATTACTTGCTTATTATTATCTTGCTTTACTTTCTTGCAATTTAATTCATGCACTTAATTACTTGTAATCTTTTCTTTTCTTTGTTCTTTTCTTTTGCTCTCTTTTGTTCATTTTGTGAATGGTTGTAATTATTGTTGTTAAGATGAAATACGGTATTGTAAGTTAATATCTTCTTTCTCATTTCCTTTTCCCGTTATTTTCCATTGAACTCCGCCCAAACCATACGCAAGCGCTCCGTTAGGCACCCTACCCTAACAAGGTAACGGTGATTCCTAACCGCGACCGGTTGCGTTCGGTTTGGCCGGAGGCGAAAACAAGAGACAAGAACGGAAGGACAAGGGTAAATAAGCCGTATTCCACGAATACCGCGCTTAAATCCCCTAATCCACGTTGTTGCCGATTGCCCTAGCTTCAATTGATCAAGACTCGGCTCAAAGGTTTTGAGTACGGATTTCTTTAGCTTACAATCTCGTATCTTCTTCTTAACAACCTTATACTTGCAAATAATACACATAGGATAGTCTCGAACAAACATACACAAATTCTTTATTGACTCGTCTAAAGCAAGAACGGACATACAACCATCTCCCTGTGGATCGACCCATGCTCAACCGGCTAGCTGCATAGCGACACCGTCTTGATTGCGGTTAACTTTAATTCTTTCAATCAAATGGCGCCGTTGCCGGGGAGACGATAGCGTATTTCTTTTCTTGTTATTCGGGTTAATATTCTTTTTGTATATATTTATAATAAAAAAAATATTCTTTTTGTTTTTTTTTGATCATTTTTGTGGGCAAGAGTGCAGATTTTTGCAGATTTGCAAACTGCGATTGTGGGGAGCAAAGTGTACATTCAAGGCTAAGGTGATTGCAAAGTACAGTGCCAAAGATCCGGGTAGTTTGACCCGCGCAGACGAACTTTTCAAGCTTACCGGATTTGATTCAACGGGAGTTTCCTAACCCAAAAACTTAACGGTACGTACTTTACTAACACCTTCTTTTCAAATCCGACGCATCCAATATACTATTCTTTGCAGGATTCTTTGTAAGTTCGCTAGCAAACGCTAAAATTGACTAACCCGTATTTGTTGCAGTGCCGCGCTTAAACTAAAAAACGATTTTTTGATTCTTTATAGAATTTTTATTGAATTGCGCATTGCATACATTAATACGGACTTAAGGGCAAGCGAACCCCACAACATACGGTAAAGGATTTCATCACCTTTTCCGTGGCCCACAAATCACGAACTTGAGCATAACGTTTACCCGCACAAAATTTAAAAGAAACTAGACTTTAAGCCTTAAGGACTTCGCGCTCACTTGGAGAAGTTAACTGTGTTTAGAACCTTGCTTAACGGTATATTGTTTACGGGGTGTCTAGGAAAGTGTTAACGGCGAAACCGCCAAAAGAGAAAAGGTTATTTAATTAAGGAACTTCGCGAAAGCGTTGGAAAACCTCCCCTTATCTCTGCACTTACCTGGCCTCGTGATCAGTGTATCTTGAGCCTGTTTCTCGACACAGTTTTACTTCGACAATCAAGTTCTGGAGCAGGTCTAGTTGACCTAGGTGAACCCTAGAACGATTAGGTGTGTGGTATTTTTGTGTCGTGATTGTTTTTGTCAATATTCTTTTTTTGTGTATATTTCATTCTTCTGTTAATATATAAACTAAAAAAAAAAAATTTAAAAAAAATATCACATTCTTTTTCCCCTCCTTTTCTCTGCCTTTCTTTCTTTCTCTTTTCATATCATGGGTACTCCACCTCGCAAAACTCTTGCCGAACTTTGGTACCCACAACCAGAAATTACTTTTTACGGTTCTTGCTTTGGCCGAACTTCGAACGACCCCTCCATGCCCAAAATTTCTTTGAAAGATCGGATAGACGCGTCTAGGACGAACAACTGGACCCCGCAATCTACTTCATATCAACCATTTCAAACATTCACCCCTTCTTGCGTTGATACCCCTTTTGAAAGTCCAGTTGTAGCCACAAGACCTATGTCTCTTGCTGAACGTATTGAACAATCCCGTAGCCGATCTTTCACTCCTGTCACCACTTCAAATTCTTGGGATCAACAATTTCATTCGCCTTCTTATCCAAATGTTGATCCTACCCCTGTCCAACCATTCAATTCCTACCAGTCCTACCCTACTTTTTCACCTTCCCTAGACATTGTTTCTGAACCGCTATTTGGGAATTTTCAGTATCCAAACAACTTTGAATCTTTTACTGAAACCCCTTCACAACCAATGTCTATTCTAGAACAGTCCTTGGAAGACTTTAGGGTAGCGTCAAGCCAACAGATGATGGATTTGAATGCGTCCATGGCCGTCCTCATACAACCTAGTGACCCGGTAGCTAGTTTCAAGCTAGCTCCAAATTTTCCAATGTATGATGAGGCGGTAGGACAGGCTGAGAATTTGAGTGGAGAAAGTGAGCTGTATACCCTTCCAAATCAAACCTACCCGTCTCAAATTGAATCCCACAACTCCTGTGTTGAAAGTCTATCAAGTGTCCCAAATGAATTATCAGTTGAAGATAGAATGTTTAATGAGTTGTGCGACTTTGTAGTGTTTGATTTGCCAGATTGTGAAGGGACCTTGCCAAGTGAAACCACACCCAATCCTTTTGACCTCTACACCTCCATCTTAGAACCTAAATTGATTGAAATCCATGCTTTTGATGAGGTGTTTGAGAATATTGATTTTCACTTGATTGAGGATATTGACGCTGGGAATATTTTGGATGATGAACCCATAGATTTGGCTGAGTTTTTCTCTTCAAATCATCATCCCGAGTCATTAAATGTTTTTCCCGAACTTCATATACGTCTTGATATTAATGATAAAGGCATGGATGAGCTTAACTTTGAGGAGAATTCTGAGGATAGTTTTGAGGATGAACCAGTTATAATTGATGAGTCGGATTTTCCAATTCATCCTATCCCTTCCACTGACTATGTACACCCTCCTGAACCTTTAACCGAGAACCTTCCTCAACCACTTCCCTCCATTCTTTCCATCGTTCCGACCTTGCAAGAAACCGTCTCACTTTTATTTACTATGTCTGGTTTACCAAGTTCGGCATACCCATGGCTTCTTACGAATCTTGAGGGATTTGACCCAATCTCTCGCCGGGTTAATAGATTAGCACAATCGCTGTTTACACATCGCTCATCACAAATTGTGCTAATCTATTCACTGCATTTGCACCCTCAAGTTCGTACTCCATTTCTTTTTCCCTTCCGCCATTCTTCTTCTTCTTATATACCTAGACCGTATACCATTTCTATCTCCATACGGTCTCGCGTATTCTCCTTCTCTTTTCTCTACGCCTTCTTTCACCAGCCACTACTTTATCACGATAAGATCTTTCAATGGTTGGTACTAACTTTTGCCCTGTGTAAGGCCTTGTATAGCTTGATACTGTTCTTTCACCCCTAAACCTGAACTTCAACGCCTAACAGTGGAAACACTGTTTTACTTAAGTTTGGGGGGAACACCTCTTTTGTATATATTTTTGGTTTTTCTTTTTGTATATAATTTGTTTTTAGGGGGAGCGCCGACAATTTTGACCCTCTTGGTATAGCCTGACAGTGAGGGCACTGTCAAGTTTAAGTTTGGGGGTGTGCTCGGTAAGCTTTCTTCCTTCGCATTCATTTGTATATTTTGCATTTGCATACCCTATTAAAAACCCACAAAAATTGAAAATTTTCCAAAAAAAATATAAAAACTTTGTCGTCAAGTTAGCTAATAGGGTAACTTAGATTTTTATTCTGAAAGTTTAGTTGATATATTAGAAATAACTAACTCCTAGGCTTAGGAATTAAAAACCCTAAAAATAACCCTCATTCTTTCTAACTTTGGTAAGTATACGTCCTTACAGTTTTTTTTGAGAAATAGGTAATCTTGAGTTCAGTTCTTGAGTTAAGTCAAGATGAAGGGAAAGTATTGAAGCTTTACTGGAGGATAAGTCTGAAAAATAGTTTTTTTTCTTGAGTTCAAATTTAGAAAGTGTATAACCTACAAACTGCACTTACACGCACCTTGAAACTTAGGATAGTAGAGGATACCTAGAAATACTCTTGCTTGAAAGCCTAGTATGAAAGAAAAAACGGTATTTAAAGCTAAACACCAAAAGAGCATATTGAAAAATATATCCGGTCTTGAAAAAGAAAAAGAAAAAGAAAAAGAAAAAGAAAAAATAGAATAAAGTCAAGACCTGGAAACTGCTATTTACGCTTTAAAGTTCACACATTCAGTAATCGGTCGTTAGTGCCTCAAGAAGCATTAATAGTCGCATGAAAGGTGTGTGAGCAAATCCGTCCATCCTTAATGAAAAGAAGTAGTATTAGGTATTAAGGCAAGGGTATTATAGCTTGAATTGAATTCTTGAGTGTAGGGGTGCAAATATACACACACGTAGGGGTATACAATCGATGTTTGGATAAAAGATAGAAATAAAGAATAAGACTTGTGTTTTCTGTAAAGTTGATAAAAATCCCTGATTTGAGTCCGCACTTTAGAAGGAAAACTCAGGAGAACCAACATCTTTCTAAACTTTTTTGGAACGTATATGAACCAAGGTTAAATAGATAGGAGGTGTGAAAAATAAGGGTTGGATATTTCTAACTTAGGATGATAGAGTTTCTAACGTAAATACTAAACTGTAGGAGTAGAATCGATGTTAACTTACGAAACTAGCTTGATGGGATTTTGTGGGTAGTATCCGCTGAAAACCCTCAGGAGACAACACTCCTCCTACTAGGGACACCTAGAGGTTTAACGGCTTGTTGCACGCGCTCAGTGCAATCGCGTTCCCTGCGAAAGTGCGGTTATCATTATATTTTTGTGAATAATTGGTTTTGCTCGGGACGAGCAAAAGTTAAGTTTGGGGGTATTTGTTCATACCAGAATATTGCATTTTATACCGCCCATTCTTACGCTCGTGTGTTTATAGGTAGGTGCTTTTAATCTGTGTTTGTTACATATTTACAGATTACAGGTTTCCAGTACAAATATTGCAAATCAAGATAAAATCTCCACAGTTACACCAAATACAGAACATCTGTCGCAGCAGATAAAAACCGGGTTCCGGTCATCCATATCCGTCCAGTGCCGAGTACCAGTTCCAGAGACAAGACATATGACAATGGTCATTCGTGTCTGGGACAAGCACAGAGCACGAGGGGGGCTGCACAAGAATCAATGGGTGCGCGGAGCTCGAGGGAGATAAATTCAAATGTGTTGAAAAATGAAGCCATCATTGTTGACTTCTGGAAACTGAAGAAATCAAGGAAGGATATTGATAATCTGCATATGTTAAACAAAAGAAAATGCAAACACAAGACCCCAAAAGAAGCTCGATCCCCTAAATCCTCCACATGGCCGCGGATCCGCGGCCAACATGGGGTCTAGGCCGCGGATCCGCGGCCATATAGGCTCTTCTCACTGTCGTTTTCTGGGGGCAGTTTGGTACTTTCATATTGGTCCAGAATCTTGCCCTAGATTTCCAGCTCCCTGCCTATAAATACTCCAGAATTGAGCTAAGCCAAGGGTCCAATTTTTAGTTCATTCTTTGTTCTTCTTTCTTTTTAGGATTTAGTCTTTTTCTTCTTCTTCTTCATTCTTTTTCCATGAAAATTGTAGTGAGAGCTTTTTGAGTGGGAGATCAATGAAGATGAGGGCTTTTTGTATCATTCTCTTTTGTTTCTTCTTCCCCTTGAGATTCTTGCTTTCTCTTGATCATTCAACCTCTTCATTGAGCTTGAATGGTTAAGGGTTAGTTATTGATCTCAAGGGTCGTATTTTCTTATGGAATTAGCGCTTCATTTCACATGCGTTCTCTACCCTTCCCTTGATCTTGCAACCTCTTGATTGAGCTTGCAAGTTTAAGGGTTGGCTATTGATCACATGCTTGTCTTGAGTTCTAGTTTTTTGTTCTTTTTATCGCTTTTTATTACTTGCTTATTATTATCTTGCTTTACTTTCTTGCAATTTAATTCATGCACTTAATTACTTGTAATCTTTTCTTTTCTTTGTTCTTTTCTTTTGCTCTCTTTTGTTCATTTTGTGAATGGTTGTAATTATTGTTGTTAAGATGAAATACGGTATTGTAACTTAATATCTTATTTCTCATTTCCTTTTCCCGTTATTTTCCATTGAACTCCGCCCAAACCATACGCAAGCGCTCCGTTAGGCACCCTACCCTAACAAGGTAACGGTGATTCCTAACCGCGACCGGTTGCGTTCGGTTTGGCCGGAGGCGAAAGCAAGAGACAAGAACGGAAGGACAAGGGTAAATAAGCCGTATTCCACGAATACCGCGCTTAAATCCCCTAATCCACGTTGTTGCCGATTGCTCTAGCTTCAATTGGTCAAGACTCGGCTCAAAGGTTTTGAGTACGGATTTCTTTAGCTTACAATCTCGTATCTTCTTCTTAACAACCTTATACTTGCAAATAATACACATAGGATAGTCTCGAATAAACATACACAAATTCTTTATTGACTCGTCTAAAGCAAGAACGGACATACAACCATCTCCCTGTGGATCGACCCGTGCTCAACCGGCTAGCTGCATAGCGACACCGTCTTGATTGCGGTTAACTTTAATTCTTTCAATCAGCGTGTCTCATTCTTCATCGAAGTCATGTATGACGTAGCTACCATGGACTCGCTCTCATTTTTTGGATTGAACATATCCAAGCCTGATCGTCTCCATCCTCCCGTTGGGCAATTTGCGCTGAGTTCCGGGGACATCCCAAATCCTGTTGTAGAATCGAGCCTATCGAGTGGTCTGTTTGAAGGGTACGCCTTGGCGTCTCAGCGGCCTTTTCAAGCCTTCTGTGTAATATCTAGGCAGACGGATGGGCTGGAGCCTGTCGAGCGTAGAATCGGCGCCGTGCCAGATTTCTTTCTCCACTTTGGTTTCCCCAAATCGGTAGAATAGGATCGCCTCTTCACCCTTTTCGCCTGGGAGGGACGTAGAATGTCTGCAGTTCTTGCACACTATAAGTTTTAAGTGCATCGAGCTCTTTGTAATGCTCTTGTGGAACCATGGTAATTTGCAAACTCTGATTATCGCCAGCGAAGGCTTGTATTGATGGCCGAGCGGAAAATATAGCGTTAACCTCATCTTCCGAGTCGCTGCCGAAAATCAACATAGGGGCGGACGGTCCCGGTTTGTTGCGTTGGGGCGGCCCTGAATAAACTATCTCTTCTTCCCCCTCGGTATCACTCCGGAAGACCGGAATAGTGGTGATAGCTTTGTTCTTCGGTTTGTGACATCTTTTCATGTCCTCAAAATCTGGTAAGAAGTATTTTGCATCTTCGTACTTTCGGACTTCATTCACGGAGAATGGGTTCAACTCCCCCGTCACATTGTACTTGAGACCATCCTTGAAATACTTCATACACTGATGTTGTGTAGTAGGGATAATGTTGTACTCGTGTAACCAAGGCCTACCGAGCAAAGCATTGTAGCATGTCTTGGCGTCAATGACGTGAAATTTAATATCCGTGACAAGTAGCCCGAAGCGCAGCATCAGTATCACAGACCCGAGATTCCGTGATGACTGGGAGTCGAAACCGGAGATGGTGATTTTATCACAAGCGAGGTGTTGAACACTCATGCAGATTTCCTTCAACACTCGCACGTTGAGGAGATTGACGAAAGACCCATTGTCAATCAGGATTTTTCCTATCTTGATATCGTGACTGTATCCGGAGACGTAAAGGGGACGGTTATGCTCGCATGTCCGAAGGAGGAGATCTTCATCGCCGAAAGTGATATCGGTCATATACACTTCTTCCAGCTCATCCTTCATCTTTTCTTCGGCGAGGAAAGCTTGAAATTGGTCGGGCTCTTGCAGTGCCTTGATCAAAAAATCTCTCGCCTCTTTGGATAGCAGAAGGGCGTCGAGAATGCTTAGCTGCGAAGGTAGCTTTCTCAAGTGTGCCAGAACATTGTAGTCCACCTTACTTTTCTTTAGCGGGTCCTTGGCAGTCAGCTCTTCGACGACTTGGTCATCTAGGGCGATATCCTCAGAGACTTTTTCTTTTCCCTTATCTTTTCTATTCGTCCGAGATTCTTTTCGGGTAGCGTACGATTGCGCAGCTGAATATTTTCACAGGTCTTCGGTTCTTCCTCTTTTCCCGAGGTGGATTCTTTGAAGAGAGAGCCAAGAGTCATTTCTTCGTCAGAGTCGCTCCCGAAGGTGAGAACTTGTGATCCTCCAGCGTTAACCATGCGATAGTTGCTGGTGGTTCTTTTAAGCTCCTCGGTAGTACTTCTTTGCTCCCGACGAGTTTTGCGTTTCATCCGCTTAAAATGTTGCCGATGAGCAACATATCCCTGCCGCCATCTTTTAAAAGCGTTGCACTCTTCGGTAGGGTGTGCAATCTTTCGATGATATGAGCAATAGCTAGGATGTGTTTCCACTTCACCAAGAATATTTCCTTCGGAGGGTGGCAGCTTCATTCCCATTGATATGGCTTTAGCGAACCTTTTCCTCGTCTTGAACCTGTTTTTATTCACGGTGGATGTACTTTGATTTGGTAGGAGCGTTTCAACCCTTTCGTCCAGTTGCCGATATTTGGCTTTTTCAAATATGGTCATCACAAGCTCCCGAGCAGTTTTTCTTTTAAGAAGCGCTTCATTCAGGAACGCATCAATCATTTCGTCTGATGGCCCTAGAAGTTCCAGCTCAGGACCTGCCCCCAGTTTCTCTATGTAAGGAACTTTTTCATCGTTTATCGACGAGTGAGAGATCACATGGCAACTTGCTATGTAATCCTCAGATTCATCTGACGAGTCTTCTCCATCATCTCCGTCTTCAAGGACGTGACTGAGAAATTCTTGGAGTATGATTGGAGTCCGCGCCATCTGGTTATACTCTTCCAGCGCGTCAATCTGCTTTTGCGGGTCCGTGCGCTTGTCACCAGACTTCACGGGCTTTTTGGACCTCTTTTTCTTTATTGAAGACTTTGACGGCTGGGTGTGAGTGTTTTGAATATCGCCACCAATTTTTAGAGTTGGGCGCGGTTTCAGCATTCCCTTGATAATCTCGGGTTCCAGCGAATTCTTCCACCTGATCGCCGGGCATGTCTGGAGATCATTCAGCATTCTTTTAGTTTTGGCTGAAAGAGCGACCTCCCATGGAGCCTCTTCAACAAAAGAGCACGATGCCCCCGGTGTGTCTGTCTTCTTAGGAGTGTGCGGTTGTGATGGGCTTACTTTCCACTTCTCAGACAGCGCAAACTTGCCTTGTTTGTAATGGTCCTCGATCCATCCCTTAAAGACGAAGCAATCTTCAATTGGATGGCTTACCATTTGGTGGTAAGGGCAATAATTGGGACTATTAGTCTCGCCGGGTTGCAACGGGCATTTCGAATTTGGCAGATTGATGAGCCTGTTGCGCACCGCCAGCTCGAACAGTCTCTTCGTTTTGTCCCGGGGGAACGAATAAGGACGCATCATTTTCTCATTATAGTATCGTCATCTCTCTTCCAGTTGATCCGTTAGTTTTGGGGCACTGGGCTTCTGTTGAGTATTCGCGACGAATGTCGCCTTCCCTTTACCCTTTTCGTTCCGCGGCTCCATCTTCGGAGGAGACGGTCTATGACCCATCTGGTCCATCTGGGCCAGCTTGTCGATCAAGGCTTGGAACGTGGTCGGCTTAAAGAACATCATGAATTGGGAAAAGGTTGCATGAGGGTCCAGAGTGCCCACGAACATGCCCACCGCCGGCGCTTCTTCGATGCGCTGTTCGCATTTCGACCACAGATTCCGCCATCGTATTGTATATTGAACCCAAGTCTCGCCTGGCTTTATCCTGGCGTTAATCAATACTGTGATTGGGGTGCGTTCGCTAGCGCTTGCAAATTTTTGTGTGAATAATATCTCCATTTCTGCGAAAGTCTTGACGGAGTCATTTGGAAGTTCAGAGTACCATTCAAACGCTGTTTCCGACAAGCTGCCAACAAACTGACGGAGCAAAAGTTTATCATCACCCCCGGTGTTGCCGCAAAGAGCCCTGAACTGAGCGACATGTTGGTGGGGATTGCCTGTCCCCTTGTACACATGGAATTTGGGGATCGTGTATCCCGACGGGTATTTTATTTGGTCATACCAGCCTGGATACTGTCGCCCAGTTTTAACAACTTGGTCGGCCGCTTCATTCGCCTGGTGAGCTCGTATTTGCTGAGCAATATAGTCATCCAGAGCGGCCTTGGAGATGGTTTTCTCTTTGGCTGCTGATAGAGCCGGAGGAGGGTTTGATGTCTCCCCTCTGACGTCTTCAATGATGATAGGAGGGTCTTCAGCTGGAGGTTCTAGTTATAACATCATCCCGACCAAGTCTTGGAAGAGAAGTGCTATTCGTTTTATATTAGCCGTTTGTTCTGCGGCTTCTCTGTCCTTCATAACGCTGCTATGATGACACCTCCGGGCTTTCTTTTGGCCCGGTAAGTGCGGCCATTTGTGTTAGCATTTCTTGAAGCTTCTGTTGCTGCTCCTGGGCTTTTGTCACGGATCGGGTGAGCGGTCGGTGACCCGTCAAAGCACGGCTTTCCTCTTTTCCGGAAGCCATGTGAACAGTATGCACCATTATGGCCCCAGACTTGGGGCGGTTGGGCTCAGCGTCTTTATGGTCTGCCGTAGTCATAGGGGCTTTCTCTGGCCTCCTTCTTTTTTGAGCAGTTGACGTTGAGGGGGCCGTTGCAGCAGGCACACAGGTAGTTGTCGTCCTTTGTGGCTTGACAGGACGGTTCTCTTCCTGTTGAACCTTCACCTTTTTCTGTCGGCGAGGGTAATCTTGATCAATCACCGACTACTGGACTTGTCGCCAGAATTTATAGATTTTGGAGGATAGCCACTGAGGGGGCGGTTCCGGCTTTGCCTTCGGCGCATTCTCCACGGGTGGAGGAGATCTTTTCAGTACGGCGATAGGAGAGTTCCTGCGCACCTTGTTTAGCAATTCAAAGTTGTTCCCGGTTGGAACAGCAGCATTGACTTCCACCGTTGGGGCTGGTGGAGTTAGCCCAGAGGGGGAGTTGCCCCCAGCTTTCCTTACTCGGCACCAGTGGCGACGTCGAGCATGTCGAGCCGCTGGGATTGTTTCAGCTTGAGGGGTGACTTCGTCGTGCCCCCTATTCTGGTGAGGCGCTGCTGGTACCAGCCTTTTGAAGACCGACGTCTGTCGAGCAGCAGTGTCTAACCTGTCAAAGACAGACCTCTGGGCGAGGGAAGTAGCTTTGAGGACTTCGACTGGAGCGGGAGCCAGAGCAGCCAGTCTTGTGAAGACCGACCCTTTGGCTGGAGAAGCCGCCTTGACGACTTCGGGAGCAGGGATGGCTATCCTCTTCGGAATAACCTTTTCTATAATTACAAGCTTCATCACGGGCCCACATGAACTTTGGCCTAATCTGGCGAAGACTGAGGCGCCGGAGCTGGATGACCCGTTGAGAGGGGTCGCAATAGTGGTAAGTCGATCGAAGACCGACTTCTTTGGGGCTTCTTGAGGCAACATCGGGGCATTGAAGCTCATGGATGGGATCATAGTCCCAAAGAACAGCCCAGTGGTGGCCTGAGTTACTTGGTCCACCGGCATGGTGAATAGGGAGGCCGCTTGAAGCCCATAAGCTATGCCTCCAGATGAGGCGGAACGTGAGTTGCACTTGCAGCTGGAACACTTCGTGCAAGTGGACGCCATTGATCCTTCACTTTCTGCACCAAGCAAGACGCCAAATCTCAGTACCTCAAACCCAAGGGCAACCATTAGTAAACCGCAATTCGTTCGCGAACACGACACACGATGTGTGGAGTGGAAAGAGGAAAAGGTCCCACCGGGCATGCCAGAATCTGTTCCCCGCAGAAAGACGCGCGACGCGATAAACGTCTTGCCTGAATTTCGGGACAAATGCTAATTGGTGCTATCCGTCCACCTCTCCGAAGATGCCAAGTTGATTTATGGCATTGTATATCGAAGGTTTAAATGGATGCGGCCGATGTAGCAGATTTCGTCAGATTCCCCCTCATTTGACGGGTTTTTGATTGTGGGAACTCTCTTCCTTGCAGGCACAAGCCCCTGCAGTTAATTACGCTACCGCATAGCGGTAACAACTTTCTCCTTCTCCAGATGGTCACTTCGTGTCGTGGGTGTTTGTTTTGTGTTTGGTTGCCCGTGGATTGTATACGGAGACTAATTTTTGTTGTCGCCCGTAGGGCGTGGACTAGTCCAAGTCCGTATCTTCATAGATTTGGGTTTGGGGGTTGGGTTTAAGGATATGTTAATCTCATTTGAGACTAAGATCAACCTAAACGTTTGTTAAGGATACGTTAATCTAATTTTAGACTAAGATCAACTTAACGGGATTGTTTAGATCCAACAAAAGAGCATTTGGACTCTATTGTTTAGTTTAGAGACATTGCGGTCGATTAGTTTAAGGACATTACGGTCCATTGTTAGTTTAAGGACATCTCGGTCTAATGTTAGTTTAAATACATCACGGTCGAGGTTAAGGACATCAGAGTCCGTGAATTTAAAGACCCCATAGTCAAAGTTAAGGACATCATAGTCCGTGAGTTTAAAGACCTCACAGTCAAGGTTAAGGACATCATAGTCCGTGAGTTTAAAAAACTCACAGTCAAGGTTAAAGACATCATAGTCCGTGAAATGTATGGTAGTCGGGACCCGTCACCTCTCTGAAGACGTTGAAGGATTACAATGACAAGTATCAGAGGAGTAAAGAGATGTACCCTCGAACCGATGTTGGTTTGGGGATCTGTAATCTAATTTGGAACTAAGATCAATTAGTTAGATTATGAGTACATTGGCTCAGTTAGATCTGAATTGAGGACTTATGGCCAACTTGGGCTAAGTCCAATTAGATTAGAAATATTGGCCCTTTATTGGACCATTGGACATTTGTCTGGGTTTAGGTCCTGTCACGACCCGCAGGGTACGGAACGTGACTGGCACTTAAATTTACGAAACGTCTCAAGACGTCCGTAAAATAAGTAAGCCAAAGCCCAGAAACCAAAACCAAATAAGCAAAAGAGTGAAGAGAACCCAATCAATTGAAAACGAGTTTATCAAATAAGTCATATAAAACCTTTTTAAAAACAATATCAATTTTTCCGAAAATTTCGGCAGAGTCTCCTTTGTAAATACTGGCCCCCAAAATGGGTACAACAAGAATATATATGAATCCAACAAATAAGGCATCCCCAAGCGGGAGCTAGCTCTTCGCCACAAGGAGGTCACAAATCCCACGCAATATAAAACAACATCATGCAAAATAATCATAAAGAAGCATGAGAAAAACAGCATGTCGACTCAAGTGAGCTCGACCCCAAAATACAGCATAAAAAGTCCACAAATCTCACAGTCTCCTCTCTAGGTCAATATACAACAATACTGGTAGAAACAGTAGATAGAGTACACTAGATACAAAGAATATACAATGGGTGCAAAAATAATAATATAACCCACCTAAGAGCAAAAACTCGAGTCCAAGCAAAAGAAGCAAGTGCGCCCGCCGCTACTGTACTGACGGAGCGGACCTGAAAAAGGCTGTGGCACAACGGGGTGAGTTGCCAACTCGTGAGTAATAAATAACATCTACACAGGCTATCGAATGCATGCACACAAGCATCCTAGCATCTCAAATACAGGTAAGGCAGGACATAATAGCAGGTATGTATGCAATATGAATATACTAGCAGGTATGAATGCAATGCGAATCAACTCATGATCTGAATGTGTAAGTATAAGAATCATGTTTTCCTTTAGGAATCTCTGTTGAAATACCAGCACAGTACCAATAGAATCAACAAGAATCTGTGTCCAGCATCGACACCTCAAAACTGTCTCAAATCTCATATCAATGTATGTCTGGCCTCAGTTGTCCGGCTGACCCATCTCAAATATCAATATCTCATCATCCCGCGGCCACGGTCGGTATCCTCTGGATATCCGCCGTCCCAAACAGTCACCGGTAGATAATCCGTCCCCAGCCAGGCTCAACGTCAACACCACATTCCTCTTGCCCCGGGGTACCTTACCGGGCCCACCATGAACCCGTGACGGTTCCTCCACTCCTCGACACGGATCTCGAAAATCACAGCAAACTCATAGTGGACGACACTTACATCACCAGAAAACCGCAATTTACATATTTTAAAAATATAATAAGTTTAGAAATTTTGCGGCTTTCCCCCGAAATCCAGAAATATCATAAAATCTCAAGAAATCCTCATAAGTGCATATGTCAATGATAATGAATGCATATGGTATCAATAATCAAGTTGCGATGTGTGATTAATAGATTAGGCATGAACAAATAATATGATGAAGTACATGCACATGAATAGCAATCCTACGATTTCATTTTAAGGAATTAAAGCAATAGCGCAAGTTTAAGTATCAATTATAGTAAAAGGTTTCAATTTAAAGGTTATCTAGTGTGGTGGCATGGCAATTACCAGGGTGTGCGTGTAAGCATGAATAGTGCTCGTGCTGCATATAAAAACCCTGGCAATGGTGCAGGTGTCCTATAGAATGGGTTCGTATATGTATGTCAATATAAGGCATGAATGTAGCAAATAATCATACAAGTATTACACCCCTAATTACTAATATTACTAAGAATCTTTTTAAGCTACTAAAACTATCGGGCGACTTGCGCCATCCAACGATAGTCCCCCGTAGATGTTACATCTACTCACCGAAATCCCTAGCTAGTCACGTCCAATCACCGCTTTCCCCTTTTGTGCCGCGTCTGACGTCTCCGCGACCGAACCTGGAATTTACATCAATACCAAACATAAGGTTACATATCAAGAACGATGCAAAACCCAAACGAAAATACTAACGTTCACAAGCTAGGTACAACGTGCACAAGATGCGCGGAACACACGCGAAAATCGTAAAACTAACTAAAACGTCGATTTGGTCGCCCGGAAAAACTAAAACCCGAACACACAAACATCCGCACTCACACATCCTAAAAGTCATAGGATACGCTAAAAATGTCATCAAGACATCAAAAATAATTCATCACATACTTTTATCACAAAACTAGTAAGCACAAACATTCTAAAAAAACGACGCAACATCGCCGTTATGCGATAAAGTGCTCACAATCCAACACAAACATCCAACTAACCCACTAGATAGCCACTACATTAGTTTTAAACCATTAGCAATGCTTAAAAACCTAATTTCCATAAACAAAACCTTTTTTGATTTTCATAATTAGCAATTTCAATCCAAAACTAAACATGACAATACCAAATTAACACTAATTTGAAGCCCACACAAATAAAGTAACCTCATTAACTTAGATTAGCGAACAACTAGATATCAAAATAGATTCAATTAACTAAATAAGGGTTTCTAAAACCCTAGTTAAACTCTAACCATAAACTTTTAAAAAACTAGATTAGAACTAACACTAAATTAACACTACAACAATTTAACTTAAGAAACTTAACCAAAAGAATTTAATTAGCAAGAATTTATACCTCAACTAGAGATCTAGCAAGAATAATTTGCCTCCAAAGATGCCTCCTTTCCACAAGATTTAAACTAAAGTGGGTGTGAGAAGAGATGGATTAAGGTTTTGTTGTTGAAATAGTGAAGGATTTGTTGATTTTTGATGGTTTTTGAGATGAATTTGTGAACAAAATAGAGAGGAAAAATGAAGGGGGGAGCTACTGATTTCGGCCTGATGAGGGAGGAGGGGAATGGTGTGGGGTGTGGGAAATGGTCACCAAGTCAAACCCCCCAAAGTCAAATACACCATACCTCCAAAATACAATATTTTAAAACCTATACATCAACTCAATTCATTCCTAACAAAAGAGTTTTAAAACAAAAGAGAGAGGGGGAATTTTCTGCAGTTTGGGACAGCCAAGGAGATGTGAGGATGTGTGTGTGAGAGTGCATAAAAAAAATTTTGCAAAAAGACCCCCTACAAGTCCAAAATTGCAAGTTTAAGCTTAAATTCAATAATTTTCGTTTTCCATAATAAAAATTAGTTAAAACTTAAAATAAATTACTAAAAATTTATGTTACAACTAGATTTTAATTAACACGATTTTAAAGCTTAAATTTAGCCCATTTAAATTTGTATTTATCGCTAATTTAATGTATTTTCTTACCGGCTTAAAATAATATTAAAAATTGAAAAATTAGGGAAAATTTTTAAACGGCCAGAATTTCATAAGTAACTCATTTGCTACTAAAAACAAGAAATTACCTATCCAATTTAGGTATAATTAGTCCTAAACTGCAAAATAACAAAAAGACGGTTTACGGAAAAATACCGAATTTTCACCGATTTTCGGGAAAACACCAAAACGAATTTTCAAGGCGCTACAATCTTCCCCTCTTAAAGAAATTCGGTCCCCGAATTTAAAAAAAAATATAACTACGCGTACCTTCAAAGAGATGGGGATATTTCTTCCTCATCTCGCCCTCGGTCTCCCAGGTAACCTCCTCACTGCTCGGGCTACGCCTAAGGACCTTGACGGTCGGTATAACTTTCGATCTCAACTTCTTCACCTGTCGATCCAGGATGGACACCGGCTGCTCTGCAAAAGAAAGGTCGCGCTCTAGCTGGACTGTCGGGTGCTGAATCGCATGCGAAGGGTCGTGAAGGTACTTGCGGAGCATCGAAACATGGAAGACGGGGTGAACATCGGGAAAGCTGGGTGGAAGAGCCAAACGATATGCAATAGCGCCGACACGCTCGAGGATTTCGAAGGGACCTACGAATCTAGGGCTAAGCTTCCTCTTTCGCCCAAAACGCATCACGCCCTTCATCGGAGAGACTCTCAGAAAAACATGGTCGCCAACTGCGAACTCTAATCTGCGACGGCGCCTGTCCGCATACAATTTCTGCCTGCTCTGAGCCGCTCTCATCCGGTCTCGGATCAACTGTATCTTCGCTGTCGTATCCTCAACAAGCTGCGGCCCCAGTATACTGCTCTCGCTGAGCTCTGTCCAACAAACGGGCGATCTGCATCTCCTCCCATACAATGCCTCGAAAGGTGCCATCTGAATAGTATCCTGGAAGCTGTTGTTGTAGGAGAACTCCACTAACGGTAAATGACGATCCCAGCTACCGCCGAAGTCTAAAACGCACGCTCTGAGCATGTCCTCGAGAGTCTGAATGGTCCGCTCTGACTGTCCGTCGGTGTGCGGATGAAACGCTGTGCTGAAGCTCAAACGAGTGCCCAAAGCCTCCTGAAGTCTCTGCCAAAGTCGGCTGGTGAACTGGGTGCCTCGATCTGACACGATACAAGTCGGTACGCCATGCAACCGCACGATCTCGTCGATGTAAAGCTGGGCATACTGAGCGAAGCTGAAAGTCGTCTTCACTGGCAGGAAGTGAGCCGCTTTCGTCAATCGATCTACGATCACCCAGATGGAGTCATACCCTCGACTGGTCCTGGGTAGACCCACAACGAAATCCATCGAAATCTGCTCCCATTTCCACTCCGGAATGGGTAACGGCTGTAGCTCTCCTGCGGGCCTCTGGTGCTCGGCCTTGACTTGCTGACAAGTCAGTCATCTCGATACAAATTCCGCAATGTCCCTCTTTATCCCGTCCCACCAGTAGGTCTCTCTCATATCATGGTACATCTTGGTGGAACCGGGGTGGACACTATACACTGATCGGTGTGCCTCCTCAAGAATATCGCGCCGCAATCCATCAGCATCTGGTACGCACAGTCTAGATCCATAGCGTAAAATCCCCTGATCGTCAATCACGAACTAGGAAAATCTGCCCTGTCTCATCTGCGCCATGATCTCTGAGCAACGGTCGTCACTGCGCTGTGCCTCAAATATACGGTCAAGCAACTGTGGGCGTGCACGAACATGCGCGAGCTTTCCCCCTGTCTGAGTGAACTCGAACTCAACTCGGCTATCGCATAACATCTGCCAATCTGCTGACGACTGCCTCTGCACTGCGCGCAAATAGGATAGACTACTCCCGGGCCTCCTGCTTAAAGCATCTGCCACCACATTCGCCTTGCCTGGGTGATATAGGATCTCGCAGTCGTAGTCTTTCACCAACTCCATCCAACGACGCTGTCTGAGGTTCAGGTCTCGCTGATGAAATATGTACTTTAAGCTCTTGTGGTCTGTGAATATTTGGCACGACTCGCCATATAGGTAATGTCGCCAAATCTTCAATGCAAAGACCACTGCAGCCATCTCTAAATCGTGAGTGGGGTAGTTCTGTTCATGCTTCTTCAACTGCCGAGAAGCATAAGCGATCACCCGGCCATTCTGCATCAGTACGCACCCTAATCCCACTCGCGAAGCATCACAGTAGACCACAAATCCGCCTGATCCCGAAGCCAAAGATAATACCGGCGCCGTAGTCAAATAAGTCCGTAGCTGCTAAAAACTGCGCTCGCACTCCTCTGTCCAAACGAAAGGAACTCCCTTCCGGGTCAAACCGGTCAAAGGTGCAGCTATACGGGAGAAGTCCTGAACAAAACGCCTGTAGTAGCCCGCCAGGCCTAGAAAACTACGGATCTCAGTAACCGATGTAGGTCGGGGCCACTGCTGAACAGCCTCAATCTTCTTCGGGTCCACACATATGCCGTCTCTCGTAACCACGTGACCCAAGAATCCGACGCTGTCCAGCCAGAAAGCACACTTGGAGAACTTTGCAAATAGCTGGTGCTCCCTCAGAGTCTGTAACGTAATCCGCAAGTGCTGCTCGTGCTCCTCTCTGCTTCGGGAGTACACCAAGATATCGTCGATAAACACGATGATGAACAAGTCAAGATACGGCCTGAATGTACGGTTCATCAAATCCATGAATGCTGCTGGGGCGTTGGTGAGTCCGAACGACATCACCAAAAACTCATAGTGGCCATAGCGGGTACGGAAAGATGTCCTCGGTATATCCTCCTGTCGAACTCACAGCTGATGGTATCCTGATCGTAAGTCGATCCTCGAAAAATAACCCGCGCCCTGGAGCTGGTCAAACAAATCATCAATGCGTGGCAACGGATATCGGTTCCGAATGGTAACTTTGTTCAGCTGGCGGTAGTCGATACATAAGCACAAACTTCCATCCTTCTTCTTGACAAATAGGACCGGAGCACCCCACGGAGAAACACTAGGTCGAATAAGCCCCTTATCTAACAAATCCTGCAACTGATCCTTCAGCTCTCGAAGCTCTGCCGGGGCAATCCGATAAGGCGGTATAGAAATAGGCCCTGAGCCGGGAATCAAATCGATGCAGAACTTAATGTCGCGCTTAGGTGGTAGCCCAGGTAGCTCATCAGGGAAAACATCAGGGAACTCACAAACAACCGGGACCCAGTCCAACGGAACCTCTGCAGCTCGAGTATCACAAATATACGCTAAGAATCCCTGACATCCCTTCCGCAAGAGCTGACCTGCGCGAAGAGACGAAATCAAGCTGGGAAGGGTGACGCTGCGGTCTCCCTGAATAACAAGGACTGGCTCTCCCGGAAAGCTAAATATGACTGCCTTCTCACGGCAGTCCACCGAAGCATAACAAGTGGCTAGCCAATCTATGCCCAGAAGCACATCAAAGTCCAACATATCGAGGAGAATCAAATCAACCGATGAATCCCTCTCCCCGATACGAACGGAACACAAACGAAATACAAAACGAGCGACAAACGCCTTGCCTACCGGAGTAACAACAACAAGCGGACGATCTAACGACGACGACTCACGGCCCAACATCGGTGCAAAGTGTGTAGAGACGTACGAATGTGTGGAACCTGGGTCAAATAATACCCGTGCGTCGAAAGAACAAACTGGCAAGGTACCTGTCACAATGGCATTGGATGCCTGCGCATCCTGCGGTGTCAAAGCAAATACTCGGGCCTGTCCTCCACCGATAGCGGGCTGACCTCGACCTCGGCCTCTGCCTCCTCGTCCTCTCTGAACAGGACCACCTCGTCCACGGCCTCTGGGTGCACCTAACTGGCATGGAGCATCACCTGTGGTAGGAAGTAGGGCTCCCTGAGGAGGGGGTGGTGATGGTGGTAGGGTCACATGGGGAACGGTCGTCGCTCCCTGTCGTCTCGCCGGACAGTCTCTGACAAGATGGTGCGGACTCCCGCACCCAAAACACCCTGGCGACGGCTGCTGCCCCTGGGGATAAGAACCATATAACTGTCCCTGCCCAAATCCTCTGCCAGGCCTATCTCTCGGAAAGAATCTGGCGCGCTGCCTCTGAGACGGTACATCGGTGCAAATCCTCTTCGGCCCAGAAACGGCTGAAGTCTGTGATATGCATGCCTCCATCCGTAATGCCGTATCCATAGCAGCTGAATAAGTGTCGTAGTGCTGGACGCCAATGGCAAGATATAGCTGGGCATCAAGTCCCTGTACGAACCTCTTCACCATCTTCTCTTCGGTATCCACCAAATATGGAGCATATCGGGATAACTGTGTAAACTGGATGTCATACTCAGACACCGTCATCCCAGGTGTCTTGACTAAGGCCTCGAAGCTACGAGCTCTGGCGTCACGAACGCTCTCTGGGAGGAAACGAGCTAGAAAGACCGCTGTAAACTCGGCCCAAGTCATAGGCGGTAGACCTGCAGCTCGACCTCTCAAGACTGACTCCCACCATGTCTGCGCGAGACCCTCTAGTCGGAAACTCGCAAGCTCTACCCATCGATCATCCGAACATCTCAGCGAACGGCAGATCCTGGCTAAACTGTCAAGGAACGTCTGTGGGTCCTCCGCTGCCTCGGTGCCGGTGAATACTGGAGGTCTCAGCCTCATGAAATCCTGTAGCGAAACCGGAATGGCCACGGTGGTAGTAGTAGGAGCAGGTATCATGGTCGTCTGTGATGTAGTAGGTACGTCATCTGGCCTCGGTGTACGACTGGCTGCAACTAGGGATCCTACCATCTGACGTAGCTCCTGCTTTCCCCCTATCATCTGTCGCAACTCCTCCATACCAGTCTTGAGCCTATCCATACGGCCTGGGGAAGGTGGATCGGTCTGTCCCTGCGGCGTAGGCATAACACCCTGCTCAGTCCTAGTCTCGGACGAGCCAGCTCGAATCTCGTCTCGGGCGGCAGCCCTCTGTGCCCTCGTAGCCTTCGGAGGCATAGTGGCTGCTACAGGAAAACGGATAATAAGAACAGTGCAATAGGATCATAGGATACACGGAATTGAAGAAGGAATTTTCAAGCAAGTATATCCTAAAGTCACTTAGGCGGAGTACCGTATCGCAAGTATGCCGCGGACATACACACGCTACGTTACCCTACTTAAGTCACTTACTCCATCTACCAAGGGTCATCCTACACTCAAAAAGGTAAAACCTATCGCTCTGATACCAACTTTGTTACGACCCGCAGGGTACGGAACGTGACTGGCACTTAAATTTACGAAACGTCTCAAGACGTCCGTAAAAAAAGTAAGCCAAAGCCCAGAAACCAAAACCAAATAAGCAAAAGAGTGAAGAGAACCCAATCAATTGAAAACGAGTTTATCAAATAAGTCATATAAAACCTTTTAAAAAACAATATCAATTTTTCCGAAAATTTCGGCAGAGTCTCCTTTGTAAATACTGGCCCCCAAAATGGGTACAACAAGAATATATATGAATCCAACAAATAAGGCATCCCCAAGCGGGAGCTAGCTCTTCGCCACAAGGCGGTCACAAATTCCACGCAATATAAAACAACATCATGCAAAATAATCATAAAGAAGCATGAGAAAAACAGCATGTCGGCTCAAGTGAGCTCAACCCCAAAATACAGCATAAAAAGTCCACAAATCTCACAGTCTCCTCTCTAGGTCAATATACAACAATACTGGTAGAAACAGTAGATGGAATACACTAGATACAAAGAATATACAAGGGGTGCAAAAATAATAATATAACCCACCTAAGAGCAAAACCTCGAGTCCAGGCAAAAGAAGCAAGTGCGCCCGCCGCTACTGTACTGACGGAGCGGACCTGAAAAAGGCTGTGGCACAACGAGAGTGAGTTGCCAACTCGTGAGTAATAAATAACATCTACACAGGCTATCGAATGCATGCACACAAGCATCCTAACATCTCAAATACAGGTAACGCAGGACATAATAGCAGGTATGTATGCAATATGAATATACTAGCAGGTATGAATGCAATGCGAATCAACTCATGATCTGAATGTGTAAGTATAAGAATTATGTTTTCCTTTAGGAATCTCTGTTGAAATACCAGCACAGTACCAATAGAATCAACAAGAATCTGTGTCCAGCATCGACACCTCAAAACTGTCTCAAATCTCATATCAATGTATCTCTGGCCTCAGCCGTCCGGCTGACCCATCTCAAATATCAATATCTCATCATCTCTCGGCCACGGTCGGTATCCTCTGGATATCCGCCGTCCCAAACAGTCACCGGTAGGTAATCCGTCCCCTGCCAGGCTCAACGTCAACACCACATTCCTCTTGCCCCGGGATACCTTACCGGGCCCACCATGTACCCGTGACGGTTCCTCCACTCCTCGACACGGATCTCGAAAACCACAGCAAACTCATGGTGGATGACACTTACATCACTAGAAAACCGCAAATTACATATTTTAAAAATATAATAAGTTTAGAAATTTTGCGGCTTTCCCCCGAAATCCAGAAATATCATAAAATCTCAAGAAATCCTCATAAGTGCATATGTCAATGATAATGAATGCATATGGTATCAATAATCAAGTTGTGATGTGTGATTAATAGATTAGGCATGAACAAATAATATGATGAAGTACATACACATGAATAGCAATCCTACGATTTTATTTTAAGGAATTAAAGCAATAGCGCAAGTTTAAGTATCAATTATAGTAAAAGGTTTCAATTTAAAGGTTATCTAGTGTGGTGGCATGGCAATTACCAGGGTGTGTGTGTAAGCATGAATAGTGCTCGTGCTGCATATAAAAACCCTGGCAATGGTGCAGGTGTCCTATAGAATGGGTTCGTATATGTATGTCAATATAAGGCATGAATGTAGCAAATAATCATACAAGTATTACACCCCTAATTACTAATATTACTAAGAATCTTTTTAAGCTACTAAAACTATCGGGCGACTTGCGCCATCCAACGATAGTCCCCCGTAGATGTTACATCTACTCACCGAAATCCCTAGCTAGTCACGTCCAATCACCGCTTTCCCCTTTCGTGCCGCGTCTGACGTCTCCGCGACCGAACCTGGAATTTACATCAATACCAAACATAAGGTTACATATCAAGAACAACGCAAAACCCAAACGAAAATACTAACGTTCACAAGCTAGGTACAACGTGCACAAGGTGCGCGGAACACACGCGAAAATCGCAAAACTAACTAAAACGTCAATTTGGTCGCCCGAAAAAACTAAAACCCGAACACACAAACATCCGCACTCACACATCCTAAAAGTCATAGGATACGCTAAAAATGTCATCAAGATATCAAAAATAATTCATCACATACTTTTATCACAAAACTAGTAAGCACAAACATTCTAAAAAAACGACGCAACATCACCGTTATGCGATAAAGTGCTCACAATCCAACACAAACATCCAACTAACCCACTAGATAGCCACTACATTAGTTTTAAACCATTAGCAATGCTTAAAAACCTAATTTCCATAAACAAAACCTTTCTTGATTTTCATAATTAGCAATTTCAATCCAAAACTAAACATGACAATACCAAATTAACACTAATTTGAAGCCCACACAAATAAAGTAACCTCATTAACTTAGATTAGCAAACAACTAGATATCAAAATAGATTCAATTAACTAAATAAGGGTTTCTAAAACCCTAGTTAAACTCTAACCATAAACTTTTAAAAAACTAGGTTAGAACTAACACTAAATTAACACTACAACAATTTAACTTAAGAAACTTAACCAAAAGAATTTAATTAGCAAGAATTTATACCTCAACTAGAGATCTAGCAAGAATAATTTGCCTCCAAAGATGCCTCCTTTCCACAAGATTTAAACTAAAGTGGGTGTGAGAAGAGATGGATTAAGGTTTTGTTGTTGAAATAGTGAAGGATTTGTTGATTTTTGATGGTTTTTGAGATGAATTTGTGAACAAAATAGAGAGGAAAAATGAAGGGGGGAGCTGCTGATTTCGGCCTGATGAGGAAGGAGGGAAATGGTGTGGGGTGTGGGAAATGGTCACCAAGTCAAACCCCCCCAAAGTTAAATACACCATACCTCCAAAATACTATATTTTAAAACCTATACATCAACTCAATTCATTCCTAACAAAAGAGTTTTAAAACAAAAGAGAGAGGGGTAATTTTCTGTAGTTTGGGACAGCCAAGGAGATCTGAGGATGTGTGTGTGAGAGTGCACAAAAAAAAATTTGCAAAAAGACCCCCTACAAGTCCAAAATTGCAAGTTTAAGTTTAAATTCAATAATTTTCGTTTTCCATAATAAAATTTAGTTAAAACTTAAAATAAATTACTAAAAATTTATGTTACAACTAGATTTTAATTAACATGATTTTAAAGCTTAAATTTAGCCTATTTAAATTTATATTTATCGCTAATTTAATGTATTTTCTTACCGGCTTAAAATAATATTAAAAATTGAAAAATTAGGGAAAATTTTTAAACGACCAGAATTTTATAAGTAACTCATTTGCTACTAAAAACAAGCAATTACCTATCCAATTTAGGTATAATTAGTCCTAAACTGCAAAATAACAAAAAGACGGTTTACGGAAAAATACCGAATTTTCACCGATTTTCGGGAAAACAACAAAACGAATTTTCAAGGCGCTACAGGTCCTCCTCACTTAGCAATACTAAACAAGAGTTTGAGGGCCCTGGTAACATTTTTGTCTTTGACTGGACCTTAATCATTATAGCTCTGAGTTTTACTCAACTTTGAGATTCAGTTGAAAAGGAGGTTTTTGCCTCTGGAAACTTAGCCAATTTTTGCTATGATTGGCTTTAAAATAGTGTTAAAAACTAGAGGACAACAGTGTTAAACACTGAAAATGAAATACTCAAAGTAGTGTTAAACACTAGAGGACAACAGTGTTAAACACTGGAAATAAAACGCTCAAATTAGTGTTAAACACTAGAAGACAACAGTGTTAAAAACTGGAAATGAAATGCTCAAAGTAGTGTTAAACACTAGAGGACAACAATGTTAAATACTGAAAATGAAATGCTCAAAGTAGTGTTAACCACTAGAGAGGAAGGGGTCACGCGGGGACACGTGAGGGCACCCAAAGGTGGGGCCAGATCTCCTTTACTTTGTTCTGCAAATAAGTGTTAAACACTTTTAATTTTCATAGCCATCACGTGTGGGCACGTGACGGGTACTAATGCCCTGATTTATTAGGATGTTTATTAGGGGTCACGTGGGGACACGTGAGAGTGCCCAAAGCCAATATTGCCTTTGCTTTTATTCTCTTTGTTTTGGAGGTCACGTGGGAGCACATGAGGCATTGCCTCAGGGCTAATTCCTTCTTATTTTGGAAGATCTTTTCATGGGTCACGTGGGGACACGTGACCTTAGTTCTTTACATGCATGGAGATCTTTCAAGTCTCTTTATTTTTAAGAATTAAATTCTTTATAGGGTTAAACCCTAATTTCATTCTTAAAGGAATTAAATTCCTATGCATGTGGAAGAATTAAATTCTTATGTAGGGTGAAACCCTAATTTCATTTAGGAGGAATTAAATTCCTGTGAATTGGGAGAATTAAATTCTCAAGTAGGGTTAAACCCTAGTTTTGTCTGTCTTAAAGGAATTAAATTCCTTTAAATTGGGAGAATTAAATTCTCATATAGGGTTGAACCTTAGTTTTATCTTGGAGGAATTAAATTCCTGTAAATTTGGGAGAATTAAATTCTCTAAACTCAATTCTCTCTCTAAGTTTTGGATCTGCATGGCAGAATCTTCCCGATGAGGATTAAATTCTCAACATGTGGGAAGATTTGCTTCTGCAGATTTTCAACCAGAGGAAGAACTAAGTTTTTTTGCAGAAGAGTTAAACTCTTAGATTGAGAATTAAATTCTCTTTTTTGTTTTATGAAGCTTTAATCCCTTTCCCTTTTCTCACCTAGGGTTTTCTTTTCATGAGAATTAAATTCTCCTTTCTTTTCTCTCTGCTATTTGCCTTCTGAAAATTTCAAGATCCCAATATTCTCTCTCTTCTCTTCTTAGCTCCTATTTATAGGAGAAGGGAAAGAATCAATTTGTTTAGTAAATCTTTTATTGAAATATTTTTTTTGTTTTTCATAACTAATATGATCTTTTAGATCACTCAGTGAATTTTATTCACCATTGGATTTTTAATCCAAAAGGTATTCTGCTTATTACTTTTAGTGAAATTTAGGGAAATCTTTTCTTGTATAAAATCTTTCCCAAAATTGGTGATTTTTAATCACCATTGGATTTTTAATCCAACGGTGCTCCACTTTACAGAGTATTGTCTTCTTTTGTTTGGAAAGATTTAAAGAAACACTTTCCCAGTTAGAGTCTTTAATTTCCTTTAATTAGAATTTAATTCTATTAATTCATAAGGCTTTTAAAGCCCATCACATGTTGGCACGTGATCCCAACGTTTGACCATTGAAATAGAATTTAATTCTATCTGTCACGTGTTGGCACGTGACCCTCCCTCATTCAGAATTTAATTCTGTCTTTTAACTGGGCTGAAGGACCATCACGTATCAGCACGTGACCCTTTGTCACGTGTGAGCACGTGATGCCCCATTGGGGTCTTTCCTTAGCCGTTTCGTTACATTTTTGTTTGATTTAGAATTTAATTCTAAAAGTTGAGATCACAGGAAACTATCACGTGTCAACACGTGACCCTTGGTCACGTGTGAGCACGTAATACCTCATTGAGGTATTTCCTGATTTTTATCAGGGCACAGTAGTGATACGGGGTGTTCTGGAGAAATGCAAAGGTGAAATAGGAGTGGCGATGAAATACGCGGTTTTGTCGTGAATAATAGAAGTCGCAATTTACTTTGCCCTCTTTTTAATCCTTTTATTTGTCTTACTTATTACCTTCTGTACACCACACTAGGCTAATTGGTTTTCTTCCTTCCTCACCTTTCGGCACATGCCAATGGTTTGGATGAAGACTATCCAATAAGCGCAATAGGTGTACCCTCTTCTAATCCTAAGAGCCCTCATAACCTGAGAGAAGGTAAAAGGAAAAGACAATTGAATAGTCCTATTCATGTTCTCCAGAACCAGAAACTATTCTCGAATCTGAAACAAGTTTCTTCGAGTTCGTATGTTACTATACGACGATCATATCCAATAACTGTAGATCTTCGTAGTGATACAGAATGTTCCGGAGAAAAACAAAAGGTAAAAATAGGAGTGGCAATGAAGTATGCAACTCTGACAATTCAAAAGTCAATTTGTTTTAAGAAGGTTCGATTAACTTAGTTACTGAATTATAGTCTAGGGTCGGGACATGGTCGCTTCCAAAGAGAGAGTGAAAAGAAACACTCAGCGTGCACTCTAACCTAGATCAGAATGGTCAATCACTTTATCTAATCAGAATGTCTCCTACTGTATCCTCAAATTCTCCTCCAAACCTGAAAGAAGAATTAGTCGGGATCATCTAAAATCACCCGAGGAGCAAGCCAACTCATCTGTGGGAATCGGGATCCAATTATCATCGCATGATAACCTGATGGAATCCACTCAAGTTATCACACTCCAGAACGTATGCGCATGCCCGGCAAGTTTCCTGTATGTTTGAAACTCCCGATGTGATTTTTACCCCATGCTCTTATGACCTTGACGAAGGCCAACATATCATAAGTCACATGTCAAGTTCTACCCGTCATTGTCCGGATTTGAACCAACCCGCATATACCCTTGACGAAGGCCAAAATAGTAGTACGACTGTCCCAAACCAACGCATCTATCTTTGCAACAGAAAAGTAACAAATAGTTATTATACACTATGCTATGACGAAGGCCAACAAACATAGCATGAATACTAAGTGCTACTCGTCTGAAATGACGGAGGGCTACGAATGGTTTTTGACGAAAAACTTTTAACGTAATGAACTTGATATCATTGAAGGAACTGGATAGCTTTTTACAAATATATAGTGGCGAAAACCTTTGCTAAAGAGGTCACTCCCGGTGAAGGGATCTTGGCTCTTTCCTCTTGGAATGAAGTGCAGAATATTCCCACTGAATATCTCGATGCAAAGCAAAAAGTAATCGACTATAGTGAAGTTATTACCCTGACGCAAACTTCTGCCTAAGAGGTCACTCCCGGTGAGGGGGTCACGGCTCTTGCCTCGTCGAATGAGGTGTTGGATATTTATAACCGAATACTGCTGTGCAAAACAAAAGAAAACGCCCTTGTAATAACAGCTTTTTAAAATTTGTTCCAACAATATCGAATAGGTATGATTTCCTTGCATTGATCTGAATCAACACAGTCACATCAATTAATCACACCACAAAAGAATGAAAATATGATGTATGTATATGCCATCCGCATTCGCCACTGGGCCCCGTCATCATCTGTTAGGTTACTTAACTAACGATAGAGCGGGGGCTGGACTATCGCGGGTGTAAAACATATACAACATCTACTAGTATATATATAAATATATAATAATCGCTCCAGGCGTGATAAATGCAACATCACAGATAAGCAATAAACATCACAGAACAATACAGATAATCTGGGAGCCCCGGGTTTTCTTTGAGCCGCAAGTGAAACCCGACGTTCCCCTGGTCGTGTGGATAGCCTGTGCAATGAAAACCTAGACCCCTACGAGCGCGGCAAGTTACCCACCAAAACCAGAAGCGAGGCAGCCCTCTTCATCAAAGTGAATGGGCCACCCAGCGCTTCACGGAATCCGGTAACTTAAGCACCCTTCCTTCGGTCAACCTGTACCCCATACGAGTGTGGCGCATAGCCTGCCAATTCTAGAGTGAGGCCCCCTCCTTCTCAACATCATAAGATGCGGACCCGTTGCCCTCCAAAACCCGGCTATCTGTGCACTCCATCGCGGGGTAATCCTAGTACAGAAAAGAAAATATGTACAATAGTGACATCGACCTCAACCCGGTCGTGCCCCAAATAAATAATATACAAACAGGCAGTGATGGCAGTCCACATGTCGGACGCTCTCCCCGCGATATCAAATGTACAAATAAAACTAAACTGTACTAACATTACACACAAGCTATCCACCACGACGATTCCGCAACAAACACAGCACAACACAGAACATCAACGTGAATGTCACGTTCGCAAACCCGTCTAAAAGAACTATAGCAAATAGATAAGTTGTACCGCTCTAATGACATTCACGGTCGCAGATAGAAATGTATGTACTGTAAACTTTAAACAATGTTAGAAATATCGACTTCGAAATAACCCCGAATAGCCCCCAAACAACTAGATAAAACTATATCCAAACTGGGCTAAACTATCAATACCACTGAACAAATATTCCAGAGACTAGACCACACCAAAAACACGAAGTCCTAAGTCCCCACTAGGGCTGGCCAGCTCAGAATTTCTTGCAATGTGGCCTGGTCAAATAGGGTGGAAGTGGCTCATATTTGGGGTGCAGTCTAGTGGTCACCTAAGTAGTCTTCTGCGGTTGCTAAAATATTTTTAGAAGACTCGGAAAAAAATGACAGGAACTAGAATATATCGGGTATTGTTTCGGAGTTGTTTCGGTTTCGATACTTTAACATCGTCTAAACCAACTAGTATGTGGTTAATGGGTTGGCTCTGATACCATGTAGGGTTACAGCAGCGCCCCGACCATCAATCCGTGGCCAAACGCGGAACAAAAACTTTTAAAACACGGCGCTAACGGAACCCTAATCGACGGATCATACCATTAACCCTATACTAGTTCTACGAAAAGAGTTTAGAGAGGTTATACTGATCGATCCATATCCTTCGGTCTTCAACCTCTGTCCCAAGCTCCTCGCGGATTCCTCGATCAAGTTCGATCTCCGGTCTCCCTCGTCGAAGACGATCCACGTCGAGGATTAGTAATACGAGCTCCCTCCTCAAAACCGAAGCAACTCGGGTATCTAGTTTGCTAACCTAGATAGCCAAGATGAAATAGAGATTGTGTGTGATCACTTTTTCTCCAAACAAGAAAAGATCTGCCTTCACTCACCAAATATCCCACACAAAATATCATGGCCAAAAACAAAACATATTCATGTCATGAGTCACAATGAATCAATGCCCAATTCCAAGACTTGCACTCACACTTTCCATCACAACAATATTAAACATTTAAACTAAATGTTTAATCCAGAAATAGAAATGGCAAAGCCTAAAGTAAATTTTTTACGAATTACAAGAATACCCCTCATCCGTATATACATACCCGCATCCGTATTCCGACTGAATACGAATACAACGAGACGAAAATAATCCAACAATATAATATTAGGATCCAGCTTAAACCAAAACCCACTAGTATTATCTGTGCACTCCACGATATCAACCCCTGATACTGGGAGAGACGAATCCCATGACGATCCGCTCACTGCCTCCATGTGGCTCGGGACTGTACCCAACTAAAACCTATTTGAACGACTCCTTTGAGCCGTGGTAGGGTAGTAATCAAAGCACAATAGGAACTCACACGAGATAAATGACAATCTCAGGTTGATAGACTAACCTGTACGCATGTCACCAGGGAACTGCTATTTGACAATAGGTATAATACCAACTAGCATGTTCCCGGCGAGTCCGTCCAGTGTACTCATAACCCAATAAGCACATGTATACATCTTAGGTGAACCAACTAACACCAATGGCTTGTGAGACCGGCCACCGCCCCTCGTCGGGGTCTCGATCCGTATACACTAGTCTACTCTTGGAGTATCGATACCCAGTCTCGAAATTCCTACGACTAGGGACACTTTAAGGATGTGCTTATTGACCACCCAACTCTCACGTATAGGATCACCATCATACTGCTGGTAGTCAAGAAAGAAACCTATGGGCTCTATCAACATGTAATAGTGATCTGTAATGTCACCTGAAGCATGTACACAATGATAAAGACAAACCAGATAGTATACTATCATCTCGAGTAAGACTGTTCTACCAGTATAGGTCCTCCCTCAATCGTTACAATCACATGCCTGTGATCCAATAATTGACTTGAGGGCACTATAGCCAACAATTGCTGCATATCATGACTATGAAATCTGGCAGATGGACGTTAAGACTGCTTTTATAAATAGTGATTTAGAAGAGAGCGTGTATATGATACAGCCAGAAGTCTTCATAGACAGTGGGAGCAGCAGAAAGGTGCGCATGCTGCTTAAATCAATCTACGGATTAAAGCAGGTGTCGCGAAGCTGGAACATCTATTTTGATGTAGCAGTCAAAGAGTTTGATTTCATCAAAAATTTAGATGAACCATGTATATATGAAAAGGTTGTAGCGAGTAATATTGTCTTCCTCGTATTGTACGTGGATGACATACTCTTGATAGGAAATGATGTTCGTATGCTGCACTCAGTCAAACTCTTCCTATCACAAAAGTTCTCCATGAAAGATCTGGGTGATGCCTCCTACATCCTGGGGATAAAAATCTATAGAGACAGATCTAAATGGATGTTGGGATTGTCCCAATCTAGGTATATAGACACTATATTAAAGAGATTTAGTCTGGTAGATTCTAAGCATGGTAATTTATCCACTTGTTCAGGAATCACTCTCTCCAAAGAGATTTCTCCCAAAACAGATTTGTAGAGGGCTCGCATGAACGTGATACCCTATGCTTCTGCAGTTGGGTCTATCATGTATGCAATGTTATACACCAGACCGGATGTAGCTTACGCACTTAGTATGGTAATCAGGTATCAATCAGACCCAGGAGAGAAGCACTGGATAGCTGTGAAGAACATTCTTAAGTACTTGAGAAGGACTAAAGAGATGTTCTTGGTATATGGTAATGGAGAACTCCAAGTGGAGTCCTTTACCGATCGAGCTTACAGAGCGATAAGGATGACAACAAGTCTATCTCAGGCTTTTTCTTCACCCTCAATGGAGGGGAGATATGTTGGAAGAGTTCTAAGCAAGCTACCGTTGCAGACTCGATGATGGAGGTTGAATAAATAACTGCCAACGATACTGCCAAAGAGGCTGTCTGGATGAAGAAGTTCATTATTGAACTTGGTGTGGTTCCATCCATTGAGAATCCAATACCTTTGTATTGTGATAATAATGGAGCTGTGGTTTTGGCCAAGGAACTCAGATCCCATCAGTGATCCAGACATATTCTGAGGCGGTATCATCTGATTCAGGAGATAGTTAATCGCCGCAAGATCGAGGTCAGGAGAGTAAACACGAAGGACAACATGGCGGATCCACTCACGAAGGCCCTCCCCCAGACACAGTTCAAGAGACTTTTTGAGATGTTGGGTATGCGATACTACAACAACTAGCCTTAGTGCAAGTGGGATATTGTTAGGAATATGTATACCCTAGAGGCCATTATTATATATTATAGTGGATGCTTGGACATATATATAAAGGATTTTCTTGCTCGACATGATAGTATGTTATCCGGTTGCTCTTTATCTTAACATGTACACTTATTTTAGTTTACTGTCTTTTAGATACATGTTGATAAAGCCCTTAGGATGTTGGCTTGACTACCAGGACTATGATGCAGATCATACTAGTGGGGCTTATGTAATCCACAAGCACATCCTTAACAGTTCCTAGTCGAGAGAGTATCAAGACAGGGCATCGATATTCCAGAGTAGACTAGTGTGTACGTTTCTTGACCCTGTATGGGGTGATAGTAGATCATATAACCATTGGTGTTTGACATCAAAGATTGTACACATGTGCTCATTGGAGAATGGGTAAACCGAACAGGACTCACCGAGAACTCCTAGATGTACCATACCTATCGTCAGCTAGCAGTTCTCTGGTGACACTTGTACAGGTTAGTCTGTAGACCCGAGATCGTCATAGTGTCTTGTGACTATGTGAAGTGGGGCACATATGGAGATATGTGCAGGAGCTTGATTAAATATGAGTATATCATACCATATTCTAATCCAGCGTTAAATGATATCATCCGGTTATATATGATATAACTGGATTATTGAATTAAGTGTTGATTCAATGATTCGATGCTGGCCTTGTAATCATCACTAAATTTTGACAGTTTCAACCAATTCTTATCCACCACTCTCTGATTTCTGACATCATGTATTACATAATTAGCATATCATTTTGACATTTAGTTTATGAGTTGTAGGTTAGGTTTAATGTTTCAGTTTGACCCATCAACACATCACATCGGCTTTCAAGGGTAAGGTTTCTATCCCATTAAGAATTTATAACGAATATACCTCTGCATTTGTGTTTTTATTCATTTCAAGAAAATTTCGACAACACCCCTCACTGTTCTTTGAGTATACTGCAATAGAAGGGAAAATAATCATTTCAATGCTAAATATCAACATTGAAAAGACTATCCCCTCTATATTTGTACATGGAGAATCTGCAAATAGGTGCCGACTAAACTAATCTCAAAACGAGTGAAAGCACAAATGCATGGGGTGTTTGCGTTATGCATGGGATCTTGTATGGTTCCCACTATGCTTTGATTTCCTCCCTACCACGGCTCAAAAGAGTCATACAAATAGGTGGATTTTGGGTACAGTCCCGAGTCACATGGAGGCAGTGAGCGATAGGAAGGGTTTAGTCTCTCTCGATATTGGGAGTTGATGTTGCGCTATCATGTTCCTGATCAGGGCTGATGAGATTTACAGATAAGTGTTATTAGTAGTTTCTCAAGAGATTATAGGCCACGCATCGGCATGACTTATCGAGTTAGTAGGGTCTGACGATTCCATCCCCCAGACTCGATATGCGACATATCAGACGAAGAGACCAGAATGTACAGTATGTGTTACTTATAGGCTTGATTGGTCTGTTTTTAAGAAGTGTTTTTTAAATAAAATAACTGCAATCAGGACGGTGTCGCTAGTAGCTGGCCGCGATGAGTATGGGTTGTCTGCAAGGAAACATGAACCTTTTTCTTGCTTTAGATGAGTTGATTGAAAGATGGGTTGTTTGGTTGTAGATATAATTTGATACGGATGTAAGATTTATGAAAGAAGAGGCTTGTAGGGTTCATAATACTTAGTAGTAATGGATGACTAATTAAAAATGACTCATTTTATCTTTTAATAGTTTAAAACTAGATCGATAGTTATGAATGTAGATTAGGGTTATTTTGGAAGAAACTAGGGTTTCTTCACTCCTAATCCTTGTCCTTGCATTGATCTTTATTCATGTCTAGGCCCTAACAAAACAAGTGTTTATCTAATCTCAAATCATGGTTGAGACAATCAATAAATTGGTAGCGCGTCCGATAAGGATGTTAACATTTATTTTGCTAAAATTTATAAACTTTAAAATGTATAAAAGTTAAATTATTTTATCATCCATTGATTTACTCTAGCCTAAGAACCCTAACAAGGTAGGAATTACTCACGCATGGTTGGAGAAGAAAGGTTGAAAAATGAGATCATAATATAAGATGCAGAAATTAAGTGCAGAAAGTAAGTGCAGAAATTAATTGCGAAAAGACTAATAAAAACTCTACCTTTATTAATCAACTATATCATGTACAAATTCTTTTAAAGTAGAGTACAAGAACCCTAGTTTTTTGCTCTCGATCTCTATATTATTGGAAGTAGATGAACAGCTGATGATCAACTCGAATGCGTGGATCGTCTTGAACCTCTTGATCTCTTCGGTTGATTATTTTTTATGTGAAGCTCTCGGTCCTATATATAGTCTCAAAACCAGAAACCCTAGATTCCCTGAGTGAATATATGTTGTTAAGATCCATACTAAAAAATATCACATCCCAACTCCACCAAACCGCTGCGGATCCGCCGCAAAGGTCACCTTTTGCCGCCCTTCCATCGCAGAATTGTAGAATTAGGTTTTAGAATTTTTTCTAGTGTTTGGCATCATTTTTGGAGATCCTATATGTCTATATTCTGAAAATAATGCTCTGAGTCTCTGCCGTTGCTAGATCTCATGATTTACTTCAATATTTTGGCAGATTCGTTTCCGACATCTTGATTTAACCCGAATCTCCTTGATTCCAGACCTAAGATAATATCTGTACAATATCTTAATTCATAGTGTTAGTAATATTTGGTATTTTTTTCAGATATTATCCTAACCATTTTATATGATATTAAATCTTAAGAATATGGTTAGAAATATTTGAAATGATATGCATATTTTAATTACTAATATTTTATATAAATATTATATGTATGCATTTTCCCTCATTATGTTAATTATAAAGTAGAAACATATGATAATAAAATTTTTACACATAAACCCTCATATGTTCTATAATTATAATAAACACCTTTTAGAACTTAACAATAGTGGGGAAAATAATCATTCAAATATGCAATATTTCAGACTAATCAAATACCCCCAAACTTAATTTTGATCGTCCCGAGCAAACTAGTTATTAAAGAGAAGAAGAAGAAGAAAAGAAAAGAAAAGAAAAACCTAGCAAACTTTTGTAGGCAACACGATCGTACTGAGCATGGGTAACAAGCCTTTAAACCTCTAGGTGTCCCTAGTAGGAGGAGTGTTGTCTCCAGAGGGTTTTCAGTGGATTACACCCACAAAATCCCATAATAAAAGAAAGACGATGAAAGTTACATACACAGATAAAGAATATATAAAAAAAAAGAACTTGAAAATAAAAGTTTCAAACTACACAATCTTTTTAGTAGTGATGAGCCCTATCTTAATAGTCATGAAAAGATATCAGAAATTACATCATCCCTCAATAAAACTCGCATTTAGTCTTTCTCCCTACCTTTCTTCTAAACATCGATCATATACCCCTACATGTGTATAAAAGGCATCTGATCAGTCGAAAATATTGCATTTTTAACACATCAATTTCCCTACTCTTTGCAATCATCTAAAGGTGTTTGGTATAAATATGGTATAAATATAGCACATATTAGCAATTTGTCTGCAAAATACCAAATAACATATGCTATACATTATAACCAGCATTATGAGAGAAATTGTGTGTTTATTATTGCACGCATGATCTTTTGTGAATCAACACTTGTCTCGAGATTATGTACAGAAATTCTCCAGGAAAAAGAGCCGGAACTGCTAAAAGTGCTGATAAAATACGTCAAGTCAAAGACTTGAAATCTGGCAGTAAAGAAGAAAGTATAAAAATATTCCAGACATCAAGAAAGTGCCATAAAGCCAACATGAAATCAACTTGGAAGTTTCATGCAGTGATCGCACTAAACAGCCGCGGATCTACGGCCGAGTCAGGCCGATCCGCCGCGGATCTGCGGCCGCGTTGACTCATCAAGGGTTGGTCATGTTACAGAAGTCTCCTTTTAAATGGCCAAACTTCTTCAGGACACTTCGGTTCCTAAAGATCTCCAGAAGCTTCCCCTCAAACAGCCAAGCTTCTTGTGCAAGTTTCATAACCACCAAGCTTTTCATACAAGCTAGCTAATTACCTTAATCTAGAAACTACTATACAACTACCTAGCTTTCTATGCAAGCTTCATAACAACAAAGCTTCCAAAGGAAGCTAGACCTAGCTTCTAGGGGAAGCTAAAGGAAATCTATAAAAAATGGCCTAGTTGTTCATTAAGGGAGTTGTTGAATATTGAGCAAAAAATTCTGCGAGTTGAGTGACACAACTTGCAACTCAAAACCCTAGCCCCAAATCCAATTCAAAAGCCAATTCAAGATTCATCGAGTACCGATTCAAGCAAGCATCCAACGAGTCTTTTGAAGCAACGCCGATCTTCATCCGAGCAAGAGATCCACGACGATCCGCGACTCAAGAAGACGATGCGAAGCTAGTTCGATGATTTAGTTCCTCCTCAAATCTTGTAATCTTTGAGTGTATTGTAACGAAACGTCGATTAAATAAAAGGTGAAAATTCTTGATCTTGCTTTTCTTTACATTTGAGTATTATGAAGAGTTATCAATTCTTGATTATTTTCTTTTTCATGATGTTTGAGTGAAAACTCCGCTTGTGGAGCAATTGAGAAAATAGATAGATGATGATGATTAAATTCTTGAACGATTCTTAAGTCTTATGAGTTTTGTAAACTTTAGGAAATTGAATCAACGATGATCTAGTTTTGAGCGAGATGCTTTCTTGAATGTTTTCGCTCCAAATTAGAGATCAACGATCGATGATTGAATTTCCTAGAGGCTAGAATTTGAATGATAATCAACGAAAGGACAAGAGATGATGATGGAGAAACCCTAATTTCTTCAATAGATCCCTAATTCTCGTTGATCGTCATCGATCTAGCAACAAATCTTCAATAGATAAGAATTTGTAATCATTATTCTTTATCATCACTATCGATTGGATCGATTTCTACAAGCCTCTTTACAAATTTTGATAATTCATTCGATTTGGACATCTCCTTGATCTTTAGTATTTTTTTGATGTTAGATCTAGTTCTTGATGATTCTTGAAACTAAACTTCACAATTTTTAAATTATTTTCCTTTATTCTTTAATTTTCAACATAACTAAAACAATAACGAGCAAATCACACTTTCTCAGTGGACAATCCGCATTCACCGACGAAACTACAATAGACACCGTCAATTGATTGCGGTATAAATTTCTTTGGTTGTGAAACATTTTACATACACATGAAGATAAAGATAAATCAAATGGCGCCGTTGCCGGGGATATGTGCTATTTTGTTCGTTTTTGTTATTTGAGTTGAAAATTTATTATTCCCTCAGAATTTTTAGATCAAAGTTCGCAACAAGTGCTTAATGATTTGTTGTGATTTTTGCGAGGGAATCTGGAATCATCGGAGCAAAGGGAAAAATATTCAGATCATTTCAGGGAGTCCAGTGGAGTAAAAGAAGCATCTGTACAAAATTTTGTGCAGAGATCTCGTCAACTCACTGCGGAACCGCGGCCATAGCAAGCATTTCGCGGCGGTTCCGCGGTGATATTGAAGCTTCAGAGTTTCATTTCTCTGTGGTAACTTCTATACTTTCTTATCTCCTCCCTGCTCTGTCCATTAACTAATTTCTACAGGATTCTTTGCAAAAATTCGCAGCATTGCAAAAAGAAAAATTGTTGCGTGTTTGATCTTGGTTGTTTGCATTTTTAATACGGAAATTAAGGGGCAGAGAACAAATTCAGATTAGGTGGGGAGTTCATTACCCTTCCTAAGCCCCAAAAATCACAAACTTGCATCCACATCACCCTCATTAACTAAAAAAATATCTAGACATGACTCTAAGGACCGTCACACTCACTTAGGACAGAAGGAGGTCGTGGGTAATCTATTGCTTATCCGCGTTTCTTTTATGGTGTCTAAGGCAAGTGTGTCTAAGGCAAGTGGTTACCTAATTAGGCCCACTACTTACATAGTGCAGAACCTCCCACTTACCTGGCACTTACCTGGCCACAGAAGGGATAAAGATGCAATAGAGGATCTATCCTGTGATTTGTCTTCTGGAAGTCTAGGAGCGGTCTAGAGACTTGACCTAGGTGACCATTAGATCTAGGGTTGGGTGTGCATTTTTTGTGATTTGATTTTTCGAAAATCCGTCTTTTTCAAAACAAACACCAACCAATTTTCCCATAATTATCACAACGCTGCCACTTGTGCTAAACCATTTAGTGCATGCTCGGCTGGACACGGGATTCTAGTGCCCGTCTTGTCCGCGTTCCTACTATCGACTCCGAAGTCGGTAATTCTATGTCTACTTTTTCTACATCCCCTACTACACCCACTTCGATGGACGGTTCTCCATCGAACTTCTTTAACACTACTCTGCCACTGTCCGCAGGTGCGCAGAATCCGCCGCGCATCTCTATCCAAGAGAGATGTTACCCTATGCGAGGTCCTCTTTCGACCTGTCTTACCATTCCACCAGCCAATGGGGACAATTTTGAAATCAAACCACAATGCATCAATCTTCTACCAAAATATCACGGTCTCGAGTCTGAAGACGCATACGTCTTTATTACCAAATTTGAAAATGTATGCGCTATGATGGATACTTCACAGCTTTCTGTGGATGCTATGCGTCTACGTCTTCTCCCATTCACTTTGTGCGATATAGGCGAGAAGTGGCTTTATAACACAGCCGCACATTCTATCTCAAACTGGAGAGAATTCGTAAAAGATTTCCTAAAGAAATTCTACCCCAATCATAAAACAGCTCGAGTCTGTAGCGAAATAAATCAATTTACCCAGTTTCCAAATGAACCATTCTCGAAGTGTTTTGAACGCTTCAAGGATCTGTTAGTTCAATGTCCACATCACGGAATCCCTAGATGGGATCTGTGCAGAATCATATATGAGGGCATTAATCCTACCATAAAATAGACCCTTGAATCCATGTGTCAAAGCACATTCATGACTAAAGATGATGGTGAAGCCTGGAGATTTTTAGAAGATTTAGCTGAAAATTTTTTACAGTGGGAGAGTGTAAACCAGTCATCGTCTAGGGGTGGCATTCACCAATCTGATGTTTCCATAGGAGTTAGAGCTGAAATGGCAGCAATGCAAAAGAAACTCGAAACAATGGAACATAAATTTTTAGCAGCCGCCCTAAATCAGATGTCACTCTCCAAAACTGTCTGTGGATGTTGTTCTGATCCATCACATCTTACAGAAGAATGTCCTTTAAATTCTCCTTTTCAAGGTAAAGAGTATACAAATGCTGCTTTCCAACAAAGACCTAGAAACGATCCTTATTCTTCCACTTATAATCAGGGTTGGAGGAATCACCCTTACTTTGCCTGGAACCAACAACAAAATCAAAACACGGTTCCAAATCAAAATAATTTCCAAAGGGGTCCTCCACCACAACAGCAACCACTACAACTGAGTCAGCACCCCTATCAATCACAAAATTTTCAAAATCCGGTCAATACTTCTGCACCGCACAACAATTCTTTGCAATTGACCGGTACTGATAACTCCTCTTCACTCGAACAAACCATGAATTTGCTTCTGGCAAATTTCATGCAAGTTTTGGCTGAGATGAAGTCTTCCGTCGATAAAATACAGAAAAACTCTGACTCCCAAAGTGAGAGTATTAAATCGATGGAAGCACAAATTGCCCGTATAAATGCCGAATTGAGTGCTAGAGAGAAAGGGAAACTTCCAGCTCAACCCTTACCAAATCCTGGCTATCCACATCATGTGAATGCTATCACCATGTTTAGATCTGGAAGAGTGCTTGATAACCATGTCGGTGAAGAGATTGATAATAATGAAGAATCAATCGATGATACCCCGGCTGAGACTTTTCCTTCCACTTCTGCTTCTACTTCTGACCCCAGTTCGTCTACCCCACTATTTTCTTCCGAGCCTATTCTCCATTTTCCCCAAGGCTCGAACCCTCAGCACATCTCTTCTAGTCCACCAAAGACAATCCCCACTGCTATTCTTGGATCTTTCCTACCCACACGATCTTCTCCAATGTTGGACCCCGCTCTTATTGCTAAAGCTCCTTATCCGAATCGGTTAAAGGGAAACAGACCAAGTCCGCAAATGGAGAAGATCACTGAAATCTTTAAATAGGTTAACATCAACATCTCTCTTCTAGATGCAATACAACAAGTCCCCGCTTATGCGAAAATTCTCAAAGACTTGTGCACTAGGAAGAGGAAGACTCAAGTGCCAAAGAAGGTATTCACGTCAAAGATTGTAGACACAGCTTTTCCCCAACAATTACCTAGGAAACGTAAGGATCCTGGCTATCCTACTATTTCTATTTCTATTAGGGATAAACACATTAACCGTGCTCTACTTGACCTTGGCGCAAGTGTTAACCTGCTTCCTTACTCGGTTTATGAGCAGCTAAGGATCGGAGAGTTGAAACCTGCTCACTGCACTCTACAGATGGCCGACCGATCAATCACCAAACCTAGGAGTGAACTTGAGGATGTGTTGATAAAAATCGAGGAATTTGTATTCCCTGTGGACTTTATTGTACTTGATACACAGCCTGTAGCGAACCCACGGAATCAAATTCCGGTGATTCTTGGTCGACTCTTTTTGGCCACTTCCAATGCTATAATCAACTGTCGTAACGGCTCTATGACCCTATCTTTCGGGAAGATGTCAATTGAGATGAACAATTGCAAGTTTGGAAGTGTACTCTCCGAACCTACTACTCATGCATGTTCTATCGAATTAATGGATGTCGACAGCAGCGAATTTGATCAATCTCATGATACTGATCTTGACTCTTTTCATATGTTGTTGTTTGACCCAACTATGTATCATACACATATGGACTCTTCCACTGAGTTTTCCGGGTCAGCAACTAACACTGATTATGAACCGTTTTTGGAGTCTGAAGATCACCCCGCGCTTTTTGATGACATTATTCTTCGGGGTATCGATGAGAGTTTTGAGGAAATTTTCGCTGATGAGCTTGCACTTTTAGCAAACACGGGTGTTGAGATGAATCAACTCAAAGAAAAAGAAATTGAACCTCCATCCCTTCTTCTTGACAATCACAAAAATGCGAGTAATCCTTCATCACAACCACTGTGTCGTCTCTCCAAAACGAGTCACAAACACATTCTTTCACACCACTTATCTTTTCCCTAATTCTTCTTGGCTCTTTTCAACTTGTTCTTCCACCAACCGGTGTACTACACTGATAAAATCTTCGAATGGTTGGTGTTGACTTTCGGTTTTTGCAAAACTTGGCATTGACCAGTAATTTTGACCCCCTCTTATGATTTTCAAAGCTTAACATTGTTTAACTCTAGTTTGGGGGGTATAATCTGGCTCTTGAAAATATAATTTTTACTCAAAATGGTGAGCCAATGAATAAGTTTGGGGGAGGAATTTCACGATCATATTTATTGCCCCCGTTAATAAATTTCCTTCCAAACTTATAGGTTTTTTGAGGTTTAGCAGAAGACAACAGTGAGGACACTGTTCTAGACAAGTTTGGAGGAGGTTTGTGCTTATTTACGCATCACTTTGCATCATACTTTGCATAAGCACAAAACATATAAAAATAAAAATAAAAATAAATAAATAAATAATAAAAAAAAATTGTACATAAATAAGATAATAAATGATTAGATAGTGAAAAATTACATCCAAGAGATTGGAAGAATTTAAGAAAACCAAGAAAATTAGAAGTTTTTTTAAACGAACTAGCAATAAGTAGTTATGAGCCGTTGACCTAAGGGTTAGTAAGATGATGAAAGTCACTAATCTGAGGATAAAAATAATTCTGAAAAATAGTTCCTATTCTGAAAGCCAAACATTTGAACGTTGATACCCTATTATACGCACTTACACACGTCTTGAAACTCGGGATAGTAGAGGATACCTTGAAATGCTCTTGTCTAAAAGCCAAAGTATGAAGGAAATAATAAATGAAGAAAATATAAAATGGTGTAGAAAAATGAACACTGGTTTTGTTATCACCAAGACAGCATAAAAAAATATAGCGAGGGTGCTTCATCACCTAGTGTCTTAGACCAACTAGTTTGGGAGTCACTGCTAAGCCTTAGGTGGTGCAAGACGAGGAAAATACTAATACACCTAATAAGCAAGCACATGAGTAATCGGTCGGTTAGTACCTCAAGAAGTATAACGGTCGCATGAAAAATGTGTGAGCAAATTCATCTAAATATTCATCGATTAAAAAGTACTGAGGTAGATGGACAAAAGTATGATAGCTTGAATTGAACTCTCTGAGTGTAGGGATGTCTTTACACACACGTAGGGTTATATGATCGATATTTAGAAGAAAGTTAGGAAAGAAAAATAAAGACGATGTTTTATTGAGGGATGATGTGATTTCCAACATGTTTTCATAACTATTAAGATAGGGCTCATGACAACTGAAAAGCTAGTATTAGTTGGAAACTCTAATTTTCAAAGTCTTTCTTTTACAATTCTTATCTTTACATGTAACTTTCACGGTCTTTCTTTTATTATGGGATTTTGTGGGTGCAATCCGCTGAAAACCCTCAGGAGACAACACTCCTCCTACTAGGGACACCTAGAGGTTTAAAGGCTTGTTGCACGTGCTCAGTGCAATGGTGTTGCCTACGAAAGTGTGCTAGTTAGTTTTTCTTTTTCTTTATTTTCTCCTTCTTTTGAATAAAACAAGTTTGCTCGAGACGACCAAAATTAAGTTTGGGGGAATTTGATCAGTCGAAAATATTGCATTTTTAACACATCAATTTCCCTACTCTTTACAATCATCTAAAGGTGTTTGGTATAAATATAGCACATATTAGCAATTTGTCTGCAAAATACCAAATAACATGTGTTATACATTATAACCAGCATTATGAGGGAAATTGTGTGTTTATTATTGCACGCATGATCTTTTATGAATCAACACTTGTCTCGAGATTATGTGCAGGGAATTCTCCAGGAAAAAGAGCCGGAACTGCTAAAAGTGCTGATAAAATACGTCAAGTCAAAAACTTGAAATCTGGCAGTAAACAAGAAAGTATAAAAATATTCCAGATATCAGGAAAGTGCCATAAAGCCAACATGAAATCAACCTGGAAGTTTCATGCAGTGATCGCACTAAACGGCCGCGGATCCGCGGCCGAGTCAGGCCGATCCGCCGCGAATCCGTGGCCGCGTTGACTCATCGAGGGTTGGTCATGTCGCAGAAGTCTCCTTTTAAATGGTCAAACTTCTTCAAGACACTTCAGTTCCTAGAGATCTCCAAAAGCTTCCCCTTAAACAGCCAAGTTTCTTATGCAAGTTTCATAACCACCAAGCTTCTCATACAAGCTAGCTAACTATCTTAATCTAGAAACTTCTATACAACTGCCTAGCTTTCTATACAAGTTTCATAACAACCAACCTTCCAAGGGAAGCTAGACCTAGCTTCTAGAGGAAGCTAAAGGAAATCTATAAAAAGGGACCTAGTTGCTCATTAAGGGAGTTGTTGAATATTGAACAAAAAATTTCGCGAGTTGAGTGACACAACTTGCAACTCAAAACCCTAGCCCCAAATCCAATTCAAAAGCCCATTCAAGATTCATCGAGTACCGATTCAAGCAAGCATCCAACGAGCCTTTTGAAGCAACGCCGATCTTCATCCGAGCAAGAGATCCACGACGATCCGCGACTCAAGAAGACGATGCGAAGCTAGTTCGATAATTTAGTTCCTCCTCAAATCTTGTAGTCTTTGAGTGTATTGTAACGAAACGTCGATTAAATAAAAGGTGAAAATTCTTGATCTTGCTTTTCTTTACATTTGAGCATTATGAAGAGTTATCAATTCTTGATTGTTTTCTTTTTCATGATGTTTGAGTGAAAACTCTGCTTGTGGAGGAATCGAGAAAATAGATAGATGATGATGATTAAATTCTTGAACGATTCTTAAGTCTTATGAGTTTTGTAAACTTTAGGAAATTGAATCAATGATGACCTAGTTTTGAGCGAGATACTTTCTTGAATGTTTTCGCTCCAAATTAGAGATCAACGATCGATGATTGAATTTCCTAAAGGATAGAATTTGAATAATAATCAACGAAAGGACAAGGGATGATGATGGAGAAACCCTAATTTCTTCAATAGATCCCTAATTCTCGTTGATCGTCATCGATCTAGCAACAAATCTTCAATAGATAAGAATTTGTAATCATTATTCTTCATCATCACTATCGATTAGATCGATTCTTACAAGCCTCTTTACAAATCTTGATAATTCATTCGATTTGGACATCTCCTTGATCTTTAGTATTTTTTTGATGTTAGATCTAGTTCTTGATGATTCTTGAAACTAAACTTCACAATTTTTGAATCATTTTCCTTTATTCTTTAATTTTCAACTGAACTAAAACAATAACAAGCAAATCACACTTTCTCAGTGGACAATTCGCATTCACCGATGAAACTACAATAGACACCGTCAATTGATTGTGGTATAAATTTCTTTGGTTGTGAAATATTTTACATGCACACGAAGATAAAGATCAATCAGCATCCCTACACTTAGAGAATTCAATTCAAACTATCACACTCTTTTCCATCTTCCTTTGTACTTTTTAGTCCGTGAATATTTTAGATGGAATTGTTCACACATTCTTTATGCGACCGTTAATACTTCTTGAGTTACTAACCGATCGATTACCAAATGTGCTCATTCATTTAGACGTAATTAGAAATATTCTCGTCTAGCAACACCTAAGGCTTACCAGTGGCTCCCAAACCAGTTGGTCTAAGGCACTAGGTGATAAAGCACCCTCGCTATAATTTTTTATACTGCCTTAAGTAATTACAAAACCAGTGTTCATTTTTCTTCACCATTTTTTTTATGTTGCACTTTTTTCATTGATCTTCATACTTAGGCTTTTAGACAAGAACATTTCAAGGTATCTTTTACTAACCCAAGTTTCAAGATGTGCGCAAGTATATATAGTAGGGTATCAACGTTCAAAAGTTTGGACTTAAGAATAGGGACTATTTTTCAGACTCAATTCTATGCTCAGATTAGTGATTCCCTTCATCTTACTAACCCTTGGGACAACAGTTCATGACTATCTATTATTAGTTTCGTTATAAAACATCTAATTTTCTTTCTTTTCTTAAACTTTTCCTTCCTATCATATGTATTTTTCACTTTCTAACTTTCATTATCACAAAAAAAATTGTGCTATTATTTAGTATAATGAAAAAAATGATGCGTGAATAAGCCAAAACCTCCCCCAAACCTATTTGCAGCAGTGTCCTCACTGATGCCATATTTTAAACTTAAAACCTGTATACTTGGGAGGAAAAGTTAGTAACGGGGACAAGAATTAATGACAGTGAAATCCTCCCCCAAACCTATTTTTGGCTCACAATTTTGTAAAAATTTTGTTTTTCTTTCAAGAGCCAAAATATTTTTCTCCCTCCCAAACTTGAGTAAAACAGTATTAAACATTAAAAATTATAAGAGGGGGGGTAAAATTATTGGTTTATGCAAAAATTTACAAATGCCAAAAATCAATACCAACCATTCAAATATTTTATCAATGTAACACAAAGGTTGGTGGAAGATTATAGATGTGAAGAAGTGGGGGGATAGGAGGCGGAATTGATCAGGTTTACATCTCGGTTGGTAGAGACGAAATGGTGATAGTACACTACTCGCATTATCGTTCTTGATATGAAGAAGGAGTGGGGGTTCAACTTCTTTTGATGGGGGTTGATTCATCACAACTCCCATGTCTTCTAGGAATACGAGTTCTTCAGCAAAAATATCTTCAAAACCTTCATCAAGATTCTTAATGATAATCTCATTAGAAAAGGAGTTATGAAACTCTCATAGATCGATTAAATCATTCGACAAGTCAAAGGGTTCGGACTTAGGTGTGGACTTGTCGACAGACGGGTCTTCACTTGTATAATAACCAGTAGGATCAAACCAAAACGCACTAGTGGCGTCGAGATAAGAATCGTGAAGCTCCTCAAATTCGCAACTGTCGGAACCAATCTTTTCGACAAAATAAACATGAGCATAGGGTTCTGATGGTTGATTTCCTACCTTGTAGATATTAAGCTCAATTGTCATCTACCCAAAGGACAGGTTCATTAAACCGTTATGACAATTGATTGTCGCATTTGAAGTTGCTAGGAAAGGTCGGCCTAAAATCACCGGAATTTGATTTCGTGGGTTCACTACAGGCTGTGTATCTATAACTATAAAGTCCACAGGGAATATAAATTCCCCGACTTTGATTAGCACGTCCTCTGACTCACCCCGAGGTTGGGTGATAGATCGATCGGCCATCTGGAGAGTGCAATGCGTAGGTTTCAACTCTCCTATCCCTAATTACTCATAAACAGAATACGGAAGCAAGTTAACACTAGCACCTAAATCGAGTAAAGCACGATTGATATTTTTACCCCCAATAGTTATAGATATTGTAGGACAACCGGGGTCCTTACGTTTCGTGGGCACCAATTGGGTAAGAGAATTGTTCATATTACTCGCTAAGAAAACTTTTTTAGGTACTTGAGTTTTCCTCTTCCGAGTGCACAAGTCCTTTAAATTTTTTCGCATAGGACGGAACTTATTTGATAGCATCTAGGAGAGAGATATCTATGTTAACTTGTTTAAAAATGTCCACAATCTTCTCTATTTGGGGACTTGGTTTGTTGGCCCTCAACCTATGTGGAAAAGGAGCTGTATCAATAAGGGTTGGGTCCAACTTTTAAGGAGAAGTTTGTGGGGATGGAATGGACCCCAAAATTGGATTTAGGATGGTTGTAGATGGTAATTCTTTCAAGGAAGTGGGATGAGGGTTCGAGCTTGGTGGGAAATAGAGAATAGGCTCGGAAGAAGATGGTGGACTAGACGAAGTAGGATTAGAAGTAGTAGCCGGGGTTTCATCTAATTCATCCTCAACAACTTGTTTACCAACATTGTTATTCAGCACTCTTTCCGATCTCAACGTAGTTACGGTACTCACATTATGATTTTGAAGGATGATATTCGTGCTTTGTGAGTGGTCGGGATTTGGTAAAGGTTAAGATGGAAGTCTCCCTTCTCTCTCTCGCTCATCGCGGCATTTAACTGTGCAAGTTGTGCTTCTATCGATTTTATACTTTCACTGTGGGAAGCAGTGTGTTGCACTAATGTTTGGATAGAAGACGTTAAATTAGCCGTCATTTGCATGGATTGTTTAATGAATGTTTCTAAGTTACGTTCGAGCGCAGAGATTTTATTGGTACCAGCCGCTGAAATATTATTATAAGGATCAAAGTTGTTGGCCGGGTTTTGAAAAGATTGCGGTTGAAAGGGGTGATGATTTTGTTGTGGTGGCTACTATTGCTGTGGGGGATGCCTTTGATAGTTGCTTGGGAACTGGTTTTGATTTTGAGTTTGGTTTTGGTTCCAAGCAAAATTAGGATGATTCCTCCATCCCTGATTATATGTGGAAGAATAAGGATCGTTTCTAGGTCGTTGCTGAAAAGCAGCATTTGTTTGTTCTTGACCTTGAAATGGAGGATTCAAAAGACATTCTTCCGTTAAGTGTGATGGGTCAGAACAGCAACCACACACGGCTTTTGGGAGCGTAACTTGGTTTAGAGGGGCTGATGAGAATTTGTTTTCCATAGCTTCGAGTTTCTTTTGCATCGCGGCCATTTCGGCTTTCACTGCGATGGAAACAATGAGCTGATGAATACCTGCCCTAGATAAAGTTGGTCTAACGCTTTCCCGCTGTAAGGTTTGTTCGGCGAGATCTTCTAGGAAATGCCAAGCTTCGCCATCGTCTTTTGACATGAAATGGCATTGACAAATAGTTTCAAGCATCTGTTTCATGGCAGGATTGACACCCTCATATATAATTCAGCAGAGTTGCCATCTATCAATTCCGTGATAGGGGCATTGTAGAAGAAGATCCTTAAACCGCTCAAAGCATTTCCAGAATGGTTCATTAGGAAGTTGGGTAAACTGGTTAATCTCGCTTCGAACACGTCCGATTTTGTGATTAGGATAAAATTTCTTAAAGAATGCTATAACGAATTCGTCCCATTTGGTGATAGAATATGCGACAATGCTATAAAGCCATTTTTCTGCTAGGTCGCACAAGCTAAAAGGGAGAAGACATAATCATATAGCATCCCCTGAAAGTTGGGTTGTGTCCATCATTGCGTATATGTTTTCGAATTTAGTGATGAAAACGTATGCGTCTTTAGATTCAAGCCCGTAAAATTTGGGCAACAAGTTGATGAAGTAGGATTTAATTTCGAAATTATCCCCATTGGCTGGTGGGAGAGACAGACAAGTAAGAAGGGGTCCACGCACAGGGTAGCATCTTTCTTGAAGAGAGATGCGCGGTGGATTCTACGCACCTACAGGTGGTGGCAGGGTAATGTTGTGAAAATCTGATGGAGAACCGTCTATCTCGTTGGATGTGGTGGGTGGAGAGGAAATAGAAGATGAAGAAGTACCGACTTCGGAGTCGATAGAAAAGACGCGGACAAGACGGGCATTAGAATCCCGTGTCCAACCGATCATGCACTAAGCGGGTTTAGTGCACTTGGTAGCGTGTGTGAGAATGATTTAAAAAGGTTTGTTTTGAAAAAGTGTCAGACGTGAGGCTTGACTCAACAAATCACAAAATGCACAATCAACCCTAGAACTAAGGTCATCTAGGTCAAGCACTAGACCGCTCCTAGACTTCCAAAGGACAGGCCGCAGGATCAATCCTCTACCACCTCTTTATCACTCTTGTGGTCAGGTAAGTGGAAGGTATCCACTATATAAATCACTGAAAATAGTGGGCCTAATTAAATAACCACTTTCCTTAGTCACACTTGTGTAGACACCATAAGAGAGATGCGGATAAGCGATAGATTACCCACGACCCTCCTCTGTCCTAATTGAGCGTGACGGTCCTTAGAGGCTTGGTCTAAATATTTTTAAATTAATGTAAGGTGAAAGTATGCTTGTTTTGTGATTTGTGGGGCCTAAGAAGGGTGATGAAATCCCCACTTAATCTGGATTTGGGTTATTGTCCCTTAATGTCTGGTTAAGATATGCACAAACAAACCAATATCAAAACACGCAAAAAGATTTTTGAGCGGCGATTTTTGCAAAGAATCCTGCAATCAAAATCAGATTATTGGAGCTTTAAAGGAAAGAGAGAGATTTTATAAAGATACCAGAGGATTTTGTGCGCCCAACTCCCCCACTCCACCGCAGTTACGCCGTAAACTCCTTCTTTTCGCCGCGGTTCCGCCCACTATAGAGGGCTCTCTTGCTGAGATTTCTTCAGTGCACCCCTAGACTCCTCTGGGCTACATTGAAATTCTCTAACTCTCTGTTAGCTTGGTCCAGTTAATCCAGATTCCTTTGTAAAACTCGCACAATAATCGTTAAATACATAAGATGCGGTTTTGATTTTTTTTTATGGTTGCCGGATTTAATAAGAATTCAACCTGAATAGCAAGAAAAAAAATTACAGCCATTTCCCTGGCAGCGTCGCTATTTGATTGGTCTGTTTTTAAGAAGCGTTTTGTAAATAAAGTAATCGCAATCAGGACGGTGTCGCTAGTAGCTAGCCGCGATGAGTACGGGTCATCCGCAGGGAAACATGAACCTTTTTCTTGCTTTAGACGAGTTGATTGAAAAATGTATTGATTGGTTGTAGATCTAATTTGATACCGATATAAGATTTATGAAAGAAGAGGCTTGTAGGGTTCATAAGATTTAGTAGTAATGGATGACTAATTAAAAATGAATTATTTTATCTTTTAATAGTTTAAAATTAGATCGATAGTGATGAATATAGATTAGGGTTCTTTTGGAAGAAACTAGGATTTCTCCACTCCTAACCCTTGTCATTGCATTGATCTCTATTCATGTCTAGCCCTTAACTAAACAAGTGCTAATCTAATCTCAAATCGTGATCGAGACTATCAATAAATTGGTAGCGCGTCCAATAAGGATATTAACATTTATTTTGCTAAAATTTATAAACTTTAAAATGTATAAAACAAGTTAAAATATTTTATCATCCATTGATCTACTCTAGCCTACGAACCCTAACAAGCTAGGAATTACTCACGCATGGTTGGAAAAGAAAGGATGAAGAATGAGATCATAATGTAAGATGCAGAAATTAAGTGCAAAAATTAATTGCGAAAAGACTAATAAAAACTCTAACTTTATTAATCAACTATATCATGTACAAATCCTTTTAAAATAAAGTACAAGAACCCTAGTTTTTTGCTTTCGATCTCCATCTTATTGGAAGTAGATGAACAGCTGGTGATCAACTCGGATGCATGGATCGTCTTGGACCTCATGATCTCTTCGGTTGATTATTTTTTATATGAAGCTCTCGGTCCTATATATTGTCCAAAAACCAGAAACCATAGATTCCCGGAGTGAATATATACTGTTAAGATCCATACTACAAAATATCACATCCCAACTCCACCAAACCGTCGCGGATCTACCGCAAATGTCACCTTTTGCCGCCCTTCCGCCGCAGAATTGTGGAATTAGGTTTTGGAATTTTTTCTGGTGTTTTGAGATCATTTTTGGAGATCCTCTAGATGTCTAGATTCTGAAAATAATGCTCTGAGTCTCTGCTATTGCTAGATCTCATGATTTATTTCAATATTTTGGCAGATTCGATTCCGATATCTTGATTTAACCCGGATCTCCTTGATTCCAGATCTGAGCTAATATCTGCACGATATCTCAATTCATAGTGTTAGTAATATTTGATATATTTTTGAGATATTATCCTAACCATTTTATATGATATTAAATCTTAAGAATATGCTTAGAAATATTTGAAATGATATGCATATTTTAATTACTAATATTTTGTATAAATATTATATGCATGTATTTTCCCTCATTATGTTAATTATAATGTTGAAACATATGATAATAAACTTTTTACACATAAACCCTCATATATTCTTTAATTACAATAAATCTTTTAGAACTAAACAATAGTAGAGAAAATAATTATTCAAATGTGCAATATTTCAGACTAATCAAGGCTCTAGAGGAGTTTGGACAAGTTTACTTGTTGATCTTCTATTCGTTCAATACCTAGGTAGTCGTTACGTCCAGCTAGTATCGCTGACGGTTTATGGGTATCTGATGTGATCATTACCTACTGCTGGCGTATCATCGAGTTTTTAGAGTCCCACATAGAGGTTTCCTAGCTCAAGCGAAACAAACTAGCGCATATATGGAGGTATGTGCAGGAGTTTGATTAAATACGAGTATATGATACCATATTCTAATCCAGCGTTAAAAGATATCATCCGATTATATATGATATAATCGGATTATTGAATTAGGTGTTGATTCAATAATTTGATTTATATATATGTTTATATATTTGATATTAGCCAGGTTATATATGATATAACGGGATTATTGAATCAAGTGTTGATTTAATAATTTGATATATATATATATATTAACTAATATTGAATATTAGCTGGTTATATATGATATAACTGGATTATTGAATCAAGTTGATTTAATAATTTAATATACATATATATATTTAATATTAGCCGGGTTATATATGATATAACTGGATTATTGAATCAAGTGTTGATTTAATAATTTGATATGTATTTATATATTTGATATATATATATATAAACTAATATTAAGCTCGCTTAAGATTTTCTTCTCTTTATATATATATATATATATATATATATATATATATATTCACGTTGTATCATGGTTGATGATACAAGGAACATGGATGTATGAGAATCACAAATGAGAAAAGATAATGATAAACATTTTAGAATTAAAAAAAATAAAGAATGAGTCATGGCTTGAGAAACTTGGAGAAACCATGACTCATCTTCAATTCTTGTTTTATTCTTAGATATATATCAATCTCATTCTTATCCTCATGGTTCAAAACTCATCCAAGTTCATCTTCTTCTTCAACTCCTCACTAGATTTTTCTTGAGTTGAGAAAAAGAAAAAGAAAAAGAAATATTTTGTGATCAAAATACCTACTTCGTCAACCTACACTACTTTAGCCTATTAGTACAGATTATCAATTTCACTAACACCTTGATTGGTGAAATGTGAGCTTGAATGAGAGTTGCCTCAAGATGGATCATCTTCGACGACGAAGAGTATAAGCAAGCTCGATCATTTCTTCAAGTGGAGTCAAAGAAGAGTTCTAGGGACTATTACTTGGAGCTTTATAAGTGAAGGACTTGACTACAAAGCATGTAGACACTCTTCACTTAGATTAGAATGTAGTTTGCTAATTTTAAAACCCTAAATCTATAGTTCAATTCTTGTTTAGTATACTTAGATCCCTAATTTTTTAGAGTTGCATACTTGATACTCATAGAAACATAGTAGAGATGCTAAGACATACATTCACTTCATATATTTCGCCGATTCTGCATTAGGAAGACTATGAATATCTTCCTCTCTGACATTAAGTTTAAGAACAATATAAGGATCAGGATGCATGCCAGTCCGAAACCCGTCCAACATATTATTCAAACATGTATCCCTAAAACACGTACGAGGAGGATCATTTTTTCTAATCCAACGACTCATAGAAAGTTCAACTCTCGGTGCAGCTTCTCTATGTTACTTCTATTTTGTATACCTAGACGAAATCTTGTTATTCAGTAGATGGTCATAAACTATATCTCGACAAAGGTCGACGCCGTTCATACACTTTTTGCATGGACACGAAATCAATTCTTCAGGGGATCACAATGTAAATTTCATAAACTCTTCGACGCCGACCTTGTAATCATCACTAAATTTTAACAATTTCATCCAATTCTTATCCATTACTCTATGATTTCTGACATCATGTATTACATAATTAGTATATCATTTTGACATTTAGTTTATGACTTGTAGGTTAGGTTTAATGTTTCAGTTTGACCCATCAACACATCACATCGTCTTTCAAGGGTAAGACTTCAATCTTATTAAGAATTTATAACGCATATACCTCTGCATTTGTGTTTTCATTCGTTTCGAGAAAATTTCGACAACACCTCCTCACTGTTCTCTGAGTATACTGCAATAGAAGGGAAAATAATCATTTCAATGCTAAATATCAACATTGAAATGACCATCCCCTCTATATTTGTACATGGAGAATCAGCAAATAGGTGCTGACGAAACTAATCTCAAAACGAGTGAAAGCACAAATATATGAGGTGTTTGCGTTATAAATTCTTAATTTATCCACGCTAGACAAATTCATCGGTTATAATACGACTAGTTTTCTCGTCACATAAACTACATGACAGTTGTAAAAAACAAACGATTAATGCTTGATGTTGACAACCATCAAGTAGTTTTATGTCACGATGAACAGTTACGCATGTAACCGATAGACGGTTACTAAGGCGCGATGATTTGTTATGTGATATTCTCGATGATAACATAGATTTTCATGTTATCATCGAGTTATATCCTACACTTGGATAAGCGTTTCATTTCGCTTTTGAAGTTTCCAAGTTTTTAGTTAAGAGTTTCATAGTTATTAATTAGGATTTTCATATCATCTTTTCTTATTTTATTATAATTCGATTTTCAAGTTTTCAAGTTTCAAAGTTTCCAAGTTTTCGCTTTAGGGTTTTCAAGTTTCAAAGTTTTCAAGTTCTCAAGTTTTTACTTCAGGGTTTTCAAGTTTTCATATTTTTATTTTAGGGTTTTCAAGTTTTCAAGCTTTTACTTTGGGGGTTTCAAGTTTAAGTCCTCAAATTCTCAAGTTATTAATTTAAGAATATGAAGTTAACGAATTTTCAAGTTTTTTCTTAGTTTTCAAGTTTTCAAGTTTCATAATAATCGATTGTAAAGACTGCATCATGATATCACTCTGGAATCATAGTACCTTGATTCTTTCCTTACTCTCCGGACAATCATGACTCAACGTGGACCTTACCATTCATTGTGTTCTTTTAAATTTTCTTTCTTAAATCCGTTTTGAGTCCTTTCTTATCTTCTCTGATGATCAACTTTCGACGATGAAAAAACGGAAGTTCGAACCCTTCATCACTATCATAACCTTTTCTTATTATCTCATTGATTCCATATGGATTTCTTGAATCTCTATTGATCCTTCTTGCCTGCACCTCTTAATATATCTCTTGCATATATTCTTGAAAAGTTTTTGATCATGCCTAGTAGTCCTTATCCCAACTTTGGAACTTCCGGTTCGGAAGTATCTCATGTCCTTCTAATTTAACGTATCCTTTCTTATATCGACTGATGGAGTGTGAAGAAGATAAATGATGGTGTTATCTCTACCTTGTCCAATAGCGCGGCACAATCCTTCTGAATTTCGAGGACAAGATTTATTTTAAGATGGGTAGAATGTAACGACCGCAAAAACCATGTACTTTTTTTTATAAAAAGTTCATTGGTTTTTAAACTTGGTTGTATATTCATTTCTATTTGAACATAAGTATCATTACTTGTATTCTATTGGTTGAGATGTTGTTTTGTTATTCTACAGGTCAAAAATTCAAACCCCAGCCTCCCTAAATTATTTATTTCTTTATTATAATTATTAGTTTATTATAGTATTTTGTATGATTATATTTTTATTTTTTTGAATTTTTATTTTTACTTTTTATATTTATATTCTTATTAGTTAGCAGTATATTTTAATGATTGTTGTAGTTTTCGGTTATATTATTATATTGTGACTGACTTAATTATATCTTATTAATCTTTATATTTGACTCTTAGTTAACTGTAGTGAAAATAATTGTATATACTTATTATATTTTTCTATAACTTATTATTTAAATATTATTGTTGTTATGCTAATATCATTAATATAATCAACATTATTATTTTAAATTTATTTGTATTTTTATTTTGAAATATTTGTTTTGATTGTTTTTTTGTTGGCTGTTCTGATTTTGGGGATTGATAATATTTTAATAAATCTTAACTCAGAAACTTTTTCTTTATTCTGCCATATATCAAAATATCGTGACTCCAAACGAAAAAAATGAAAGAAAGGGAAAAAAAAGCCTATTCTTTTCCTCTCTCCCCTCTTAGATCTCAAACCCATAACCCTAACAAATCAAGCATCTCCCCTTGCTCCAGCCATCTTCCTCATCGCCAGCGACTCCTACGTCACCGTCTCTATCTCATTCACCATCGTAGCCTGCAATCTTATCGTCTCCGTGATCTTCCTCTTCTACTCGACAGTCCATACCGGAGCACCTCCCTAGCCGTCGTCTCGTCATCAAGCATCACCGTCGATTCAGTCATCACCGCCCTTTCGACCAAATTCGAAGCCAAAGATCGTCACCGTCGCCGTCGACGATCTCTTCATTAGTTCCTCTCAATATTTATTTTTGTTTTTCAATTTGAAAGAAAATCTAGTTTATCTTATAAAAAGAACTGTTTTTTGTTAGAATTAAAGTTTTCAAAAAATGATTATTTTATATGAGACCACATACCCTAGATTTTATTAAATAAAAGGTTACATCTTTATTTATGTTTACAAACACAAACCTTGATTTGTTAGGAAAACAAAGGTAATTTCTATAAGAATTTTGGGATAATAATAAATTAATAAATTGTGTTAACTATAAAAACAATATTTTTTATTTATTTATTGTTAAGGATAATGTGTTTGGTATGCACATAGTCGATTATAACTGTTTTAAAATAGATTAATGGTGATAGGTTCATGGTTAGACAATCTATTTATTTATTTTTATTTGTTCCTTAAAATCATTAAGATGCCACGTTCAGCAATTTAATTATATGATTATTGATTAATGTGTGGCAGTTTAAAGTCCATGATCTGTATTTTTTATGATAAACAATAATCTACAATTCAAGTAGAACCATTGTGATATATTTATTTTCTTGTTGGGTAATTGATACATATCTGTAACTTATGCATGATTTGTAATGATTATCATATCATATTTTTCTCATCAAATTTGTTAATTAATTAAGTGGAGTAATTAAAAATAACTAGTATTTTGCACGTGTGATGAACGTTTATATATTTGACACCATAAACAAAGATCTATTTTTAAAGAGTTAAAATAATATAAGTTTAAAGGTTTTTATAAGACTTTTCATCTTTAGAAATTTAATAATTTAGTTAGTTTAAATGTTTTTTAAAGATCTTTGTTATCTTAACTAAAAATATTTAAGATTATTCTCAAATGAAAAGATCAAATATTTAAACTTGGAAAAAACTATCAAATCCTTTTATTTTTTAATTATATTTTATACATTTAATTATGCGAGTCACACGTGCCATAATAAGTCGACGTCCATTCTTGCTTAGATGACACCAAATTAGAGTTGTTATTTTACAAGCTTCTTATACTCATCCTTCGGCTTTAATAATATAGATGGATATAAAGAACTAGCATAGTAGTTAGATCTTTTGTAAGTTTCTCCACCAACTTTTTAATTTCTGAACAAATAAACACTTTAAAGTTTTTATCTTTACTTTAATCTGGATCTATAATATATGTGATTAATTAGTTTATTAAATTCTGGAGTCTAATTTGAGCAAACTCAAGTTGCTAGACTATTTATAGAGAATTAGCTACATTTTATTTCTATGTTAATTTACCTGAAAAGTTATATATGTTTATGAAAATAGAATCCTAATAAAATGTGACGAATCTGAACTGCAGCAGAAATTATGTGCATGGTTGTAGTAAAATAGGTATAACTTCCTACTTGTTTATTGTAATTGATTTTATTGTTGAGAATCATTCATGGCACATAGACGTTAAATTTTATGTATAATAGGAAAAACCAAAATATGGACCAAAACCTACCAAAATTGTAAAATACTATCAGTGTACGAATTTTGAAATCTGCACTGGCATGCTCTGCGCAGCGTTACGAAAACTTCCGTTCCTCTCTAACCAAGAACTCGATTGAGGCAAACTCGGTCTCGTTATTTACACGACTCTCTGAAATACAATTTATTCCTTTTATTAGATTTCCTAATTCTAAACCAAAACTATAGATTTCTGCATGCGAACTTATTCTTATTTCTGGTCTGAAATTGAATTAGTATTACCTGCTTGTTCTATATACATAGAAACTTAGAATTGTATATAGAACTTGACCTGTATTTTCAGGAGTCCCATGATCAACTCATGAATAAGCCCATGTTTCCTGACCCCTGGATGATAGCTTTAGGTCTATGAATACTCCGGCGGTAGTTAATGTCCCATTACTTATGAGTGAGTCCGTGTTTTCTTTCCCCTGGATGATTGCCTTGGGTCTGTGAATACTCCTGGTAGTTAACACTAACACTCAACGGCAACTCAGGAGTCCCGTTGCTAACTCATGAATAGGCCCGTGTTTTCTTACCCCTGGATGACAGTCTTAGATCCGTGAATACTCCTAGGGTGGTTGGAGTCCCATAACATGAGCGGGCTCATGTTTCCTTATCCTTGAATGACGGCTTTAAGTTTGTGAATACTCCTGCATTAGATTATACTATCTTAATCTGAACCTGACATGAACCAGTTGAGTATCGTTAATCTCGTGAATATCGTGAATCTAATGAGTATCTTGAATCTCGTGAATCTAATGAATATCTTGAATCTCATGATTCTCGTGAATATGACATGTACACTATTTATTGGATATATATATATATATATCCAATAAATAGTGTACATGTCATATTCACGAGAATCATGATATATATATATATCCAATAAATAGTGTACATGTCATATTCACGAGAATCATGATATATATATATATATATATATATATATATCATGGGAATGGGGTAACTCGAAAATGGGGGTACTTGTGTATAATAGAGAATCATGTCTTGTTCCTCATGGTACCGAAGAAAAACGGTACATTACATTATATATATATCTTGAATCTTGTGAATCTTGTATTACTGTTGTTCCGTGGTATTATGGAATATCCTGATTATATAATAAAACTCCACAGTCGAGCTTATACTTATAGTTACTATCACTAAAATATAAAATATCATGATACTCTAATTATATTGTATTGATTAACATATGCAATTTATTTGACATGCACACTACCGTTTACTGTTCACAGTTATTCTCATATTTATTATTATGTATACCATGTTTCGTTTCAAATATCGTTTAATGAATATATTGATACACCATGATTTAACTAGTATACCAAAAATAATTCTATACTACATTCTTATTAGTATAACATGATACTTTACTAAACTAATTTATTATCAAATAATTCTAAAATAAAATATACCTTATATATTTTTATAATCATAAATCTTGTACCTTATTACTTTTTGATAATAGCAACCCTATACATGTTTTTATTCCTAACTACAAAGCTTTATTATTACTATTTTCTACAAATTAAATAAACAACATTATTGTATTACATTTGTTCCAACTGATTGAAACCCTATATTAAACCTATTAGATTATAAACATTAATAACTAAATTGTAACCAAAATATCATGTTTCATTATAAATATTGTTAGCATAAAAGAATATCATTTTCTAATAAAAAAAAGGGACTTACCGAACTTTAGTTCGCTGACGGTATTCATATTTTTTTCTTGGGAATATCATCAGACAACTTTAGGACAGGTGACGAGGCTAGGTACAAGGTGGTACCAACCAAGAAGAACAATCAATATTTTTCAAATCAGAGCGAGCTCTAGTTTTCTTAAGTATACCTTTTGTTTAAGGCTATCTTCCATTCCCTTAAATTTTCGAATTGTGTTCAATTATTGATAGAGGTCCTTTTCAGGTCTCCATCAGATGTTGTCTTCCGTTGATCTCCCGGTGGATTTTGGTGGTGATCTTCTGTTGCGTGTGGATCTCAATGGGTTTTGGTGAGATTGGTGATTTGAGGAATTTAGCACCAAGTACCTGCAAAGAAGTCCCGGGGTGATTTAGTACCATCGAGGACCCTCCGACGATCAAGTTAGTACTAGATCCGAGCAGAGTAATGGCTAAGTGGAATAAAAAATGGCTTACTTTACCCCTCTGTGATGGGGGTTTATATAGCGGCGGCAGCACGCAGCGGTAGGCGCGAGAGTCTCGCCGGCCGTTACGCTCCCGACGTCACGCCCGCGTGAAGAGCGGATCGCCCATTAATGGGAATCGTGATGGCATGGAACATGGGACGTTGCTGGCGAAGAATCTGCACGTGACGAGATTTGCGGAGCGGCGGTTACGCTCGTGAGTGGTGGAGCTGGTCGGTCGGAGGGGCCGAGGAGGACGTCCTTGGCTGGGGAGCTCGGAACCGAGCAAGTGGCTTAAGAAGTCTTGGTCCCGTGGCAGCTCGGGGCGAGCTGAGGGGCCTAGAAGGTAAATTTACAGGGGGCCCCAAGGAGGGCCAGCTTGCATTTGCAGGTCGGGTACAAGGGTTGCCTGGTCGGTCTCTGTGGGCCCTTTCTTCCGGGTCTTGGGATATGTCATCCGCCACGTGTCCTGATCTCGTATCGCCAATATCGAGCATCATCATTAGCCCCCCACTCTTGTCCCGACCATCTAGCGAGTCAGGTCAGGAGTGGATTGCCAGGCCTCCGGAGGTGAGCTCCTTCCTAAGGCTTTGTCGGGAGGAGTCCTCGGGCCGTCAGTTGTCTTTTCTGCTAGCGAATCAGGGCGAGATCTCAGCATTTAAAGAAGGTGCGCCAGTTTATGCACTCTGCCACTGAAGCGACGGTCCACGCGTCAAGCGTCGATTGGCCGACACGACGTATGCAGGCCCGCGACGTTTGATGGGATGCGGTCCAGCGCAGGATCGACACGTGGAGCGATCGGAGCCGCTGGACGCGAGAAGTCGTTTCGGCGGGAGATTATAGGCGTCGTTGGATGAGGCCTCTTGCAGCAATAAACAGGGGTGGGGCCCATCCTTAGGCCCCTACTCCTTCATATTTCCCTCTTCTAAGTCCTGGTTGCTCGGCGCTCGTCTTCTTTCTCCCGGTTTTAGCTCCCGAAGATTCCCCTTTTCAAGGTTAGATGTCTTCCTTTGTAGAGTCAGTAGATGTTGTAGAAGTAGGTTCTAAGGAACCTTCATCGTGTCCGAGTCCCCCCGGGGAGCGGGAGTCGGATCCTCTCCCCGGGATCGTGCGGCGGGGGCAGCCCCTAGGGAGGAGGCGGCAGATGCGGCCCCCGACCCTTGTATTGGGTGAGGCATGAGGACGAGCTCGCCAATGCTTGGGCTCGCTTACACATCCCCTCACGTTACACGCTCCGACTGGCCAAGGAGGGAGAGAGGGTGGATCAAGTATGGGGCAGGGAAATCACCCTGTATTTGGAAGCTTTTTGGGGCGGAATACGCCTGCCCTTCTCTCCCGAGATCGTCGTCGCGCTGGATTTTTTCGGTCTGGCCCCCGGCCAGTTAGTGCCGAACTCATGGAGGATCGTTCTCGGGTTCTTGATCCGCCTGAAGTTACAGGCGGTTCCCTTCAGCCTCTCCCTTCTCGATTGTTTTCTCGTCTTCAAAAGTCACCTTGGTGGTCGAGCGGGCGACCCGAGATGGGTTATCTCTCTTTCAGAAAGCGGCTGGGGGGTGCTTCCGGGACCGGGGTCATGGCCTTGCCCTCTTCTATTCATGATTGGAAGAAGAAATTTTTCTTCGTTTCCCCTACCGAGGGCGAGGACTGGCCCGTGCCTACTAAGTGGTTGAGAGAGAAATGTTTGCCGGGGGACCAGTCCAATGACCCCGCCGCGGTGAGAGTGGCGTCGTGGGAGCCCATCCCTCGACCTGATGTGCTGCTATCTGAGAGGGTCCTGAGCTGGGCCGGGCTCAGCCCGTTGAGTTTGTCGGTAAGTTAGGATAGCTTTTTGGCTTGTGTTTTGCTCGTGTTGCTGACTTGTTGGGTATTTGCTTTGTGCAGGATCCATGGACTTCGACCCGCTTAAAGCCTCCATGCGCCAGCCGAGGAAGGTTACGAAGGCTGGAGGCGCCAGCTCTTCTCGTGCGAAGCCCACCTCGGCTCCTACCGCTCTGGTGGTGGCGTCCTGTAAGCGTTCAGGGGTGGATCCTGCCCCGAGTTCCAGCAGAGTGTCGGGCCGGAAGCGGGCCCTGGTCCTGGAGGACCCGGACTCGGAGGAGGAGATCAGCTCTCCCTCGGAGGAAGATCCCGCCCCGGCACCCAGAGACCTTCCCGGGGCCGGTCCTCGCCGATCGTGGTGGAGGAAGGGGGCTTCCGGTTCACGGTGCCATCGGGGCTATCCGTTGCGGATAGCCTTCTGCATGAGATAGAGGCCTCGGCCGGGGGTAGAGTTCCCGAGGGGACCTTCAGGGCTCAGCCGGCGTCCATCGTCCAGGAGTCCGTGCAGGTAAGTGTTTGGTTCATTGTGAGATTCGGTGCCTCCTTCGTCTTTCTGGTCTCTTTTTTATCTCCCAGGTTCTCCAGCACGTTGCCCTCACCTTGCGTATGGAAGCCGAGATGGTAGCCCCGACGCTGGAGGCTGCAGGCCGGCTCGCCTCACTAGAAGAGAGCTCCAGGCGGGAGCTGGAGGCGGTGACGGCGAGGGTTGCCGCCTTGGAAGGCGAGGTGGAGGCCGGGAAATGGGAGGTAGCCCAGCACTGCGAGGCTGCCGTGATTGCCGAGGCTAAGCTCGGGGATGCCCAGGTGCTTGCCGGCAACCTAAAGAGGACGATGAAGACCCTCCGGAAGGAGCTTGGGGCGGCGGCCGAGGCGACCAAGTCGGCCGAACTGAAGGCGGTGGAGAGCTATAAGAAGTCGAAGGACTTCTATGATGACCTGGCCGTGGCTACGACCCGCATCTGGCATGACACCCTCGATGCCGTTAAGGCCCGGATGCCGGAGTTTGCCGACGGAGATCTCCGGGCCGAGTTCCCCCTCGCGGACGCCGATGAGCAGGGGGAAGAGGTTCCTGGCGAGGAAACCGCCGAGGACCCCACGCGTTATGTGGTGGATGTCGAGGACCTCGAGGTCGCACCTGGCCCCGAGGTCTAGAGCCCCCCGTCTTCCTCCTTTTATTTCTTTGTTTTTGGAATTTTGTAGGGCTGGGGAGCCCCAAAAAATACCCTTTGTAAAGCCTTTGTCTTTGGTAGTAAGAAAATTCTTTTTTGGTTTCATCAAATCGCGCTCTACCATATGTTTGTGAAGAACGCTCGTAAGATATCTCTGCTTGCACCGTTGTGTTTTCATGTCAGCTTGGCCATCTGTCTAACGATCGTCCGTCGAGTTGATTTCGATCACTTGATGACGAGCATGCCAAATGCTGCCGAGGAGGTATCCCCATGGGCTCTGATTTTATGATATTCTTGATGTGTAGTATTTAAAAATTGTAAAGAAATCACAACCAAAAATATTTTGACCGCAATCAATAACGGTGTCGAATGTAGCGCGTTAGTAAGTGCGGATCGTCCACAGGGAAAGTGTAATCGTTCGTCTTTTGAATTAGGTGAATTGAAACTTTAAAGAAAAGAAAACAATTCATGATTTGTAATTGAATTTCAAGAATTAGAAAATCTAGATCTAATAAGAAAACGATAGAATCAAGAATTGAGAGTTTGTTGATTTTTCCAAACCAAATATCAAGAATCTAAATGAGGCTCGTAGGAATCGATCGGATCTATAGATGTGATGTAATCTTACAATTACGTATTCTTATCCTTCGATGAATTGATATTAGATCGATGATGATCGATCGGGAATTAGGGATTTCTTATGAAACCAGGGTTTCATCTTATCCCTTGTTCTTTCGTCGATATCATTCACATTCTAGCCTCTAGTAAATTCAAGAAACGATCGTAGATCCCTAATTTCGAGCGATCACAGTCAAGAAAGCATCGCAACGAAACTAGGTCATCGATTCTTGATCTTGCTAGGGTTTACAAAGCTCGTAGGACTCAAGAATCGTATTAAGATTTGTTACATCATCATTCTATTGATCGTCTCGACTCCTTTACGAGTGGAGTTTTACTCGAACATCACAACAAGAACTACAATTACAAATTGAGATCGAATCATGATGCAAGAATTTAAAGAAAGCAAGATTAAAGAATTTCACCTTTTATTTATATCAACAATTTCATTACATTCGCTCAAGAACTACAAGAGGAAGAACTCGATCGTCGATTTGGCTTCGCTCGTCTCCGTGAGTCGTGGATCGGCTTGGATCACTTGCCTGATTGAAGATCGGCTCGGCTCCTAAAAGGTTGAAGGCTTCTCACTTGATTTGGTACTCGGGATCTTGAATTTGGATTGGAATTAGGGTTAGGGTTTCGCACAAGTCGTGTCACTCAACTTGTGGAAGAAGAGGGAGAGATGAAGAATTAATGGACAACTAAGATTAGCCATTAACCCTAGGTCTAGGCTTCTATTTATAGACTTCCCTAAACTCTAGATCTAGGATTTGAATTTTAAGTTTCCCTCCAAAAGTTTGTTGAGGAAATTTGAATTTCCCTCCAAAAGTTAGTTAGCTAGAGAGGATTCTAGAAGAGGTTAGTTAGGAGGGAGCTTCTAGAAATAGTTTGTTAGGAGCTTAATTAGGATTAGCTTAATTAAGATTAGGTTGCTTAATGATCTTTGCTGATCTGGCAGAAGCTTCGAGGGTTTTCTGGAGTTTGACGTATATGAAAGGAATGTGGGCCCAGAGATAAGAATTGTGCACTAAAAATTGAGCGCTGACGTGGCAATACCGCCGCGGTTCCGCGACTCTTTGGGGGCTTTAGAGCTTGGTCTCTCTGCAGTGGTCTTGGGCTGACAATTGGGCCTTTCTTTGATATGTTGATTTTTATATTTCCTTTTGAATTGCTACCAGATCTTAAATCATTGAGTTGGCGTATTTTTGATCAGCTCTTTTTTCTTTGCTCCTGCAATTTCCTGCACAAATCTCGAAACAAGTATTGCGCAATACAGGGATGATGCGATGCCATGAAATGCAGTCAATTTCCTTTATAGTGCCGGTTTTAGAGTCTAACACATGCAATCTGATATTTAACGACTGATTTGCTAATATGTGCTATATGAATGCCGAACACTTCTAGATGAGTGCAAATGATAGGGAAATTGCCGTGTTAAAAATACATTATTTTCGACTGATCAAATTCCCCCAAACTTAATTTCGATCATCTCGAGCGAATTATTTTATTAAAAAGAGAAGGAGAAAATAAAGAAAGAGAAAAACTAACTAGCACACTTTCGTAGGCAACACGATTGCACTGAGCACGTGCAACAAGCCTTTAAACCTCTAGGTGTCCCTAGTAGGAGGAGTGTTGTCTCCTGAGGGTTTTCAGCAGATTGCACCCACAAAATCCAATAATAAAAGCAAGATCATGAATATTACATTTAAAGAAAAGAATTGTAAAAGAAAGACTTTGAAAATTAGGGTTTCCAACTAAACTAGCTTTTTGGTTGTCATGAGCCCTATCTTAATGGTCATGAAAAGATGTCAGAAATCACGTCCTCCCTCAATAAGACATCGTCTTATTCTTCATTCCTATCTTTCTTCCAAACATCGATCATATAACCCTGCGTGTGTGTAAAGGACATCCCTACACCCGGAGAATTCAATTCAAGCTATCATACTCTTGCCCATCAGCCTCAGTACTTTTTAATTAATGAATATTTAGGATTGCTCACACATTTTCATGCGACCGTTAATACTTCTTGAAGTACTAACCGACCGATTACTCATGTGCTTGCTTATTTGGTGTATTTTCCTCGTCTTGCACCATCTAAGGCATAGCAGTGACTCCCAGACCAGTTGGCCTTAGGGCACTAGGTGAAGAGGTACCCTCGCTATATATTTTTTATTGCCCTCGGTGATAACAAAACCAGTGTCCATTTTTCTCACCACTTTATATTTTTTTATTCACTTTTTCTTTTTATTTCCTTCATACATCGGCTTTAAGACAAGAGCATTTCAAGGTATCCTCTACTATCCCAGGCTTTAAGACGTGTGTAAGTGCGAATAGCAAGGTATCAACGTTCAAAATGTTTGGCTTCCCAGAATAGAAATTATTTTTCAGACTTATTTTTATCCTCAAATTAGTGACTTCCTTCATCTTACTAACCCTTGGGACAACGGCTCATAACTACTTATTACTAGTTCGTATAAGAAAACTTCTAATTTTCTTAGTTTTCTTAAATTTTTCCAATCTCATGGATGTATTTTTTCACTATCTAATCTTTTATTATCTTATTTATGTAAAAAAAAATGTTTTTATAATTTTGAATTTTTTTTAAAATTTTTATAGTTTTTTCAAAAATGTTTTGTGCTTATGCAAATGATATGCAAATGATGCAAAAATAAGCACAAACCTCCTCCAAACTTGTTTTCAACAGTGTCATCACTGTTGCCTTCAGCTAAATCTCAAAAAACCTGTAAGCCTGGGAGCAATTTATTAGTAGGGGCAAAATATTTAAGTGAAGAACCTCCCCCAAACTTATTTTTGGCTCAAAATTTTGTAAAAATTTTCTTTTCAAGAGCCCGAAAAAATGTCCCCCCCAAACTTGAGTTATGCAATGTTAAGCTTTGAAAATCATATGATGGGGTCAAAAATCAATGGTCGATGCCAAGCTTTGCAAAGACTGAATGTCAACACCAACCATTCAAAAATTTTATCAATGCAGTGCTCTGGTTGGTGGAAGAAGAAGTGGGGAAAGGTTAAGTGGTGGAATAGAATGTGTGTGCGTCTCATTTTGGAGAGACGATGCAGTGAATGTGATGGATTACTCGCATTCTTTTTACAGTTCAGAAGAAGGGGTGGAGGTTCAATTTCAGTGAGTGGGACATGATTCATCTCAACACCCATGTTATTAAAAAATGCGAGTTCATCAGCGAAGCTCTCCTCAAAAGTTCCATCAATACCCCGATGAATAATGTCATCACAAAGTGCGGGGTGATCTTCAGACTCTAAGAGCAGTTCATAATCAGTGTTAGTTGTTGACCCGGATATCTCGGTGGAAGAGTCCGTATGTGTATGATACATAGTAGGGTCAAACAACAACATATGAAAAGAGTCAAGATCGGTATCAGGAGGATCATCAAATTCGCTGCTGTCGACATCCATTAAGTCGACAGAACAGACCTGAGCAGTAGGTTCGGAGGGTACACTTCCCAACTTGTAAATGTTTAGTTCTATTGACCTATTCCTGAAGGATAGGGTCATAGAACCATTACGACAGTTGATGATAGCGTTGGAAGTGGCCAAAAAGGGGCGACCTAAAATCACCGGAATTTGATTCCGTGGGTTCGCTACAGGCTGTGTATCAATTACAATAAAATCCACAGGGAATATAAATTCCCCGATTTTTATTAACACATCCTCCAGTTCACCCCTAGGTTTGGTGATTGATCGGTCAGCCATCTGGAGAGTGCAATGGGTTGCTTCAACTCTCCGATACTTAGTTGCTCATAGACTGAATATGGAAGCAAGTTAACACTAGCGCCAAGGTCTAGTAGAGCACGGTTAATGTGTTTTTCATCAATAGAAATGGAAATAGTAGGATATCCAGGATCCTTACGTTTCCTCGGTAATTGTTGGGGGAAAGCCGTGTCTACAGTCTTTGCCATGAAAATTTTCTTGGGCACTTGAGTCTTCCTCTTCCTAGTGCACAAGTTCTTAAGAGTTTTCGCATAGGACGGAACTTGTTGGATGGCATCTAGGAGAGGGATGTTGATATTAACTTGCTTAAAAATGTCCCTAATCTTCTCCATATATGGACTCGATGTGTTAGCCCTTAACCGATTAGGATAAGGTGCTTTAGCATAAAGCGCTGGGTCCATCATAGGAGAAGGAAATGGGGGTAGACATGATCCCAAAAGAGGAGTGGGGATCTGTAGGATTCCTAGGCACACTAATAAGGTCTCACAAGTGATCAAACATGGCTAATTCTAAATTTTCCATGTGCCTACAAACCCTAATACGGATCGTTAACTAGATAAAGAGGCGATGCAAGCAAGTAAACTACTTTATTGCTAAAGGAAAGTGACAACAACCTTTGTAGATCCGGTCCTCCACCTCCTAGGCTCCATGATGACGTCCCTCCGCTGTCCATATCGGATCCCGGACTCTAGCATCGGCTTCATCGGAAAAATGGGCGGGCAAGGTCGTCGACTTCGATGCCGAAGATGATCTATGTCGAGGCAACACAAGATCAAGCTCCAACTTCACCAAGCCATGAAACTTATGAAGAAAACACCCTATACTACTTGGAAAGTAGTAGAGGATGAAGAAATAGGAAGTGGGTTCACTTTAGAATTGGATTTCTCACTCTTTTTCTCAAGTTGCCATTAAAGGTTGCAAGCTTTTCTTCTTGTTGAAGATGAAGAAGAAGAAGAAAAAGAATATGATAAGCATTTTTCAAATAGAAAATAAAATGAATACTTATCATATACCAATCATGGTTAAGTGTAGAGACTAAACTAGGGTTAGGTGAATGGTTAGGTTAAGGGAAGCAAACAAAAATGGTCAAGCTTTCAACACTTCATGAAGCTTCATGAAAGAAACAAAGAAAGCCACCATTTCTATTTATCTTTTCCAAAATAAATAAACAAAATAAATAAATGAATAAGTAAACAAAACCCTAACCATTCATATAACCATGGTTTAATCATACACACAAACTCAAGTTAGCATGTATCATCAAACATGATACAAACAAGTGCACAAAAGTATATCACATATACAACTTGTGTACTTCAAGTGAGAAAATCCATTTAAAGTGAACCAATACTAGTTAATGCAAAGTAATATATCAAATATATAATTATGCATTAAATCATTAAATCAATACTTGATCCAACGATCCGGTCATGTCGCATATAACCGACTAGTATCCAATGTATCGACTTATCGAATCAATCCTTGATTCGATAACTAGGTTATATTGCATACAACCATTCGACACATTCATCGCGAGAATGAAATACGGTATCACATACACGCATTATTCTCGGTCCCGCACATATCTCATATGCGCTCCTATTTCGTTTCGCTTGAGCTAGGAAACCTCTGTGTAGGACTCTGAAGACTCGTCAATATGCCGGCAGCAGATGATGATCATATCAAGCACCCACAAGCCGCAAGCGGTCTGCTAAACGTAACGGCCACCCGGGTATTGAGCGATCAGAAGATCGACGAGCGAGCCCGCTCACACTCCTGTGAATCCAACCAGTAACACTTACCGTACAGTCCGGTCTGTTCGTCTGATATGTCGCATATCTCGCCTAGGGGTGGTAAACGTCAAACCCTAGTAGCTTGATAAGTCATGCCGACGTAAGGTCCATAACAATCGTGAGACTACTGATAACTCTTACCAGTATATCACTGCAACCCTGGCCAGGGATTTCCTGTTATGGCCAGTCGAGCATAGAGCAACATCAACCCCCAATACCGGGAAAGAAGAATCCCCTCCTATCGCTCATTGCCTCCATGTGAATCGGGACTGTACCCAAAAACCACCTGTTTGCACGACTCAGTAGAGCCATGGTAGGATGGAAATCAAAGCACAGTGGGAGACACACAAGACTCTATGACGATCTTGGGTCAACAGACTAAGCTGTACCAGCGTCACCAGAGAACTGCCATCTGACGTGAGGTATAATACCATCTGGGAGTTCTTGGCGAGTCCGTTCAGTGTACCCAGTCTCCACTGAGCACCCGCATACCATCTCTGATGTCAAACACCAATGGATATGGGATCATCCATCGCCCATCACATGGGTCGAGAAGATATACGCTAGTCTACTCTGGAATATCGATGCCCCGTCTCGATATTCCCACGACTAGGAACATTGAAGGATGTACTCATGGACTATCCAGGCCCCACTAGTATGATCTACATCATAGTCCTGGAAGTCGAGTACACATCCTAAGGGCTTTATCAACATGTAATCAGAGAGACAGAAAATATACATGTTAAGATAAAGAGCAACCAGATAGCGTACAATCATGTCGAGCAAGAAAGTCCTACCTATATATGTCCCAGCATCCACTACAATATACATCCAATGTACAGTAATGGCCTCTAGGGCATACATATAACTAACAATCTCCCACTTGCACTAGGGCCATCTGTGGCAGTGGTTGCAGTATCACATACTCAATCATCCCCTAAAAGTCTCTCTTTGGGAAAAGGCCTTCGTGAGTGGATCCGCGGTGTTATCCACTGAGTCTACTCTCCTAACCTCGATCACCCTAGAGATCAACTATCTCCATGATCAGGTGATGCTGCCTCAGAATATGTCTGGGTCACTGATGGGATCATGGTTCCTTGGCCAAAGCCACACTTCCATTGTCATACAATGGTAGGAACCTTGTTCATCTTATGAACCAATATACACCCAAACTGCCTCTTTGATAGTATCTTTAATAGCGATGTTACCACCCTTTATCGTCTAGTTTGCCACGGTATCTAGCTTGGAACTCTTCCAACATACCGTCCCTTTACTGAGGGTAAAGACAATGCCTGTGACTGACATTCAGTCGTCTTTATCACCCTGGAACCCTTCCAGCGATTCTCCCCAGGATCGATTGATACTATCTCACTACAACTAGTGAGAATCCTAACATCCATCTAGATCTATCTCATAGATCCAAAACCCAGGATTTAGGATGTATCACTTTGATCCTATATGGAGAATCCATGTGATAAGAGGAGATTGACCATGCGTAGCATAGGAAACTCTTTTCCTATCAAGAGTATGTTGTCTACACGTACAATACGAGGATGACCACCTTACTCTCTACTATCTTTTTGTACATACAAGGTTCATCTACCATTTTGATGAAGTCAAACACTTCGACTACCACATCAAAACAGACGTTCCAACTCCGCGATGCCTGTTTTATTCTGTAAAGCAACTTGCACACGTTTCCGTTGCTCCCACTGTTTACGAAGCTCTCTGGCTGTGTTCTTATAGACGTTCTCTTCGAAATCACTATTTAGAAAAGTAGTCATGGCACCCAACCACCAGATATCGTAGTCATGGTATGTAGCAATGGCAAGTAGGATCTGGATAGACTTAAGCATATTCCCTAGAAAAGGTTTCATCATTATCCACACCTGGTTGATGACTAAAACCTTTAACAAGTCTAACTTTGAAAGTCTCAACTTTTCTATCTACACCAAGTAATCTTCTCAAGATAAACTTGCTCTTGATGGGGATTTAACCCTTCAGATATAGCAGCTAAAGTCTATACTTTGCTGGTGTACCTGGATTCCATCTCAGATCGCTAAGCATCCAGCCATTCTTACAGAGTCCCTACTCTCGATGGCCTGCTCGAAACTAGTTGGGTCATCATCTCATGATGCAATCCTCACTCCCACTGTCATCGAGAAACCGAGGTATCTCTCAGGCGGATGAGGAACCCTACCAGATCGGCAGAGAGGCTGAGGTTCGTCGGGAACTATTGAATCCTTTGGTTCTGTCAAATCATCAGCTGCAGTTTTGTATAGCTAGAACCTTTCCAGTTCTACAGAACTGACCTTGCCTCGATTTTGTCCGGATTTTGCTTTTGACATAGGCCGGACAATCCCAAATCTTAACTTATTTAAGAGATAGGCTCTTTCCTTTCCATATCACATATGAAGTGGTAGGCAACTGATTTGATTTGAACCCTATTCAATAGGTATGCAACTTCATAAGTGCATAACTCCCTAAAAAGGAATTAGGAAACTAAGTAGTACTCATCATAGAGCGCACCATATCATATAGGGTGTGATTGCTCCGCCCCGATATACCATCGTGCTATGGTGTATACGGAGGAGTAATGCTGAGAGAGAATCTCATTCTCCTTTAGAATAGTCCAGGAATTCTATGCACAAGTATTCTCCTCCCTGATCTCATCATAGGATATAATACTTATACCGGGTTATTGGTTCTCTACTTCTAACTTATATTCTGTGAATATCTCAAAAGCTTCGGGCCTATGTTTCAACAGGAACATATGTCTGAATCTTGAGAGATCATCAGAGAACGTAATGAAGTATAAAGAACTGGTCCTGGCATGTGTAGATAGGAGACCTTACATACATCATCATGTATCAGTCCCAATAGTTTACTAACTCTTTCTCTGTTTCCAATAAACAGAGCTATGGTCATCTAATCTTTGTGACATGACTGGCAAGTTTCACAAGATGTAAATTCAAACTGATTTAAATATGCATCTAAAATGTAACTTCAGCCAGTCGGGTCGCATTGATGTGACCTAGTCTACAATGCCTCAAGAAGGATTCGTTCATTTCTGAACTCTTCCTCTTGTGTGTGTTCTGTATACGAGGAACTGTAGTTTGATTTAGAACGTCAATGCTTTTAGATAACGTGCCTGAACCGATCAACTTTTGATATAGGAAATGTTCAAAACATTATCCAACAATACAAAATTTTATCATTTCTTTACTTGTAAAGAGACTGATATGATTTTGTATATCAGGTTCGGTATCTAATAACATTTGTTCAGATTCAATGTACTGGTAATACAGGGTGACAGTGACCAACAGACTTGGCTGCAACACTTGCCCCGTTTTCTGTCTCATGAAACTTATCACCCGTTCTCAGTTTTCTACCATTTTGTAGCCCTATGTAACAGATTACATATCTGGGATCCTGATCCGGTATCAAATACCCAGGATGTAGAGGATATTGAGAAACAGTTCTTTGTAATGAACACACCCGAAGGAGATGCATCATATGCACTTTCTTCGTTTGGGCGGCATAGGAATTCTGATATTCCCCTATTTCCTGCTCTGTCTTATAACAATTATAAGTTGGAGCGGGACCAACGTTCCCCAGCTCAGTATAACAAGCGGGTTCGGTCAATACATCCATATTATTATCTTGATTAAGGCGTGATAAGGTCGCTACCTGGAGAGAGAGAGAAGAAAACACTCTGCGTGCGCTCTTGCAAGATTAGATTGGTTATGTATTTTATCTAATCAGGATGGCTCCCACTGTTTTTATCAAATCTTCCTTCAAACCTTAAAAGGAAAGACTAGCCGGGATTAATTACACTCTACAAGTTCGCCAATCTTTCAGCCAGGCCAGTGTCGGTACTTTGAGGGAGGTTCCCCGTGCTTTCGCACGGACCTAATTACAGTAAATCTCGTTTTCCCAGAGGCGTAACCCCGTTGACACCTTTCTAGACACCTACTTGATCGGCTAATTGCAAAGTGCAAAACTCTCCCAGGAGTAACAATTACTCACAGTGGATATCGGGATCCAACTATCACATAGAAGGTATGCAATCTCATTGCAAATTTCAACACTTGAAACTCCCGATAAAGATTTTTACCCCTAGCACTTATGACCTTAACTATGGTCAACAAATCATAAGTACTAGTCAAGTTCTACCCGTCATTTCGTGATTAATTAGACCCACCCACATGACTCTTAACTAAGGTCAACAAAGTCACGCGACTGTCCTAACTAATCGCATCATATGCGGTGTAGGAAGACATCACTTAGCTACCGTACACTGTGCCTTAACTAAGGTCAACAAACACAACACGAATACTAAGTACTCTACTTCCTAAAATGACGGAGGGTTGCTGCTGGTTTTTAAGAAAACCTTTAACGCTTTGAACTTGATCTCGTTGCGGAATCAAATGGTTTTTAAATGGAATGTTTTTGAGGCTTTTCTAGTTTTGCTAAAGGGGTCACTCCCGGTGAAAGGATCGTCGGCCCTTTCCTCGTCGTATGAGGTGCGGGATATATCATATATATCACTGTGCAAAGAAGAAACTATAAAAGCATTCAAAATACAAACTGAGGGTTGTAGCATCTGCCAGTTATTGCTAAAGGAGTCACTCCCGGTGAAGGGATCTCGGTCCTTTCCTCATCGAATAAGGTGCAGGATGTTCTACAAGGAACACCACGATGCAAAGCAAGAACTGTAGCTATCTGTTTTATTTTGAAATTCGATTCCACAACATCAATTAGGTTTATTTTCTTTCATTAATCTCATTAATGAATATCCCATCATTTAATTCCACCTAAACATCACAGATAAATATAACGTACGCTTATGCCATCCGCATTCGCCTCAATGTCCCGTCTGCACCGTTAGGTTAGGTAACTAACGCCAGAACGAGGCAGGGCTAGCGCGGGTGTAAAACTTAAGCAACGTCTATATAATATATCATATATACTATATACCATATCTATCTGAACAAATCACATGATCACATCACAGATAACGCAGCAGAAAATATCATATGAAATATTGGATATACTAGGATGTCCGTGTTTTTAATACGAGCCAGTATAAAACACGGATTCCACGGTCGTGATGAATAGCCAATCCCACACCCCTAGACCCCTACGAGAGCGGCAAGCAACCCTACCAATTCTAGGGTTAGGAGACCCGGACTCGACTCCTCGAGTTGGTCTCCCACTGGACCCTAGAACCCGGTTACTTGTGCCCTCCTCCTTGGGTCTATCCTAGTGCAGAAAAGTAAATAATATACAAATGGTGACATCATCCGCAACCTGGAAGTGCCCCAATAAAAGAATATTACATACAAGTTTTTACATGAATGAAAATGAAAAACACTCATCTCACATACAAAACCCCGGCTATTCAAACACGACGATCCAATATAACATATCCAGCAACACATAACATCACATGTCATCAACGTAAGTAAATATGCGCATCCCAATTGTCGTTGACATATAGCAACGAAACCGGCGATATCACATATTACACTTACGGTCACAGAAAAGAAAGTGTAAAACTACAACAGTTGGAATCCGCAACCTCTTTAGACATCGCATGCCTAATCAAATGAATTCCTTAGACATCGCATGCCTGACAATTATAAACCCCGCATTTTAGTCTCATTATCAAAAACACTTTTCAATATCAAGTCGGGCAATTCAACAAGATTCCCGACATCCTGATCGAATGCTCGTCGCAAACTTTAGTAGGCAGCTGCACCCCCGACGCCGTCGACGAAGTGCACCAAGGCGGAACACCGCTACCGCGAGCACCCTAACGGATGCTTTCGGCGACGGGGTTCTCCTACAGTCACTTGGTCGGGGCTATGGAGTGAGGCTGTCTATTAAGTTTACCCGGCGAGTATCCGCGTACGCTACGTGATTGCGACAGACTTTTGATCATATCAAAATTCCGTGGCAACCGATCAAGTGAGACTAAACTGCTATGTTTATAACATTCATTCAGTTATCTCATAACTACCTGTGAATTCCAAGTATTGTATCACATTCCGGATAAATAGAAAATGTTAAACTTTCCGATCGAACAATCGAACACCCAAGGTTTCCCGATACAGTTCAACACATGAAATAAGTCTAAAAACATTCAGTTCGTGCCTCAGTACCAACGGTCCAGCCGTAGAAGGGTCAAGCCAACGCCTCACATGTGGCACACCGTACTGCCCCAAACCCTAAGGTTCAAAGGGCAGTTCAAGACGGTCACATAATCGAGTTAAGGTTTGTTGTCTTCTAAAGGGACCATCGCGTTACTTGCACTACTTAGAACGTGATTAAACTACAGAAATATCCAACAATTGAAAATTTCCCGGCAGGGGAAAAAGTGGGTATTTATATCCGGCCGAACTTTTTAACATATTCTAAAATTACCCGGAATAACACACAGACAAAATTAGACAATCCGATCGAAACACCGAGTCCCCAATATAACCCAGAAAACTCAACTTTTGAGTTCAGATTAAAAATTCCCAGGAAAACCAGCACTGAATAATAAGAATTACTGTGCAAAATTCAATGCAAGAGGAGACTAAACGGCCGCGGAACCGCCGCATTAGCCATGCTAATGCCGCGGTTCTGCCGCGCTTTGATGGAAACAGGAGCACGGGCTTCTCAGTAATTCTTAGAATCTCCTGCTGGTTTTTCTGCATATTTTTAATTCTAAAAAATCCCCGATTTCAAAAAATGTACAGAGAGCAAATTTGCATTAGGGTTTCGGTTCGATCGGACTTCTAACTCCGTCTACGCATCGCCTAAGGCTCTAGCTAGGCTCTGATACCACTGTAGGGTTCCTAGGCACACTAATGAGGTCTCACAAGTGATCAAACATGGCTAATTCTAAATTTTCCATGTACCTACAAACCCTAATACGGATCGTTAACTAGATAAAGAGGCGATGCAAGCAAGTAAACTACTTTATTGCTAAAGGAAAGTGACAACAACCTTTGTAGATCCGGTCCTCCACCTCCTAGGCTCCATGATGACGTCCCACCACTGTCCATATCGGATCCCGGACTCTAGCATCGGCTTCATCGGAAAAATGGGCGGGCTAGGTCGTCGACTTCGATGCCGAAGATGATCTACGTCGAGGCAACACAAGATCAAGCTCCAACTTCACCAAGCCATGAAACTTATGAAGAAAACACCCTATACTACTTGGCAAGTGGTAGAGGATGAAGAAATAGGAAGTGGGTTCACTTTAGAATTGGATTTCTCACTCTTTTTCTCAAGTTGCCATTAAAGGTTGCAAGCTTTTCTTCTTGTTGAAGATGAAGAAGAAGAAGAAAAAGAATATGATAAGTATTTTTCAAATAGAAAATAAAATGAATACTTATCATATACCAACCATGGTTAAGTGTAGAGACTAAACTAGGGTTAGGTGAATGGTTAGGTTAAGGGAAGCAAACAAAAATGGTCAAGCTTTCAACACTTCATGAAGCTTCATGAAAGAAACAAAGAAAGCCACCATTTCTATTTATCTTTTCCAAAATAAATAAGCAAAATAAATAAATGAATAAGTAAACAAAACCCTAACCATTCATATAACCATGGTTTAATCATACACACAAACTCAAGTTAGCATGTATCATCAAACATGATACAAACAAGTGCATAAAAGTATATCACATATACAACTTGTGTACTTCAAGTGAGAAAATCCATTTAAAATGAACCAATACTAGTTAATGCAAAGTAATATATCAAATATATAATTATGCATTAAATCATTAAATCAATACTTGATCCAACGATCCGGTCGTGTCACATATAACCGACTAGTATCCAATGTATCGACTTATCGAATCAATCCTTGATTCGATAACTAGGTTATATTGTATACAACCATTCGACACATTCATCGCGAGAATGAAATACGGTATCACATACACGCATTATTCTCGGTCCCGCACATATCTCATATGCGCTCCTATTTCGTTTCGCTTGAGCTAGGAAACCTCTGTGTAGGACTCTAAAGACTCGTCAATACGCCGGCAGTAGATGATGATCATATCAAGCACCCACAAGCCGCAAGCGGTCTGCTAAACGTAACGGCCACCCGGGTATTGAGCGATCAGAAGATCGATGAGCAAGCCCGCTCACACTCCTGTGAATCCAACCAGTAACACTTACCGTACAGTCCGGTCTGTTCGTCTGATATGTCGCATATCTCGCCTAGGGATGGTAAACGTCAGACCCCAGTAGCTTGACAAGTCATGCCGACGTAAGGTCCATAACAATCGTGAGACTACTGATAACTCTTACCAGTATATTACTGCAACCCTGGCCAGGGATTTCCTGTTATGGCCAGTCGAGCATAGCGCAACATCAACCCCCAATACCGGGAGAGACGAATCCCCTCCTATCGCTCATTGCCTCCATGTGAATCGGGACTGTACCCAAAAACCACCTGTTTGCACGACTCAGTAGAGCCGTGGTAGGGTGGAAATCAAAGCACAGTGGGATACACACAAGACTCTATGACGATCTCGGGTCAACAGACTAAGCTGTACCAGCGTCACCAGAGAACTGCCATCTAACGTGAGGTATAATACCATCTGGGAGTTCTCGGCAAGTCCGTTCAGTGTACCCAGTCTCCACTGAGCACCCGCATACCATCTCTGATGTCAAACACCAATGGATATGGGATCATCCATCGCCCATCACATGGGTCGAGAAGATATACGCTAGTCTACTCTGGAATATCGATGCCCCGTCTCGATATTCCCACGACTAAGAACATTGAAGGATGTACTCATGGACTATCCAGGCCCCACTAGTATGATCTACATCATAGTCCTGGAAGTCGAGTACACATCCTAAGGGCTTTATCAACATGTAATCAGAGAGACAGAAAATATACATGTTAAGATAAAGAGCAACCAGATAGCGTACAATCATGTCGAGCAAGAAAGTCCTGCCTATATATGTCCCAGCATCCACTACAATATACATCCAATGTACAGTAATGGCCTCTAGGGCATACATATAACTAACAGGATCGTCTGTGGAGAACTAGAAGAGATGGGCTGAGGTGGCGAGCCTTGTGGGAAACGAAGAATAGGCTCGCAAGAAAGTGGTGGGGTAGAAGAACAGGGATCAGAAGTAGAAGTGTGTTTGGAAGGAAAGGTCTCAGCCGGGATGGTATTGATTGATTTATCAGTGTCATCAAACTCTTCCCCAACGTGAGTGTCAAGCACTCTTCCAGATCTCAACGTGATTGCATCCTCATGATGTGAATAGCCAGGATTGGGTAAAGGTTGAGCTGGAAGTTTCCCTTTCTCTCTTGCACTCATTTCGGCTTTTAATCGTGAAATTTCTGCTTCCATCGATTTAATACTCTCAGCTTCGGATGCAGAGTTTTTCTTTATATCATTGACAAAATTCTTTATTTCAGCCGATACTTGCATGAGATTTGTTAGAAGCAAGTTTATGAATGAAGAGGATTCATCGGTCCCGGTCAACTGTCAAGGACTAGACGGTGCAGGTGTGTTGACCGGATTTTGGAATTTTTGTGCTTGGAAGGGGTGCTGACTCAATTGTGGTTGCTGTTGTGGTTGAGGGACCCTTTGGAAATTGTTTTGGGTTGGATCCGTGTTTTGAGATTGTGATTGGTTCTAAGCAAAGTTAGGGTGATTCCTCCAACCCTGATTATATGTGGAAGAAGATGGGTCGTTTCTAGGTCTTTGAAATGCGGCATTGGTATGACCTTGATACGGAGAATTTTGTGGACATTCTTCCGTGAGATGTGATGGATCAGAACAGCATCCACATACAGTTTTGGAGAGTGACATTTGACTTAGGGCGGCGGCTAAAAATTTATTTTCCATAGTCTCGAGTTTCTTTTGCATAGCTGAAATTTCAGCTCTAACTCCTATGGAAACATCCGATTGGTTATTGCCAGCCCTATGCGATTGATTCACACCCTCCCACTGTAAAGATTTTTCAGCGAAATCTTCTTGAAATTTCCAAGCTTCCCCATCATCTTTGGTCATAAAATTGCCTTGACACATGGACTCAAGGGTCTGTCTTGTGTTAGGATTAATGCCCTCATAAATGATTCGGCACAGTTCCCATCTAGGGATGCTGTGATGTGGACATTGGACTCACAGATCCTTGAAGCGTTCAAGACATTTTGAAAATGATTCATTTGGAAGCTGGGTGAATTGATAGATTTCGCTACGGACTCGAGCTGTTTTGTGATGTGGGTAAAATTTCTTAAGGAATGCTTTGACGAATTCGTCCCAATTTGAAATGGAATGTGCGGTAGTGTTATATAGCCATTTCTCGGCTAAATCGCACAAAGTGAATGGGAGAAGACGAAGACGTAAAGCATCCACAGACAGCTGTGAGGTACCCATCATTGCGCATACATTTTCAAATTTCGTGATAAACACGTATGCGTCCTCAGTCTCGAGACCGTGAAATTTTGGTAGAAGGTTGATGTATTGGGGTTTTATCTGAAAATTTTCCTCGTTGGCTGGTGGAATGGAAAGACAGGTGGAAAGGGGACCTCGTGTAGGATAGCACCTCTCTTGGAGAGAGATACGAGGTGGATTCTGCGCACCAACGGACGGCGGCAGAGTAGTGGTAAAGAAGTTCGATGGAGACGGATCCATCGATGTGGGTGTGGTGGTGGGTAAAGAAAGGGTTAATGTAGATATACCGACTTTAGGGTCGATCGAAGGGACGCGGACTAACAGGCACTAGAATCCCGTTGTCCAGCCTATCTTGCACTAAAAAGGGTTAGTACAAGTGGCGGCGTGAATTTATAATTAGGGGAAATGAAGTGTTGGTGTTTGTTTTGAAAAATGATACGGATTTTTGAAAAAATGATGCGAGCACAACAAATGCAACAAGCAATACCCTAATTCTATGGTCATCCTAACTGCCAAAAGACAAGTCGCAGGATAGAATCCTCCACTACCTCTTTGTCTCTCCTGTGTCCAGGTAAGTGCCAGGTAAGTGGGAGGTTCTCCACTACGTAAGTAGTGGGCCTAATTAAGTAACCACTAGTCTTCGACACACTTGCCTTAGACACCACAAAAGAAACGCGGATAAGCAATGAATTACCCACGGCCTTCTCTTGTCCTAAGTCAGTGCGATGGTCTTTAGAGTCATCTCTAGATATTTTTTAATTAATGAGGGTAATGCGGATGCAAGTTTGTGATTTTTGGGGCTTAGGAAGGGTAATGAACTCGCCACCTAATCTGGATTTGGTCTTTGTCCCTTAATGTCCGTATTAATTATACAAACAACCACAAAGATCAAAACAAGCACAATTTAATTTTGCTTTTTGCGTGGCGCTGCGATTTTTGCAAAGAAGCCTGCACAAAATGTTAATTGGAGCAGAGAGAGAAGAAGATAAGAAAGTTAGAAGCTTACAGAGGAAAGTTTGCACAGAGATCCCTTCAACCAGGCGCAGAACCTCCGCAAATGATGCCTAATACCGCGGAAACGCGGCCGTTTGTGCTGCTCTCTGTACCAAAATTCAACAAAAGCTTTCTATTGATTCCTCCAGCTCTCTGGAAATTTCCAAAAAAATTTTGAATTGCACAGCAGCTCCAGATTTCCTCGCAATCAAACCACAACAACTCGTATTAGTGTTTGCGTGAATTTTGATCTAAAAATTTTTGATGGAATAAATTTTTCAACTCAAATTTCAAAATACGAACAATTAGCGCACTATCCCCGGCAACGGCGCCATTTGATTTTATGATATTCTTGATGTGTAGTATTTGAAAATTGTAAAGAAATCACAACCAAAAATATTTTGACCACAATCAATAACGGTGTCGAATGTAGCGCGTTAGTAAGTGCGGATCGTCCACAGGGAAAGTGTAATCGTTCGTCTTTTGAATTAGGTGAATTGAAACTTTAAAGAAAAGAAAAGAAAACAATTCATGATTTGTAATTGAATTTCAAGAATTAGAAAATCTAGATCTAATAAGAAAACGATAGAATCAAGAATTGAGAGCTTGTTGATTTTTCCAAACCAAATATCAAGAATCTAAATGAGGCTCGTAGGAATCAATCGGATCTATAGATGTGATGTAATCTTACAATTACGTATTCTTATCCTTCGATGAATTGATACTAGATCGATGATGATCGATCGAGAATTAGGGATTTCTTATGAAACTAGGGTTTCATCTTATCCCTTGTTCTTTCGTCGATATCATTCACATTCTAGCCTCTAGTAAATTCAAGAAACGATCGTAGATCCCTAATTTCGAGCGATCACAATCAAGAAAGCATCGCAACGAAACTAGGTCATCGATTCTTGAACTTGCTAGGGTTTACAAAGCTCGTAGGACTCAAGAATCGTATTAAGATTTGTTACATCATCATTCTATTGATCGTCTCGACTCCTTTACAAGCGGAGTTTTACTCGAACATCACAACAAGAACTACAATTACAAATTGAGATCGAATCATGATGCAAGAATTTAAAGAAAGCAAGATTAAAGAATTTCACCTTTTATTTATATCAACAATTTCATTACATTCGCTCAAGAACTACAAGAGGAAGAACTCGATCGTCGATTTGGCTTCGCTCACCTCCGTGAGTCGCGGATCGGCTTGGATCACTTTCCTGATTGAAGATCGGCTCGGCTCCTAAAAGGTTGAAGGCTTCTCACTTGATTTGGTACTCGGGATCTTGAATTTGGATTGGAATTAGGGTTAGGGTTTCGCACAAGTCGTGTCACTCAACTTGTGGAAGAAGAGGGAGAGATGAAGAATTAATGAACAACTAAGATTAGCCATTAACCCTAGGTCTAGGCTTCTATTTATAGACTTCCCTAAACCCTAGATCTAGGATTTGAATTTTAAGTTTCCCTCCAAAAGTTTGTTGAGGAAATTTGAATTTCCCTCCAAAAGTTAGTTAGCTAGAGAGGCTTCTAGAAGAGGTTAGTTAGGAGGGAGCTTCTAGAAATAGTTTGTTAGGAGCTTAATTAGGATTAGCTTAATTAAGATTAGGTTGCTTAATGATCTTTGCTGATCTGGCAGAAGCTTCGAGGGTTTTCTGGAGTTTGACGTATATGAAAGGAATATGGGCCCAGAGATAAGAATTGTGCACTAAAAATTGAGCGCTGACGTGGCAATACCGCCGCGGAACAGTGGCGCAAGCCGGCTCCCGCCACGGTTCCACGGCTCTTTGGGGGCTTTAGAGCTTGGTCTCTCTGCAGTGGTCTTGGGCTGACAATTGGGCCTTTCTTTGATATGTTGATTTTTATATTTCCTTTTGAATTGCTACCAGATCTTAAATTATTGAGTTGGCGTATTTTTGATCAGCTCTTTTGGCTTTGCTCCTGCAATTTCCTGCACAAATCTCGAAACAAGTGTTGCGCAATACAGGGATGATGCGATGCCATGAAATGCAGTCAATTTCCTTTATAGTGTCGGTTTTAGAGTCTAACACATGCGATCTGATATTTAACGACTGATTTGCTAATATGTGCTATATGAATGCCGAACACTTCTAGATGAGTGCAAATGATAGGGAAATTGCCGTGTTAAAAATACATTATTTTCGACTAATCAGGCTCCGAAGTCGAGAGGAGATCGTTTAGACCTGGATAGACTTAATGCCCCTCACTGGGGTCTCGGATCCTCTGCGGGTGACGGGCAGAGCGATGTTCACCGTTTTTGTGCTGAGCGTGAGTGGGAGGCTGCCCGGTGGCCCCATGGGGGTGCCATGTTTTGACTTTTGGCAATGCGAGCATTAACCACCAGCTAGGGATGACCGAGCAGGGTAGCTGCTCGGTTGCCTCTTACGAGGGCTTTGATCCTTCAGGATGGGGATCGGGCGGGGTTACCACCCGGCGCCTCTTGGCGAGGACTTCGGTCCTTAGCGCGGGAGGGGATGTAGGAAGCCTGCCAAGGACCCTTGGCCGGGCAGGTTTTCTGCCCGGTGCCTCTTGGCGAGGGCTTTTGTCCTTACGGATAGCCAAGTAAGGGATCCTCAGGCTCGACTGCCTCTGGGAGGGCTTTCTGATCCCTGGCGTTGCGGTAGGGAAGCTACCCGCCAGGGACGACTGAGCAGGGTAGCTTCTCGGTTGCCTCTTGTGAGGGCTTTGATCCTTAGAATTGGAGGGGCTGTACGAAGCCCACTAAGGATGACCCGGCAGTGAAGCTGCGCGGTTGCCCCTTGGCGAGGGCTTTGACCTCTGGCGTCGTGAGTAGGCAACTACCAGCCTGGGATGAACGAGCGGGGCAGCCGCTCGGGTGCCTCTTATGAGGGCTTTGATCCATAGCGTCGTGGGTATGGAGCTACCAGCCGGATTGGACCGAGCAGGGCAGCTGCTCGGTTGCCTCTTGCGAGGGCTTTGATCCTTCAGGACGGGGACCAAGCAGGGTTACTGCCCAGTGCCTCTTGGCGAGGACTTTGATCCATGTCGGTTGTGGTAAGAAGCTACCAGCCGGGGATAGCCGAGCAAGGACTCGACTGCCTCTGGGAGGACTTTGGTCCTTGGCGCGGGAGGGGCTGTAGAAGCCTACCAAGGACCCTTGGCCGGGCAGGGTTACTGCCCGGTGCCTCTTGGCGAGGGCTTTTGTCCTGGAGGGTAGCCGAGCGAGGGATCCTCGGGCTCGACTGCCTCTAGGAGGGCTTTCTGATCCTTGGCGTTGCGGTAGGGAAGCTACCCTCCAGGGATAGTCGAGCGACGGTTGTGCTCGACTGCCTCTGGGAGTACTTTCTGATCCCCGGCGTTGCGGTAGGGAAGCTACCCACCAGGGATAGCCGAGCGACGGATGGGCTTGACTGCTTCTGGTCCCTGGCGTTGCGGTAGGGAAACTACCTGTCAGGGATGACCGAGCAGGGTAGCTGCTGGGTTGCCTCTTGGTGAGGGGTTTGAATCCTGGCGTTGCGAGTAAGGAAGCTATCGGCCAGGTATAGCCAAGCAGGGTAGCTGCTTTAGCTAATTCTTCGCGAGGTATAGCCCGACCATCCAGCTGTAGGCATAGGGAACAAGAACGGTCGCAGCGATGTGCACGTAGCATGTGCATTGAATGTGGGGGGAGGCGAAGCGCTAGGGGCGCGACGTTTCGATTCCACCAGGGAAAGCTTGATGACTGTCGCATGACAGCGACTTTTTGGGTGAAAGCGGGCGACTTTTGAGCTCCGTTGGGGTGCAGTGGTCTATATAAGGCTGCAGGAGTACTGGTTCTTCCATCCTTCATAAACAGGTCGTCGAAGATGCAAGACTTCCCGTTTACCATCCCCGACATCATCCACTTCGAAGACGTGTACCTATACGACCAGAACTGCACCGAGGACACGGTGCAGTTGGTCTATGGGAGCATCGAGGACCATTTCGGCTGGCTGCTCTCCCGACTCTCCTCCCTGCTACAGCTGTTGATGTACTCCATCTGGAGGGCATCACCGGGGCTTTACAACCGCCTGTCCGAGCAGCTCTATGATGAGGCCGTGGGCAAGCTGCGGTCCCTGAGGCGGTTCGGCCTGATCTCCGCGAACCGGCTTGCTCGCACGGAGGCGCTCGTCCGTAAGTGCTACGAGTTAAGGTTTGGGGTCAACGCGCGCGGAGGGAACCGAGGGGAGAGGTTGGATCTCATGAGGCCTCGGCTGGTGGAGATCTTTGCCAAGTATCATGAGCAGTGTTCTCTATACCCCCTTCCCCCGCTGTTGTAATTTTCTTTTTCTTTTTGTATGTATGGCTGAGGAGCCTATAATACCTTTTGAATAAACAAGGTTTTTTCTTTCTTTTTCACAATGTTCCATTGATCTTTATTAGATTAACAATAGACCCTAGAAGGAGTTTACATTGCCCTAAAAGAAAAGTACAGGCTAGTAGATGATTTTATTGGCTCGGCCCGAGCTCCCAGGAGGACTGTTGGCCTCCGTGCTTGGCACAGGGTACGGGGCTCCCTAAGTTCCGTGCTGGCCGTCCGCCGAAACGAGCATGATCTGACCGATGGTCAGGTCAGCGGGAAGGCGATGCTTCTCCTGCTCGCGGTCGGCTTGCCGTTTGTCCCTCAAGTATGCGGTGAGGTGTCCCGATCAGATGAGCTCTTCGATGTAGTCTCTAAGTTGCTTGTAATCCTCTGTGGCGTGGCCCAGTGTCCGGTGGAAAGCGCAGTAAGGGCCCCGGGTTCACTTCGCGGCCTGACGCGGGATCAGAGGGAACTTGAAGAACCCCTCATTCTGGGCCTCCTCTAGCAATACTGCGAGGGAGATGTTGAAGGGGGTATACTCCTGGAACTTTGGGTGATAGGGCTGCTGACACTCCGGCCTCTCCTCCCGAGCCCTCTTCTTCTGGTCGGATTGTTCTGCTCGGGGGAGGTTTGCGTTCACCTCGGATTCCAGCTGAACCTCACGCTCGATCCACGCCTTGACCTCGGCCATTGTCTTGGGTTATGCCAACGCGTAGGAGCGTAATCACTCCTTGTGCCTCAGACCAGATTTGAGCGCCGTGATGACGGTCTCATCCCGGTGCTCGGGGACCTCGAGAAGGGCGTTGTAAAAGCGGATGATGTAGTCCTTGAACGTCTCCTTGTCCCCACTCTTAACCTTGAAGAGGTAGTCGACCGTGCGCTTCTGCTGACGGTTCCCAACGAAGTGGCTGAGGAACTAAGTAGCCAGCTTATCGAAGGTCGAGATTGAGCGGGGCTCGAGCCCCCGGAACCAGTCCTGACCTGCGTGGATGAGGGTGGCCGGGAAGGCCCTGCACTGGGCGGCCTCGGAGTGGTCCTGGAAGCTCATCCCCCCGGTGAAAGCGTCCAAATGGTCCTTCGGGTCGGTTTTCCCATCGAACAGAGAGACCTTTGGGGGCTTGTTGCGCGAGGAGACATGGACGGCGAGCAATCCCTCGATGAACGGCTTTGTGAGTGAATCGGAGGCGTACTTAACCCCGTCGCTCGAGAGGTGAGCCTCCCGGCACATGCCCTCGATCTTCTTCTCGAGGGCGTCGAGTCGACCGTGGTATCCCGAGGAATCGGCACCTTGGGATCCCTGGCCTCTGCTGTGGGTGACCTGCGTCTGGGAGCTGCCCCGGTTCCTCTCGATGAGGTGCCTCAGATCCCTGGGCGAGGTGGCTTTCGAGCCGCCGATGTGAATCCTTTCTGTGCGGCCCCGCCGAGGGGGGTGGTGTCGGCCATGCCTGTGGACAGGCGAGGTGACTGACATCTCTTCAGAGGGATAAGGGTCGTGAGGAGGCTCGAGGCGAGGCGTTCTGGCGGCGGACCTTGGTGTGGAGCCGTGGGGCGTCCAGCGGGCCTCAGGGAGTACCAGCACGAGAGATCTGTGGCCAGGAGACGTAGCCTACTGGTGGTCAGCCGTCCCGATGGGGGCAGAGCCTTCTGGAGGCGGTGGAGAGGCGATCTGGGGCCCAGGCCCGGCTGCTTGGACGCTGACGAGCTCCTCCACGAAGGACTGTAGCCGATCTATCCGGCCGCGAGGGCGTTGATGATGGTCACTGGAGGAGGCTCATCCACGCCTTCGGTGAATGGAAGGCGGCGGCTGGTACCGGGATCTTCAGGATGGTTGTTCTCCATGCGGACGGAGATCGGAAGGCCAACTTTGTTTTTGTAGAGTTTGGATTCCCACAGACGGCGCCAACTGATGGAGGTCCTTTTCAGGTCTCCGTCAGATGTTGTCTTCCGTTGATCTCCCGGTGGATTTTGTTGGTGATCTTCTGTTGCGTGTGGATCTCAATGGGTTTTGGTGAGATTGGTGATTTGAGGAGTTTAGCGCCGAGTACCTGCAAAGAAGTCACGGGGTGGTTTGGTACCACCGAGGACCCTCCGACGATCAAGTTAGTACCAGATCCGAGCAAAGTAACAGCTAAGTGGAATTTAAAAATGGCTTACTTTACCCCCTCTGTGATGGGGTTTATATAGCGGCAGCAGCACGCAGCGGTAAGCGCGAGAGTCTCGCCGGCCGTTACGCTCCCGACGTCACGCTCGCGTAAAGAGCGGATCGCCCATTAATGGGGATCGTGATGGCGTGGAACGTGGGACGTTGCTGGCGGAGAATCTGCGCGTGGCGAGATTTGCGGAGCGGCGGTTACGCCCGCGAGTGGTGGAGATGGTCGGTCGGAGGGGCCGAGGAGGATGGCCTCGGCTGGGGAGCTCGGAACCGAGCAAGAGGGACGAGGAGTCTTGGTCCCGTGGCAGCCCGGGGCGAGCTGAGGGGCCGAGGAGGCAAATTTGCAGGGGGCCCCGAGGAGGGCCAGCTTGCGCTTGCAGGTCGGGTACAAGGGTGGCCTGGTCGGCCTCTGTAGGCCATTTCTTCCAGGTCTTGGGACATGTCATCCGCCACGTGTCCTGATCTCGTATCGCCAATATCGAGCATCATCAGTTATTATTTTTAGAACTATTATAAATATTGTTGGATATTTTATAAGTTTTAAAAATTCTTATACTATAATTTCCTTTACTGCTTATATAGACACTTAGCGTATACATATTAAGAAAGATTGTTTCTCGATATAAATACGTTGCGGGCTTGTCATTCTTATTTCTCATTTTTGGGAAGCGGGACGTGACATCGATCACCACAAATTGACCAACACATGTTACTATCACTAGCCGATCACTGCAAATTCCTCACATGCTACTATCACAAGATTGATCACCATAAATTAATATCCATACGACCACAAAAAATTGAAAACTCTAAATCTAGAGAAGGATTAGTGAAGCCTAACCTTTGTAAGCTCCAAGTAGAGCCTTATCAAGAAGCAGTCGAGCCTGGAGGGGGAAGACTACGACGTTGAGACTCGTCAACGTCGAGCTCAAGCAACATGGAGGAAGAGGGGATGAGGCATATCGGATCAGATGAGAAGGAGGAGGTCGTAGTAGGAGGAGGATGACTTAGAACTCTTTTGACACCGGCTCAGACTAGTAGTAGGAGGAGGTCAGCGAAGATGGGAGGAGGTGTGTCGGAGTCGAGGGAAGGAATAGGAGGTCAGAGACGAGGTGGAGGGACGAGGCGTCGGCAATGACGACGAGGTGGAGGGATGAGGCGTCGGCGGCGATTTGAGGAGGAGGGAGAAGGGAAATGAGGGGCCAAGGTTTGAGATCTGAAGAAATGATCTCGAACCCGAGGCCCCCTAACCTTTACTGGATGTTCGACCTTATACTGTTGGATTTAAGCGGATGGAATATATTACCAAAAATATTAAGGCTTTGGCATCCCGGCCCTTGTCTAAATAAGGTTTATTTCGTCGGATAATAAATGACGAAATAAACATCCGACGGAATAAGCATGAATTTCTTGTAGTGTATATATATCAAGTTTTATAATATATCAATTGATACTTCTAATTATTATCCAAACCATATATAAAAAATCTAACATTTCATTTTCATTTGTTTATCTAGATACTTTCAATACCAACAAATAACTAAAAAAAAAAGTTTTAATGATTGCAGGGATTCTTTTATTTAGTAATTCTTATTATTCTTTTCCCCTCCTGATATAGCAGTTCTTTCTTCTAGTTGATTCCAGTTGATCTTCTGCTTCAAAATATGTATACATTCCAAATTTTTTTTAAAAAAAAATCATATTGTTTTTATTGTAAAATGGATTTCGCGCTATATGTCCAATAGGTTTTTGTGTCTTGGTTGACAAAAGTTGCTTAAACTCTCCAATACTCAAGTTTCAAGTCTAAAATCTCCTAGAGCATTCAACACTTTAACAGTATATATGTATTTAGTAAACACCTATACTACCCTCTCCTTCTCTCTCATTCATTCTCATGATAAAAACTCTAACCTCTCAATTTCTCCTCATTCCTTCTTTTTCTTAATTTCTACAAATATCTATCCATGGCAGTTTACTCAAAACTCCATTAACCTTTAAACCCATTTGACGGACTTTAAGGTCGATAAAGTTTTGAAGAAGAAGAAGATGAGGAAGGAGAAGATGAGGAGAGCCAAAGAGATTGGGTTTTATGGGTTTTGAATTTTCAAAATGGACAGAGGAAGAAGGAGAAGATGAGGAGGAGGAAAAATAAATGTTGGGTTTGATGAGTTTTAGAGATAAAGATGAGGGAACAGGAGATGAGAGGAGACGATTTTTTGTTTTAACATGTTTTGAAGAAGAAGAAGAAGAAGAAATTGTGTTTTGTGGTTAAGAGAGGAAATATAGGTCTTTGATTTGATAGAATTTAATTTGAAAAAGATTAAGATGATAAAGAAGAGAGAAACAGGATGAACAAATAAATTCAAGACTAGATAAATTTAAAAGTTTCAACTAAACTATATTTATAGATATTTAGCTTAAACTCAATATTTTATGAAATAAATGTAATAGTTTTTGGATAAATATATAATATAAAAGGATGTATTGGAATAGAAGAAAGTACAAACTAGCTAATTAATGTAAAAAAAAAAGGATTTTAACTAAGGAATTTAGGAAAATAAGGACTTTTCATAGAGGCTTTTTTTTAAAATCCTGCAACTAAACCCTCTTGCTTTTGGACAGAGAGTTAAACATAGTTTCCCCTTGTTTATATATATCTTTAGATCTTCTCTTCTACATATTTCTTATGATATTTCATTCGATTTTAGTTTTACTCGTTTTTAGATTTAGTATTATCTCTTTTATATAGTATTAGAAATTTACAAGAAAAAATATTAAAAACACATAGAATAACCTATTATTGTTTTTACATAGTATTTACTTAAGCTATGCTTCAGCCCCATTGGCTAAAATTTCTGACTTGGGCATTGCCATCTATCCCATTTTTTATCTAATAATGAGAGACTCGGTAACCTACTTATGTCGTTTCTACCATATGGGTAGGAAATGCATTGCTTTTCTTTGACATTATTTTAAGATAAGTTTATTTTCTTTTTGTATATATGTATAAATCATATTCGTTGTCTACAAATTTATAGCATCATCAATGGTACCAACCGACATACCCTAAATATTCGCATCCCAAAAATATAAAAAATCAATGACAAATGTACCAATCAATGGACAAGCTAAATACAATCTTTTTCTTATTTATTACGAAGTGCACTGATGAACAAATAAGTTAGTATAAATAGTCTTCCATGACCGTTGAGCAAGAGAAGAACAATATTCATGTGCATTCGACCTTTAAATTACATGGTACAAATAGAATGCACACAAAAGTTATGATCGAAAAGGGCCGGACATCTCAAGTGTCGTCAGGGCCTTGAGAACGCTCGCGTTAGTCTCCGGAGTCTTATGTTATCATAGATTATAAAGGACGGTTGTAAGAGCCCTAAAGATAAAAGCTAACAATAGTTTTGATGATTGATTGATTATTTTCTTCCACTACCTCTTTCTTTCTGTATTTATATGACTTGAAAACCTTCAAAACCCCAGAATACTTCAAGATTTGTGCCTATTTTCCTTTGATCTTAGGAAATCCTGGAAGATTCTCATCTCTCATACACAGTTTCTTTGCTACGAAGGAGAAAATGGCTAAACTTTCTCCAAGTGAGAATGAGCAAGTAATGAAGTAAGTCAAGAAAATAAATGAGCAAGGCATGTAAAGAAAAATGATGGCAGCCCGCCCCCCTCCCCCTTTTCAATCATCCAACAAAATATCTCATCTCATTCTACAATAAATAAAGCCATGTCATACCTCTCTACATGCTTAACAATGTTCATGCCACCTCACCCCTTCCACCTCATTTCCCAAAATGATTTTCTAAAAAGAAAATCAAATAATGAGGTGTTAAATCTTCTCGATGTTAGTTATATGTATACCCTAGAGGCCATTGTTGTATATATGATGTATATTATAAAAGAGGCTTGGACATATATAAAGAGGACTTTCTTGCTCGTCATGATAGTATGATATCTGGTTGCTCTTTATCTTAACATGTTGATTTATATCAGAATACTGTCTTGTGATCACATGTTGATAAAGCTCTTAGGATGACTACTTAACTACTGGGATTATGATGGAGATCATACTAGTGGGGCCTGGGTAGTCCACAAGTATATCCTATAATTGTTCCTAATCGAGGGTGTATCGAGACAGAGCATCGATACTCCAGAGTAAACTAGCGTATACGTATCTTGACCCATATGATCGGCGATGGATGATCCCACATCCATTGGTGTTTGACATCAAGGATAGTATACGGGTGCTCAGTGGAGACTAGGTATACTGAACGGACTCGTCGAGAACTCCTTGTTGGTATTATACCTATCGTCGGATAGCAGTTCTTTGGTGACACTGGTATAGATTAGTCTGTAGACCCGAGATCGTCATAGAGTCTTGTGTGATTCCCACTGTGCTTTGATTTCCACCTTACCACGTTCAAGAGAATGTGCAAAACGGTGGCTATTCGGTACAGTCCCGAATCACATGGAGGCAATGAGCGATAGGAGGGGTTTTGTCTCTCCCGGTATTGGGGGTTGATATTGCGCTGTGCTCGATTGGCCATAACTGAAAATCTTTGGCCAAGGTTGCTGAGATTTACTGGTAAGTGTTATTAGTAGTTTCTCGAACCGTTATGAACCTCACATCGGCACGACTTATCGATAACTGGGGTCTGACGTTTACCATCCCTAGACTAGATATGCGACATATCAGATGAAGAGACCGGACTGTACGGTAGTGTTACTGATTGGATTTACAGGAGTTAGAGCAGACTTGCTTGTTGATCTTCTGATCGTTCATTACTCGGGTGGCCGTTACGTTTAGCTGACCGCTTACGGCTTGGTGTTTGATGTGATCATCACCAACTCTTGACGTATTGACGAGTCTTTAGAGTCCTACATAGAGGTCTCCTGGCTCAGGCGAAACGGAGTAGGAGCACATATGTGATATATACGGGATCGAGATTAATACGCGTATGTGATACCGTATTCTATTCTCGCGATATGTGATATCAGCCGGTTATATGTGATATAGCCGGGTTATCGGATCAAGTGTTGATTCGATGAAATGATATATATTATTATATACTCACTTAAGTATTTATTATTCTCACTTATGATACATTTGACATATATGTGATATATGTTTATTATATTGTTTTCTTTTGTTACATAAATATTAAATATGTGATATATAATATTGTGACATACTTTGTTACACATGAAACATGTATGTATGAGACTCATACCATGTAGGGGTTTATGTTATGGTTTCATTTATTATTAAGTAATCACAAATTAGTGGATTTAATCAAAGTTAGATACTTGGAGAAGCTTGTAGATAAGTATTGACTTAGTCCACTCTTTTGTTTCAACTTAAAATATTTTGTGACCTAACCATTAACCCCTTACCATGGTTAACTCTCTACATGAGTTAAGGTTTTTGATAAACTCATCTATGGTTGCATATATAACCAAAGGGAAGATATTTTTCATAACTATCTCATTCATTCATCTTCTTCTTCCTCATCTCATTTTAGCTCTCTTGACTTTGAGATCAAGAAGAAAAATAGTGAGAAATTTAATTCTAAAGTGAGCAAAATTCCTACTTCATCATCCTCTTCTATAAGCCATAAAAATTAGTGTGTTAGCTTCACTTATTTCGTATTAATGAAAAGAGAGCTTGAATCCGTGTTTTCTCGACATAGATCATCATAGACTTTGAAGACTTTAAGCAAGGATACATCATACATCTTGTGGAACCTCTCAAGAGTTCGGGAGATCGTTGATCGCAGCGAAAGGACCACCACTTAGAGCTTGTGAAGTGAAGGAGCGGACTGCAAAGCTTGTAATCCCTAATCACTTAGAAGTAAAGTTGTTTACTTGATGTTTCCGTAGGAAACTCTAGTTAAACATCTTGGTTAGGGTTGTTTAAGCATGGCAAAATTTTAATTTGGCATGGATGATGCGACCCGAAACCTTGCTGTTGTGCTTAGAAACCCTACACTAGAAATGTAACACCTGAGTTTAGGGTTAGTGGTAATTGTGTGTTGATGTGGGGCTTTTGGTAAAAAGTTTACCAAAACGGTTTCTGGTAATTTATCTGGTTTTATGGTTATTTTAGTAGAATTTTATCCCGACCGCACACACTTGTGCACGTTAACTAGGGTTAAGACTAGGGTTGGCCATATAATTGAGCTTGTGGGTTGTCCATGTTTAAGTTAATCATGATGGTCTAACACACTTGATTAGGCTAATTAGGATCAATTAGGATGGTTGGTTTTGACCAAGGGTGTTTAGGGTGTTTTAAGGTTGACTTGCTTGAGAGAGAGAGAGAGATGTGATGGTTGTAATGATGGTTTAAGGTTAAATCACACCATTTCAACTCAAACCTTTTTTGCATGTCTTCTCAAACTCACACCTCTCTCACTCACACACACAATTATCAGCCCAAATACCATCAAATCAGCCACCCAAACCAGTCCCTATTGCTGCTACAGCAGCTGATGATTCACCATCAGCCCAATCTCAGCTTATTTCAGCACACTTCAGCTTCAGTTCTTCACAAACAGCACATTAACTGCTGCACAAACAGCCACTTCAGCCCCTAACATCATTACAAACAGCCCCAACCTCAAATCCCTCTCTCTCACACACACATCAGCCACCCAAACCATCACCAATCAGCCTTCAGCTGCTGAAACAGCAGCTGTTTCAGCCACCAAAACAGTACCATCAGCCCAAAACATCAGCCATATATCATCATTCCAGCCCCTAATATACCCTCCATCAGCAGCAGCTACCCTAACACCACACTTCACCCCCCCAACAGCTACAAATACAACCCCTGCAGCTGCTTCAGCAACACAAAGCAAACACCAAAACAAAAACACAGCAACAGCATCAGCTGAAACAGCAAACAATCACCTTAAAAACAGCAGTAGCCTCAGCCATCAACCCCACACCAGCTACACCAACACAACCCCAACAAACCAACACCACAACAACAGCCACACCATCACAAACAACAGCAACAGCAGCTGCTTCTGTAAGCTTCAGCCAGTCTCAGAACAGCAAGTGCAGTCAGCTCTTTTCCAGCCCAAGTTGCAGCACTAGGAGCTGTAGCAACAGCACACCTCCTCCTACTTCTTCTCTTCTCCTTCATTTAGGTTCTCTAGAGGTATAACCCCCTTACACTGATCTAAATTGCTAAAGTTATGGTTATCTAGCTTAATTTAGTGATTATTGTATGCTTTAGTGGTAATTTTGGGTAAATTAGGGGAATTTTGGCAAAGTAAAGGTAGAATTGGTTAGAGTAGCCCTATTAGGTGCTGTTGAGACCAGTTAACCAGAGATTTGCCCCAGATTTCTTAAATATACCCGATTTATCCGACTTGGCGTAATTTTGCAGTTTTAGCGCTTTTTAGCCTTTCTGAAATCTGCTTTTGACCCGATCCACTCAGGTAAAAATTGTGAAAACTGTAGCATGGTGAGACTAGCAGGGACACACACACTGAGCACGGGGACCCACCTCCCCCTCTCGGCCGCCGGTTTAATCATTCTGGCCGCAAATTGCGGCCAGAGTAGGGGGTGGGGGTGGGGATTTTGGGTGTAGGGTCTTGCTTGGTTGCTTAGTTTGTTGGTACACTAGTAAAATAGGGGGTTGCCCCTACGGATGGAATTATCCGTTGGGGCAGATTTTACTTGGCCCTACGGATTACTCCGTAGGGCTAAAGGGTTGCCCCTACGGGCACTGACGTTCAAGAATAAAAAAATTAATTCTTAATTTGGTGTTTGCCCCTACGGTGGCGCAAACAAAGGACCTACGGATATATCCGTAGGGGCAAGTAAATATCGATTTAAAACAAAGCCAGATCGAAAAGCCTACGCTTATTTTCTCTCTCTCCCTCAAACGCGCGCGAAAAACCCTAAATCGCCACCGTCGCGTCACCACCGTCGTTGGGCAGAGTCGCCACCGTCGTCGCCACTGCCGATTTCGTCGCCACCCTCGTCGCCATCGCCGGTTTCGTCGCCACTGTCGTCGCCACCGCCGGTTTCTTCGCCAATTCGATGCCGTCGTCGCTCCAAGTAACCAGCGCACCCGTTCAGGTATAAATCTCGAGGTAAATTAAAGCATTTTTGGATTATTCATGGCTGGGTCTGGGTTGCGCGCGCGAGAGTTGGGTTTGGGCAGGGGCGCGGTGGCGGTCGGGGTCGGGGTCGGGGTCGGGGTAGGGTTAGGGTTGGGGTTCGGCTGCTGCTGGGGTGGGGCTGGGGTTAGGGTTACGGTGGGGCTGGGGTTAGGGTTACTGTGGGGCTGGGGTAGGGTTACGGTGGGCTGGGGTTAGGGTTGGGGCTAGGGTTAGGGTTACTGTGGGGCTGGGGTAGGGTTACGGTGGACTGGGGTTAGGGTTGGGGCTAGGGTTAGGGTTACTGTGGGGCTGGGGTTAGGGTTATGAGAGGCATGTCAGCATATTTATGTGTAATAATTGAGAGGATCAAGCTAAGTTCCATGCAAGCAGTCCCTCAGAATACATAGAAAGCTAGCCTTACATTTTAAATTAACATATTCCATAGTTGTCTTAATGGTAAGGCAGATACCCATATTGTGTAAGAGCTGACATTAATACAACCATAGGGAGCTGACTGATTACATCTCATGTGGCATTAAAATCTATAAATGGACATACGAGATAATGCAAAGAAAGAGCAATAGATCAAGACTCAATCAACTTTCCTATGCTTTATGATTTCAGCGGATAGCTCAAGTTTAGTTTCAACTTTATATTCTTATTTTTCTCTCTTTTTTCTTTAGTGCTTCTTCCTCCATTTCTTTGAAGAGTCTCTCACAGTGAAATACACTCCATTTTTTCTTAATGGGATAGAATCCTACCCCCGACAGCCGGAACACATACATACAAACGCATAATTAGAGAGCAACTCGAGATGTTCGGGTTAAAACCAATATATGATACTCGATGATGATATGAAACCTTCATATTCCCATCGATACCCGTATATGAAACTAAAGCACCACTTAGTCCCCGTCTATCGGTTAACATACGTGCGATGCTCGTCGTGACCTAGAACTATACGAAGGTTGTTAAATATCGGACAGTATAGCTCGATACTAACAACCGTCGTATAGTCTGCGCGACGAGAAAATTCAATCGTATGGTAACCCATAGATTTGTCCCGTGTGGACAAGTTAAGAATGTATAAAGCAAACGCCTTCATTCACTTGTGTTTTCATCCGTTTCGAGATATTTCGTCGGTACCTTTCCGCTGGTTCTCCGTGTACAAAGATAGATTAGATGTTCATTTCAACGTTGTTTCACAACTTTGAAATGATTATCTATTCTATTACAGTGTATTCGGAGAACAGCGGGGAGGTGCTGCCGAAATTTATTCGAAACGGTTGAAAGCACAAGTGGTGGGCGTTCGCTCTATACATTCTTAATGGGATAGAAGCCTACCCCCGACAGCCGGAACACATACATACAAACGCATAATCAGAGAGCGACTCGAGATGTTCGGGTTAAAACCAATATATGATACTCGATGATGATATGAAACCTTCATATTCCCATCGATACCCGTATATGAAACTAAAGCGCCACTTAGTCCCCGTCTATCGGTTAACATACGTGCGATGCTCGTCGTGACCTAGAACTATACGAAGGTTGTTAAATATCGGACAGTATAGCTCGATACTAACAACCGTCGTATAGTCTGCGCGACGAGAAAATTCAATCGTATGGTAACCCATAGATTTGTCCCGTGTGGACAAGTTAAGAATGTATAAAGCAAACGCCTTCATTCACTTGTGTTTTCATCCGTTTCGAGATATTTCGTCGGTACCTTTCCGCTGGTTCTCCGTGTACAAAGATAGATTAGATGTTCATTTCAACGTTGTTTCACAGCTTTGAAATGATTATCTATTCTATTACAGTGTACTCGGAGAACAGCGGGGAGGTGCTGCCGAAATTTACTCGAAACGGTTGAAAGCACAAGTGATGGGCGTTCGCTCTATACATTCTTAATGGGATAGAAGCCTACCCCCGACAGCCGGAACACATACATACAAACGCATAATCAGAGAGCGACTCGAGATGTTCGGGTTAAAACCAATATATGATAATATGAAACCTTCATATTCCCATCGATACCCATATATGAAACTAATTAAAGCCACTTAGTCCCCGTCTATCGGTCAACATAACGTGCGATAATTTATTCTTTTCAACGACAAACGCACACACAAAGCATATACATGGATTTTCTCCTTTGTCAGTAACTATCCCGTTCTTATATTTCTCAATATAGTCAGCATAACCTACAATTTATATGTTATTCAGTCTAACATGGCCCATGAGTACGTCAGAGTTAAGGACTGGATGTATGTGGATTGGAAACAACGTATGCAACCTAAGTTTGTCGCAGGGGTTGCTGCTTTCCTTGAATTTGCACGAGCACATAATAAGATCATAATAGAGAAGATTCTCTGTCCGTGCGATAGATGTGGCAATAAGTACTGGAAGAAGGTAGAATTGGCAGAGCTTCATATTGTAAAACATGGGTTTACTAGACTTTATTCAATTTGGAAATATCACGGGGAAGGAAAAGAATGCAGTACTGCGGTAGAAGAAGGAGAACACGATAATGCGGCAGGAGAAGAAGAAGAATTCGGTAATACGGCAGGATACGGAAATTTATTTCCATCAGAAGAAATGGAGGATATGGTAGAGGCTGCCCTAGGTGAATCTATTCATACCGAAGATGACATTCCTTCCGGTCAAGGACCGCATGCGGATAAATATGAAAATTTCATGAATGATGCTAGGAAACCAATTTATGAGAATGCGAAGTATTCCACCCTCTCATGGTTCGTCCAACTTTTCCAAATTAAGTGCCTAAATGGATGGAGCAACAAGTCATTCACAATGCTTCTTTCGTTCTTGAAAGATTCTATGCCTCCGGGAAATAATGTGCCCGAAAGCTGGTACGAAGCCCAGAAAATGATGTCTGATTTGGGTCTAAAGTGCGAGAAGATTCAAGCATGTCCTAAAAATTGCGTGTTGTACCGGAAAGAGAATTCAGATTTGAAAGAGTGTCCAACATGCGGAGAGGCCAGGTATAAGCCGAAAGATTCTGATAAGAAGCCTGATATACCTGTGAAGATAGCACGATATTTTCCCATAACACAGAGGCTACAGAGGCTATTCAGGTGCAAGAAAACAGCCGAGGCAATGATTTGGCATCATCGTGCTCCTCCAAGCGAAAATGGAAAAATGAGCCATCCAAGAGATTCACCGGCATGGAAGGATTTCGATAGGAGGCACGCAATATTCAGTAGCGATCCCCGCAATGTCCGGCTCGGACTGGCTGCCGATGGCTTCTGCCCATTCAACTATATGGCTGGAAGTCACAGTACATGGCCCGTTGTAATGATAATTTATAATCTGTCGCCTTGGTTAGCTATGGACCAATCATACTTTATGATGCCTCTTCTTATCGACGGACCAAACTCACCGGGGAACAATATCGACGTCTATCTCCGACCTCTGATTGAGGAGCTGAAAACTTTGTTTATTGATGGTGTAGAGACATATGATTCAAACACAAATACAACCTTCATACTGCGTGCGGCTTTAATATGGACAATTAATGACTTTCCTGCATATGGAATGCTTTCAGGTTGGTCCGTACATGGTCACAAAGCATGTCCTCATTGCCATGAACACACAACATCAAAATTTTTGAATTTTAGCAGGAAGGTTTGTTATTGCGGCCATCGACGTTTTCTGCCTCCAGACCACCCCTACAGGTTAGACACGGTTCACTTTGATGGTCATCAGGAGCTTCTTGGGCCTCCATCCCCATTGTCCGGAGAGGACGTGACTGCTAAATGGGATGGTTACAATAACGTGACCTTCGGGATGGATCCGACGAGACAGGTCAAACCACAATATTGGAACAAGTTAAGCATTTTCTTCGAGCTTCCGTACTGGTCTACAAATTCAGTGCGTCATTGTCTGGACGTCATGCATATAGAAAAGGGAGTATCAGAGCACATACTTAACTTGCTTCTGTGTAAAGACGGGAAATCGAAAGACAACATGAATGCCCGGATGGATCTACAAGAGTGGGGAATAAGAAGTGAACTGCACCCTAAACCGGTAGCGGGTAAACCGGGCAAGTTTGTACTTCCCAATGCCGCTTATCATATGTCACAACCGGAGAAGAAAAGATTCCTGCAGGTGTTGCATGATTTGAAAGTCCCCACAGGTTTCTCAGGATCATTCAGCAAGAAAATAAAAATTGTGAAGGGCAAGATCGATGGGCTGAAAAGTCATGACCACCATGTTATCGTGGAGCACCTTCTTCCATTAGCCCTCAGGACTTCTCTCCCCGACTCGGTTGGTCTAGTAATCAACGACCTATGTTGTTTTTTCAGGGAGTTGTGTGCTAAAACGCTGGAGGTTGCGACGCTGGATAAACTAGAAAATTCTATTGCGTTGATACTTTGCAAGTTTGAGCTTATTTTCCCACCGTCATTCTTCGATATCATAATACACTTGACGGTTCATCTTGCAACTGAGGCGAAGTTAGCCGGACCGGTACAATATCGATGGATGTATCCCGTCGAGAGGTACGTGTAATTTTTCGTTTCGCGCAATTTATAAATTTATTTTTGTCATGTATGCCCGTGTTTATTTATTCAACATATTCTCATTAGGTACCTTTACACTCTTAAGAAGTATATACGCAATAAAAATCGACCAGAGGGTTCTATCATGCAAGGTTATCTTCTTGATGAAGCAACCACATTTTGTTCCCGCTATCTGGACGAGAACATTGAGACAAGGCTTAACCGACCACGAAGAATTCAAGACGGGCCATATGGTAAAGCCGAGTATAAGAGGGTAGACACTATGTTTATCAACAAGATATACCGGTTTATCTTGCTTAATTGCGTATGTCTTGAACAAATTAGAGAGTAAGTTCTTTTGGATTAATTGTTATATCTGTGTTTGTGTGTGTATGAAATGACATAATATTAATGTCACAATTATTTGTCGAAAACAAAACTCATTTTAACGAGGTACGTGAGGGGCATCCTGATTGGAACGAAGAGCGTTTGGAAAAATACCATCAGGATAATTTTTGTGATTGGGTCACAGAGCATGTAAGTTATTCGAATTACATTTTATTGCTATCAGTTTTAATCTAAACTTGTATCGTTATGTATTTATCGTAAAATTTGTTTTGTTAGATCCACGATCCGAACTTGTCTGCATCATTTGAGAGTGATTCAAGATGTTTAGCTCAATTTCCTAGTATGGAGGTTGCACATTACAAAGGATTTGGTGTCCTTGGATACAAATTCGAAGTTAAGGACATAGAAACATCTAGAATCACCCAGAATAGTGGTATTGCGACGGTAGGATCGGACGGTGTGATTTACTATGGGTACTTAAATTGTATACTCGGCATCCACTATCCCGGACGATCAGAACCCTTTTATATATTCCACTGTACTTGGTACGATCCGCGAACCGATACAGACAGGTGGAGAAGCAGTCTTGGAACTTGGAAAGATGAATATGGATTGACCAGTGTGAACACACTTCGATTTTACGGTCAAGACGATCCGTTTATCTTTCCGAACCAAGCGTTCCAAGTATACTACTCACAGTGTTTGAAGCATCCGGGGTGGAGTGTTGTATGCCGATGGAAACCTAGAGATGTCTACGATGTCCCAGAATACGAGGACAGCGATGAGGACGAAGAAGAGAGAAGGCTTAAAGTGCTCCGACCGTCTGTTTCGAAGGACGGGTTGTCTTCGACCGATCATGAAGTTACGTGGGTTAGAAATGACATCGACGATGAAATCCAAGTAGATATGTATGATGCGCCCACGAAACGAAAAAGGTTATCAGTAATGTTATATTATTACTTCACATTTTACGCTCTAGATCATATATAGTCAATACTTTTAATGATTGTCTAATGCATCCACGAACCGTTTATCTAGATTGGATGACGATGTCGGGAGCAGCGAGGGGCGGCAGGAGCTCCAGCCGCGGCAGAGGCAGAGGCAGAGGCAGAGCGGTTCTGCCGCCCGGAGAGCTCCGTAGGGAGCTTCAGAGGGCCAGTCTTGCACCCAGATCGGAGACCCCTTCGGATGCCTCCTTCCGTGTGGATTTTGCCACACCTCCAGGTATACTGCACGCATATCCATTTTCAATTTAATATTACAGATATTCATGCCTGTTTATGTCAAAATTACTTATATTGTCAATGTTTGATTGTCTAGTTGTTGGTGATGCGTCCACATCTGGGACAGAGGCCACCCCCGCTCCTCCAGGTATGTTTATATATCATATAGTGTATGTATATTGATTTAGAATGCTATATCATAAATATACACATTCCTTTTGCTCTTACTTAGCAATTTTTATTATTGTCTAGCTGTAGGTGGTGACACCACCGTACCTGCGGGTATGTTTATATGTCCTATAGTGCATGCATATTGATTTAGAACGTTATATTATTGATCTACACATTCTTTTTGCAATTACTTATCAAATCTATTTTTAATTTTCTAGTTGTTGGTCCTGCGTCCACATCTGGGACAGAGGCCACCCCCGCTCCTCCAGGTATGTTTATATATCATATAGTGTATGTATATTGATTTAGAATGCTATATCATAAATATACACATTCCTTTTGCTCTTACTTAGCAATTTTTATTATTGTCTAGCTGTAGGTGGTGACACCACCGCACCTGCGGGTATGTTTATATGTCCTATAGTTCATGCATATTGATTTAGAACGTTATATTATTGATCTACACATTCTTTTTGCAATTACTTATAAAATCTATTTTTAATTGTCTAATTATAGGTGGTGCGTCCACACCTTCCACAGGGGCCACTCCTGCCGCTTCCGTACCCTCCGCATCGTCTGCAGGTTAGTATGAATAAATTTAAAATATTTATTTATTTTACATATGCTCTATAGAATAAATATGAACTTCATGGAGATTTAGCGTCGATGTTTATTTTATAGTTGGAGGGGATGCGTCCGGGTCCGGGACCCCGGTTGTTCCTCACCGGAGGAACTATCGTCCCGCTCGTGCTGCTGCTCGGGCCCAGGCTCGTGCGTTATTCACCGGAGGTATATATCACACTTGAATTTTTGTTTAACCTTGATTTCTTAATACAACTTTGTCTTATTATTGATTGTCTTGATATTTCGTGCAGACGCAGGGCCTCTCCATCCCCAGAGGGGGACTCGAGGCCCGAATCAGTCCCATAGGCTGAGGCCTAATAGAGCTAGGGGGGAGGCAGCATTCCCCCTATTTTTTACCCTTGACTATCGCTATACCGGTCCTCATGCCGAGAGGTTCGGACGGTATTTGGGGGACGAGAGCCGGATCGTGAAGAACTATCCACTTCACGTTGAGTGGGGCGAGCAGCACCAGCGCTCATTCGCCCTCTTCTTTGAACAGGCTCGGGTATGTATTAATATATATTTTCATTTGATCTATCCAATATATTTATTATTAACACTTGCAATCTAATAACAATGTTTTTTTTTGTATTTTCAGTTGGATTACGATTTTCAGCCTGTAGCCGACCCTGATCACTCGGGGAGGGTGCTCGACCTTCATGCTCTGTACAATGGCCTGATGAAGAACATGCAGGCCAAGGTCCGATACAACAGGAATGAGCTGAAGGCCGACTGCTACTCCCTGTGGATAGAGACCCCCGAGGCAGAGAGAGCGGCCCTCCTATCTACTCCGGCGTTTGCGAGAGTCGACGTAGAGACATGGCCTCTATTGTGCGCTTATTACGACTCCGAACGCAAACAAGTATGTATTTTAAATTTAATTCATTATTTATGATATAATTTATTTCTTTGTGTTTCTTAATTAGAAAACTAAATGTTAATGCGTTGTGCAGAAACAGGCCGCTCAGAATACGGAGAACAGGAAGTCGGCGAAGAGGGATCGCCCCACTTACACAGGTGGCTCGAGGAACATTACTCGAGCCATGGAGTTATCGGTAAATTAAGAGTTATTCTCTAATATTCTGCAATATTAAGAGTTATTCTCTAATATTTCTAATATTAAGAGTTACTTTCTAATATTGCAGACATCTCGGACCGTGGCGTCAGGTGGTACACCGAGCGTGCTGTCCGCATATCTTGCCGTCCACGGCACCTCGACAGATCCCGCCACGGGCGAGCTTCGATGTCCCGACGTCGCTACCCAGGAGTACTGCGTAAGTGTTAATATTTTTTCTACCCAAATTTGAAATTTTAGTTTTGGAAGGTTCAAGTTTAAATTTTATACTTATACTTTACTGCTTAATGTGGGTGTAGGAGCGGGTGGTTGAGCAGGCCCAGGCCTCGGGGATCGATTTTACCGGACAGAACGATCCGAGGCTGCTGACCCCAGTTCTGGACGCCGCACACGGAGGGCACCACGGAGGTTGGGAGAGAGGCCGGGGATTGGGCCCTAGCAGGGCCCATATGAGGTTGGACTCCACCCCGGCGGTTACTTCCTCCGTCTCCAGTGGCCGGCATGTCCATCAGGAACTGGATAGCTTGAGGGCCACCGTTCAGGAGTTGAAGGAGATGCTGGTATGTATACTACTTTATAGTAAAATATCATTTCATATTATATACATATCAACATATCCATAATTAGTACGTAGGTTGAGCTTATTTGGTTTTAGACTTAAGTTTGATTAATCATACATACATATGTAATTAAAATAAACAACGCTTTTCCAAACTAGATATCCAAACAGGGTTTCGAAATAACTTAATAATGAAACGAATTCGAATAATACACAGTTCTTACACGCTTCTTACACACGTTATGTCCAGACGCGACAGGGTAGATCGGCCGAGCCTCCACATGCATCTCCTTCGGCTGCGGCTCCGCAAGCCACTACATCGGCTGCGGTTCCGCAGACAGCTCCTGTAGCTCCACCGCCCACTCAGACTCCCGCAGCCGCGGCTCCGCAAGCGACTACCTCGACGGCGGCTGCGCAGACCACATCGCCAGCTCCACATGCCGATCAGACTCCCTTATATGCAGCATTGCAGAGTGTATTGACCGATGAGCAGGCGCGCGTTATTCTAACGTTATTCGGAGGTGGAGCTGGACCGAACTAGGGTAGCTTTTTGGTTCTTATTTTTTGAAACATGTATTTATATCACATTGTACTTCATTTTGAAACGATATTGATATTGGTTTGTATTTATATCATATTCAGTTTTTGGGTTTCTTTTGTATATTATATATATGCGTGAGATGTGATTATGAATACTGCAATATATGATTTGATTGATGTATATAGTATTGTGCACAGGGCGGCAAAAAATCTAGCAGCCCATTTTTTTAAAAAAAATACAGACAATATGTACCTACGGCTTAAGCCGCAGGTACATACCCTAACCCTACGGGTATATCCGTAGGGGCAAACTATCAGGAAACCTGATATTTTCCCACCTGATATCAGTGCAGGGTGTTGGGGTTGTCCCTACGGATATGTCCGTAGGGGCCAGTGTTTATCCCCTACGAATTTATCCGTAGGGGAAAATATCAGGTTTCCTGATATTTTCCCACCTGATATCAGTCCAGGGTGTTGGGAGTAGCCCCTACGGACTTAACCGTAGGAACTACTTTATATCCCCTACGGATGTAGCCGTAGGGATCTAAAAGGTACCTACGGGTATATCCGTAGGTATATACAATATATTCAAAAAAAAATTACATATATGATTTTATTACCCCTACGGGGTACTCCGTAGGGGCTATAACACCTACTGATATATCCGTAGGGGCTTAAATTTGTCCGTAGGGGCACGTTCAGGGCCTCAACTTGCACCTGCGGCCTTTGCACCTACGAGGTCTTTTTTCGCCCCTACGTAGATATCCGTAGGGGCAGTGGGTTGCCCCTACCGATAAATCCGTAGGGGAAACCCTTATTTGTAGTAGTGGTACCTGCAACTTTTTAAGTTGGGTCCAGAGGCAAAATCTGGAGCTAATAACGTGTTTTCGATGTTTTAAAACTCGTGCGACACGTGTGGTTCTGTGGCGCGCTGCGTGACACAGCGCGTCGGTGTAGGTTCTGGTGGGTTTGTGCGCGTCGCGACGTGTCGTGTGCACGCACGTTTAGTCTCACGCACGCGTATCCTTTTTATCGATATATCGTGTTTTTGCAGGATTTTCCTGATGTATGTGACTTTTGTAAATTATAGGTTCGCCGGCGGGGACTTCAAGCGCAGCGAAGAAAGGGAAGCAGGTGGTCGGACACACCTAGCACGGGATCACGGGTGAGTAGATTTAATATCTACGGGGGACGATCGTTTGGATGGCGCGAGTCGCCCGATAGATTTAGTAAACTTGAAAATAGTAAACTTTGATATTTACTTGTGACATTAGAATAATAATACTTGCATGATATTTGCTGCAGTTAGGATCTATATGTTGTACCCATATACGCAAACTCATTTGTAGGACACATGCACCATTACCAGGTTTTTATACGCAGCACGAGCACTATTCATGTGGACACACACACCCTGGTAATTGCCATGTCACGACACTAGATAACTATAAATCTGAAACATGTTAATTGCTTAGACCTGTGCTATTGCAATAAATATTTAAAATGAAATCATAAGAATTGCTATTCTCATGCATATGTATTATTATATCATTTGCCCATGCCAAGTATAAATCATACCTTGGAAATTGATACCATAAGCATTCATTATCATTGACATATGCATCCATGACGATTTCATGAGATTTATGATATTTCTGGGTTTCGGGGGAAAGCCGCAAGATTTCAAACTTATAATCTTTTAAAATATAAAAGTTGCGGTTTTCTAGTGATGTAAAGTGTCGTCCACCATGAGTTTGCTGTGGTTTTCGAGACCCGTTTCGAGGATGTGGATGAACCGTCTCCGGTACATGGTGGGCCCGGTACGGTACCCCGGGGCAAGAAGATCGCAGGAGATGGCGTTGAGCCTGGCACGGGACGGATTACCTGCGAGTGACTTCTTTGGCATGGCGGATATCCAGAGGATACCGACCGTGGCCGCTAGATTGAGATATAGATATTTGACATGGATCAGCCGGACGGTTGAGGCCAGAGATACTTGACATGGATATATGAGATTGAGACGGTTTTGAGGTGTCGTTGCTGAACACGGATTTTATTGATTTCATGGATATTATGCTGATTTTAAAAAGGAGTTTCAAAAATAGAATATAGAACAATTCTTATACCTACCTGATGAGATCTTGAGTTGACTCATATAGCATACATACATGATAGTATATTCATGTGGCATACATACCTGTTTTTACATCCATGTGCCATACAGACTTGCTGGTACACTGATGTTGCATACATACCTGCTAGTACATATAGCCATACCTGTTTAGGGATGCTAGGATACTTATGTACATGCATGCGATAGCCTTAGTAGATGTTATTTATTACTCATGAGCTGGCAACTCACCCCCGTTGTGCCACAGCTTTTCTGCAGGTCCGTTCCGTCAGCACTGTAGCGGCGGATACTTTTGCCTCTTTTGCTCTTTTTGTCTGGACTCGAGGCTTTTGCTCATAGGTGGGTTATTATCATTTTGTACCACCTTATTTATGTTCATTGTATCTAGAGTACTCCATCTGCTATTATTTCAGCTGTACTAGTTTTATTTGGACTACTGTATATTGACCTAGAGGTGAGGTTGTAAGACTTTTGGATGATATGTTATATTTGGGGTCGAGCTCACTTGAGCTGACAGATTATTTTGCCTGTGCTTTCATGCTTATTTATGCACATTGTTATTTTACATTGCGTGGGATTTGTGACCGCCTTGAGGCGAAGAGCTAACTCCCGCTTAGGGATGCCATATTTCTGTTATTCACTTGTATTCCTGTTGTACCCGTTGGGGGACTATTTTACAAGAAGATTTTGCCGGAAATTTGGGAAAAAGGGAAGTTGTTTTAATAAAAAGAGACTTGATATGACTTAATGAAACAAGTGCTTAAATAAAAAATGGTTTTTCCTTCACTCTAATTCTTAATTGGGTTTTGTATTCTGGGCTTCGGCTTACTTATTTTACGGACGCCTTAAGACGTTTCGTAACTTAAGTGCCGGTCGTGTTCCGTTCCTTGCGGGTCGTGACAAAATTGGTATCAGAGCGATAGGTTTCACCTTTCTGAGTGTAGGATGACCCTTAGTAGATGGAGTAAGTGACTTAAGCAGGGTAGCGTAGCGTACGTATGTCCGCGGCATACTTGCGATACGGTACTCCGCCTAAGTGACTTTAGGATATACTTGCTTGAAATTCCTACTTCAATTCCGTGTATCCTTCGATTCTATTGCACGGTTCTTATTGTCATGTTTCCTGTACCAGTCACTATGCCGCAGAGGGCTACCAGAGCGCAGAGGGCTGCCGCCTGAGACGAGATTCGAGCTGGCTCGTCCGAGACTAGGACTGAGCAGGGTGGTATGCCTACGCCGCAAGGACAGACTGATCCGCCTTCCCCAGGCCGTATAGATAGGCTTGAAACTGGTATGGAGGAGCTGCGACAGATGATGGGGAGCATGCAGGAGCTACGTCAGATGGTAGGATCCTTAGTCGCGGCCAGTCGTGCACCGAGGCCGGAGGACGTACCTACTACATCCCAGACTACTATGATACCTACTCCTATTACTACCACTGTGGCCATCCCGGTTTCGCTACAGGAGTTCATGAGGCTGAGACCTCCAGTCTTCATGGGTACCGATGCAGCAGAAGACCCGCAGACGTTCCTTGACAGTTTGGCCAGGATCTGCCGTTCGTTGAGATGTTCTGATGATCGCTGGGTAAAGCTTGCGAGTTTCCGACTAGAGGGTCTCGCACAGATATGGTGGGAGTTAGTTTTGAGAGGTCAAGCTGCAGGTCTACCGCCCATGACTTGGACCGAGTTTACAGTAGTCTTTCTAGCCCGTTTCCTTCCGGAGAGCATTCGTGACGCCAGAGCTCGTAGTTTTGAGGCCTTAATCAAGACACCAGGGATGACGGTGTCTGAGTATGACGTCCAGTTCACACAGTTGTCCCGATATGCTCCGTATCTTGTGGATACTGAAGCGAAGAGGGTGAAGAGGTTCATACAGGGACTGGATGCTCAGCTATTTCTTGCCATTGGCGCCCAGTACTTCGATACCTATTCGGTGGCTATGGATACGGCGTTGCGGATGGAGGCACGTATTTCAGCGACTTCGGCCGTTCTCGGGCCAAAGAGGATTCGTACCGGCACGCCAGATCAGAGGCAGCATGCCAGATTCTTTCTGAGAGATAGGGCCGGCAGAAGGTTTGAACGAAGTCAACTGTATGGTTCGTATCCACAGGGACAGTAAGCGTCGCCAGGATGCTTTGGGTGCGGGAGTCTACATCATCGTATCAGAGACTGCCTGGCGAGGCAATAGAGAGCGGCGACAGTTTCGCATGTGACCCTACCACCATCACCGCCCCCTCCTCAGAGAGCTCTACTTCCTGCCACAGGCGATGCTCCACGCCAGTTAGGTGCATCCAGAGGCCGTGGACACTGCGGACCGATCCAGAAAGGATGAGGAGGCAGAGGCCGAGGCCGAGGTCAGCCCGCTATTGGAGGAGGTCAGGCCCGAGTGTTTGCGTTGACACCGCAGGATGCACAGGCATCCAATGCCGTCGTGACAGGTACCCTATCAGTATGCTCTGTTGATGCACACGTGTTGTTTGATCCCGGATCCACGCACTCATACGTTTCCACACACTTTGTGCCGGGTTTGGATTGAGAGTCCGGTTTGCTTGATCAACCGCTTATCGTGACCACTCCTGTGGGAGAGTCATTTGTTGCTAGGCACGTGTTCCGATCTTGTACCATTCGTATTGGCGAGCGAGAGCTTCCTGTCGACTTGATCCTTCTTGAGATGTTGGACTTCGACGTTCTTTTGGACATGGATTGGTTAGCCACGTGCTACGCATCTGTGGACTGCCGCGAGAAGACAGTTATATTTTGTTTTCCCGGCGAGTCGGCTTTTGTGGTGCAGGGGGACCGTGGTGCCGCCCCTCGCATATTAATTTCTTCTATTCGCGCTGATCAGCTGTTGAAGAAGGGATGTCGGGGATTTCTAGCCTATGTTTGCGGTACTAGAGCTACAGATATTCCATTGGACCAGGTTCCGATTGTATGCGAGTTCCCCGATATTTTTCCTGATGAGCTGCCAAGATTGCCGTTTGAGCGCGATATTGAGTTCTGTATTGATTTGATTCTCGGCTCAGGGCCTATTTCTATACCGCCTTATCGGATGGCCCCGGCGAAGCTTAGAGAGTTGAAGGTTCAGCTGCAAGATTTGTTAGATAAGGGACTTATTCGGCCCAGTGTTTCTTCATGGGGTGCTCCGGTCCTGTTTGTCAAGAAGAAGGACGGAAGTTTGCGCTTATGCATCGATTACCGCCAGCTGAACAAGGTTACCGTGCGGAACAGATATCCGCTGCCGTGCATTGATGATTTGTTCGACCAGCTTCAGGGTGCGGGTTATTTTTTGAGGATCGACTTGCGATCAGGATACCATCAGCTGCGAGTCCGACAGGAGGATATACCGAATACAGCTTTCCATACACGCTATGGCCACTATGAGTTTCTGGTGATGTCGTTCGGACTCACCAACGCCCCCGCAGCATTTATGGATTTGATGAACCGTACATTCAGGCCGTATCTCGACTTATTCATCATAGTGTTCATTGATGATATTTTGGTGTATTCCCAGAGCCGAGAGGAGCACGAGCAGCATTTGCGGATTACTTTGCAGACCTTGAGGGAGCACCAGCTTTTTGCAAAATTTTCCAAGTGTGCATTCTGGTTGGACAACGTTGGTTTCTTGGGTCACGTAATTACGAGAGATGGCATATGTGTGGACCCGAAGAAGATTGAGGCCGTTCAGCAGTGGCCCAGACCGACATCGGCTACGGAGATCCGTAGTTTTCTAGGCCTGGCGGGATACTACAAGCGATTCGTTCAGGATTTCTCCCGTATTGCTGCACCTTTGACCGGTTTGACCCGGAAGGGAGTTCCCTTCGTTTGGATGGAGGAGTGCGAGCACAGTTTTCAGCGGCTACAGACTTGTTTGACTACGGCGCCAGTATTATCATTGCCTTCAGGATCAGGCGGATTCGTGGTTTATTGTGACGCTTCGCGGGTGGGGCTAGGATGCGTTTTGATGCAGCATGACAGGGTGATCGCGTATGCTTCGCGACAATTGAAGAAACATGAACAGAACTACCCCACTCACGATTTGGAGATGGCTGCAGTGGTCTTTGCACTTAAGATATGGCGACATTACCTATACGGCGAGTCGTGCCAAATATTCACTGACCACAAGAGCTTAAAGTATATATTTCAGCAGCGAGACCTGAACCTCAGACAGCGTCGTTGGATGCAGCTGGTGAAAGACTATGACTGTAAGATCTTGTACCACCCGGGCAAGGCGAATGTAGTGGCGGATGCTTTAAGCAGGAGGCCCAGGGGTAGTCTATCTTGTTTTCGTGCAGTGCAGAGGCAGTCGTCAGCAGATTGGCAGATTTTATGCGACAGCCGAGTTGAGTTCGAGTTCACTCCGATAGGGGGACAGCTTGCGCATGTTCGTGCACGTCCGCAGTTACTTGACCGCATTCGAGAGGCACAGCCCAGTGATGACCGACTTTCAGAGATCATGGAGCAGATTAGGCAGGGCAGAGATTCTGAGTTCGTGATCGATGATCAGGGAGTACTGCGATTTGGGACTCGATTGTGCGTACCAGATTCGGAGGAACTACGACGTGAGATTCTTGAGGAGGCGCATAGATCTACATACAACGTTCACCCAGGTTCCACCAAAATGTACCGCGACTTGAGAGATGTCTATTGGTGGGACGGGATGAAGAGAGATGTCACTGACTTCGTATCAAGATGTCTGACTTGTCAGCAAGTCAAGGCCGAGCACCAGAAACCAGCAGGAGAGTTGCAGCCTTTGCCCATTCCGGAGTGGAAATAGGAGCAAATTTCGATGGACTTCGTTGTGGGTCTACCCAGGACCAGTCGAGGGTACGACTCCATTTGGGTGATCATGGATCGATTGACGAAAGCGGCTCAATTCCTGCCAGTGAAGACCACTTTCAGTTTTGCTCAGTATGCCCAGATTTACATCGACGAGATCGTGCGGTTACATGGCGTACCGACTTGTATAGTATCAGATCGAGGCACCCAGTTTACCAGCCGACTATGGCAGAGACTTCACGAGGCATTGGCCACCCGTTTGAGCTTCGGCACAGCATTTTATTCGCAGACCGACGGGCAGTCAGAGCGGACTATTCAGACTCTCGAGGAAATACTCAGAGCGTGCGTTTTGGACTTTGGCGGTAGCTGGGATCATCATTTACCTTTAGTGGAGTTCTCCTACAACAACAGCTTTCAGGATACTGTCCAGATGGCACCTTTCGAGGCCTTGTATGGGAGGAGATGCAGATCGCCCGTCTGTTGGACTGAGCTGAGCGAGAGCAGTATTTTTGGGCCGCAGATCGTGCAGGATACGACCAAGAAAGTGCAGTTGATTCGAGATCGGATGAGAGCAGCTCAGAGCAGGCAGAAATCGTATGCAGATAGGCGCCATCGCAGATTAGAGTTCGCTGTAGGCGATCATGTTTTTCTGAGGGTCTCTCCGATGAAGGGCGTGATGCGATTTGGGCGAAAGGGAAAGCTTAGCCCTAAATTCATAGGTCTTTTCGAGATCCTTGAGCGCATCGGCGCTGTTGCATATCGTTTGGCTCTTCCACCCAGCTTTTCAGATGTCCATCCCGTCTTCCACGTGTCGATGCTACGCAGATATCTTCATGACCCTTCCCACACGATTCAACATCAGACCGTTCAGCTTGAGCCCGACCTTTCGTTCACCGTGCAGCCAGTGGAGATATTAGATCGGAAGGTGAAGAAACTTCGATCAAAGGTCCTGCCGTCGGTGAGGGTTCTTTGGCGCAGCCCGAATGGTGAGGAGATCACTTAGGAGGCCGAGGGAGAGATGCGGAAGAAATTCCCTCATCTTTTTGAAGGTACGCGTAGTTGCATATTTTAAAATTCGGGGACGAATTTTCTTAAGGGGGAAGACTGTAACACCTAAGTTTAGGGTTAGTGGTAATTGTGTGTTGATGTGGGGCTTTTGGTAAAAAGTTTACCAAAACGGTTTCTGGTAATTTATCTGGTTTTATGGTTATTTCAGTAGAATTTTATCCCGACCGCACACACTTGTGCACGTTAATTAGGGTTAAGACTAGGGTTGGCCATATAATTGAGCTTGTGGGTTGTCCATGTTTAAGTTAACCATGATGGTCTAACACACTTGATTAGGCTAATTAGGATCAATTAGGGTGGTTGGCTTTGACCAAGGGTGTTTAGGGTGTTTTAAGGTTGACTTGCTTGAGAGAGAGAGAGAGAGATGTGAAGGTTGTAATGATGGTTTAAGCTTAAGTCACACCGTTTCAACTCAAACATTTTTTGCATGTCTCCTCAAACTCACACCTCTCTCACTCACACACACAATTATCAGCCCAAATACCATCAAATCAGCCACCCAAACCAGCCCCTATTGCTGCTACAGCAGCTGATGATTCACCATCAGCCCAATCTCAGCTTATTTCAGCACACTTCAGCTTCAGTTCTTCACAAACAACACATTAACTGCTGCACAAACAGCCACTTCAGCCCCTAACATTATTACAAACAGCCCCAACCTCAAATCCCTCTCTCACACACACACATCAGCCACCCAAACCATCACTAATCAGCCTTCAGCTGCTGAAACAGCAGCTGTTTCAGCCACCAAAACAGCACCATCAGCCCAAAACATCAGCCATATATCATCATTCCAGCCCCTAATATACCCTCCATCAGCAGCAACTGCCCCAACACCACACTTCACCCCCCAACAGCCACAAATACAACCCCTGCTGCTGCTACAGCAACACAAAGCAAACACCAAAACAAAAACACAGCAGCAGCAGCAGCTGAAACAGCAAACAATCACCTTAAAAACAGCAGTAGCCTCAGCCATCAACCCCACACCAGCTACACCAACACAACCCTAACAAACCAACACCACAACAACAGCCACACCATCACAAACAATAGCAACAACAGCTGCTTCTGTAAGCTTCAGCCAGTCTCAGAACAGCAAGTGCAGATCAGCTCTTTTCCAGCCCAAGTTGCAGCACCAGGAACTGTAGCAATAGCACCCCCCCTCCTACTTCTTCTCTTCTCCTTCATTTAGGTTCTCTAGAGGTATAACCCCCTTACACTGATCTAAATTGCTAAAGATATGGTTATCTAGCTTAATTTAGTGATTATTGTATGCTTTAGTGGTAATTTTGGGTAAATTAGGGGAATTTTGGCAAAGTAAAGGTAGAATTGGTTAGAGTAGCCCTATTAGGTGCTGTTGAGACCAGTTAACCAGAGATTTGCCCCAGATTTCTTAAATATACCCGACTTATCCGACTTGGCGTAATTTTGCAGTTTTAGCGACTTTTTAACCTTTCTGAAATCTGCTTTTGACCCGATCCACTCAGGTAAAAATTGTGAAAACTGTAGCATGGTAAGACTAGCAGGGACATACACACTGAGCACGGGGACCCACCTCCCCCTCTAGGCCGCCGGTTTAATCATTCTGGCCGCAAATTGCGGCCAGAGTAGGGGGTGGGATGTGGGGATTTTGGATGTAGGGTCTTGCTTGGTAGCTTAGTCTGTTGGTACCTGCAACTTTTTAAGTTGGGTCCAGAGGCAAAATCTGGAGCTAATAACGTGTTTTCGATGTTTTAAAACTCGTGCGACACGCGTGGTTCTGTGGCGCGCTGCGCGACACAGCGCGTCGGTGTAGGTTCTGGTGGGTTTGTGCGCGTCACGACGTGTCGTGTGCACGCGCGTTTAGTTTCACGCATGCGTATCCTTTTTATCGATATATCGTGTTTTTGCAGGATTTTCCTGATGTATGTGACTTTTGTAAATTCTAGGTTCGCCGGCGGGGACTTCAAGCGCAGCGGAGAAAGGGAAGCAGGTGGTCGGACACACCTAGCGCGGGATCACGGGTAAGTAGATTTAACATCTACGGGGGACGATCGTTTGGATGGCGCGAGTCGCCCGATAGATTTAGTAAACTTGAAAATAGTAAACTTTGATATGTACTTGTGACATTAGAATAATAATACTTGCATGATATTTGCTGTAGTTAAGATCTATATGTTGTACCCATATACGCAAACTCATTTGTAGGATACATGCACCATTACCAGGTTTTTATACGCAGCACGAGCACAATTCATGTGGACACACACACCCTGGTAATTGCCATGTCACGACACTAAATAACTATAAATCTGAAACATGTTAATTGCTTAGACCTGTGCTATTGCAATAAATATTTAAAATGAAATCATAAGAATTTCTATTCTCGTGCATATGTATTATTATATCATTTGCCCATGCCTAGTATAAATCATACCTTGGAAATTGATACCATAGGCATTCATTATCATTGACATATGCATCCATGACGATTTCATAAGATTTATGATATTTCTGGGTTTCGGGGGAAAGCCGCAAGATTTCAAACTTATAATCTTTTAAAATATAAAAGTTGCGGTTTTCTAGTGATGTAAAGTGTCGTCCACCATGAGTTTGCTGTGGTTTTCGATACCCGTTTCGAGGAGGTGGATGAACTGTCTCGGATACATGGTGGGCTCGGTACGGTACCCCGGGGCAAGAAGATCGCAGGAGATGGCGTTGAGCCTGGCAGGGGACGGATTACCTACCAGTGACTTCTTTGGCATGGCGGATATCCAGAGGATACCGACCGTGGCCGCTAGATTGAGATTTAGATATTTGACATGGATCAGCCGGACGGCTGAGGCCAGAGATACTTGACATGGATATATGAGATTGAGACAGTTTTGAGGTGTCGTTGCTGGACACGGATTTTATTGATTTTATAGATATTATGCTGATTTTAAAAGTAGTTTCAAAAATAGAATAAAGAACAATTCTTATAACTACCTGATGAGATCTTGAGTTGACTCATATAGCATACATACATGATAGTATATTCATGTGGCATACATAACTGTTATTACATCTATGTGCCATACAGACTTGCTAGTACACTGATGTTGCATACATATCTGCTAGTACATATAGCCATACCTGTTTAGGGATGCTAGGATACTTGTGTACATGCATACGATAGCCTTAGTAGATGTTATTTATTACTCACGAGCTGGCAACTCACCCCCGTTGTGCCACAGCTTTTCTGCAGATCCATTCCGTCAGCACTGTAGCGGCGGATACTTTTGCCTCTTTTGCTCTTTTTGCCTGGACTCGAGGCTTTTGCTCATAGGTGGGTTGTTATCATTTTGTACCACCTTATTTATGTTCATTGTATCTAGAGTACTCCATCTGCTATTATTTCAGCTGTACTAGTTTTATTTGGACTACTGTATATTGACCTAAAGGTGTGGTTGTGAGACTTTTGGATGATATGTTATATTTGGGGTCGAGCTCACTTGAGCTGACAAATTATTTTGCCTGTGCTTTCATGCTTATTTATGCACATTGTTATTTTACATTGCGTGGGATTTGTGACCGCCTTGAGGCGAAGAGCTAGCTCCCGCTTGGGGATGCCATATTTCTGTTATTCACTTGTATTCCTGTTGTACCCGTTGGGGGACTATTTTATAAGAAGATTTTGCCGGAAATTTGGGAAAAAGGGAAGTTGTTTTAATAAAAAGAGACTTGATATGACTTAATGAAACAAGTGCTTAAATAAAAAAATGGTTTTTCCTTCACTCTAATTCTTAATTGGGTTTTGTATTCTGGTCTTCGGCTTACTTATTTTACGGACGCCTTGAGACGTTTCGTAACTTAGGTGCCGGTCGCGTTCCGTACCTTGCGGGTCGTGACAAGAAACTATTCCGTATAAATACGGAATACAACCTGGTATAGTATCGAAATACATATACACGTATTCGTACAAAAATATGAATAACCAAGAGAGAAAATGAATAGTGAACAATAATACTAGAATACATATATATAAATACATATATAAATTATTAAATCAAAACCTGATTTAATAATCCGGCTCAGTCCTAAGCCGCTAGTATTATCAACCGTCCGATTAAAGTCTGTGTAGCCTGTACACATATTTAATCGGACACCTGTATGTACCAACATACGTCATCTACACCATATCGTCTGAACCGTGAAAACCCTCTGTGTGGGATTCTAAAGACTCGTCAATACATTGGCAATGGTTTAACCATAAGCACATCAGTGGCACTAGCTGTACGTAACGGTTATCCAGATATTGAGCGAAAGCAAGACCGACGAGCAAACTCATCCGTACCCCTACGGAGCCTGACAGTGACAATCTCCATATAATCCGGTCTGTTCGTCTAAGAGTATCGCATATCGAGTTTAGGGGGATGGATAAAGTTAGACCCCTAATAACGCGATAATTCATGTTGGCATGAAACCCGTCACCACATGAGAAACTACCGATCCTAGATCAGTAATTCTTAACTAACTTGGCCAAGGATTTCTGGTGATGGCCACCCGTGCACAACGCGACATCAACCCCCAATACTGGGAGAGACGAATCCCCGACGATCCGCTCACTGCCTCCATGTGGCTCGGGACTATACCCAACTAAAATCTGTTTGCACGACTCCTTTGAGCCGTGGTAGGATAGTAATCAAAGCACAGTGGGAACTTACACGAGGCAAATGACAATCTCAGGTCGACAGACTAAACTATACACATGTCACCTTGGAACTGCTATCTGACAATAGGTATAATACCAACTAGCATATTCCCGGCGAGTCCGTCCAGTGTACTCATACCCCAATGAGTACATGTACACTATCTTAGATGAACAAATTAACACCAATGGTTTGCGAGACCTTGCCACCGCCTCTTGTCGAAGTCTCGATTAGTATACACGAATCTACTCTAGAGTATCGATACCCAGTCTCGAAACTCCCACGACTAGGGACATTTAAGGATGTGCTTATAGACCATCCAGCTCCCACGTATATGATCACCATCATACTGCTGATAGTCAAGCAAGAATTCTATGGGCTCTAAACGTGTAATTGTGATCTGTAATACCATCTAAAGTATATACATGATAATAAAGACAAACCAGATAGCATACTATTATCGAGTAAGACCGTTCCACCGGTATAGGTCCTCTCTCAATCATCGCAATTACGTGTCTGCGATTCCATAATTGACTTGAGGACACTATAACCAACATGGTCGTGTTACTCGCCTTTCTAAGCCGTGCAAACACCAATTAATGGTAAAGTTAAAGTCTCAAGGCTTGTAAGCCACTTAACCATTAATAAGACAATGGATAAAATTCATGTTCGTTTTCTCTTGTGAAAAACCCCCCATCAAAAATTCCTATCCGTTTTCTCTTGTGAAACCCCTCATTACAAAAAAAAATTGATGACATGTCAATAGCTAAGGTGGCGCTGTTAAAGAATAACTTTCTATAGTTTTAAAACCGTTTTGTGGAAAACTCTAAAACTATAAGGGTGTTTTATTTTTTTTAAATAGTCCTAAAATAAGTGCGAGGGAATGAAGACAAATTTAAATAAATTCAGTTTTCAAATCCAAAGTCAAAACTAAACACCGTTATTTTAAAAAATTTCTTTCAATCTCAAAGAAACCGTTCAACATCTATAACCCTCATTTTTCTCTCTCTGAAATACATCTTATCCATTGTCTTTATACTCCACCAAAAATTGCACCTTGATCCTACGTTGCCTCCTAATAAATATTCTTGAAGTTTTGCTGAAAAAAATAAAATTTCAGAAACAAACGAATAAAAAAGGCCCTTTTTGGAAGGGAAAAACAAAAACAAAGAAAAGAAGGGAAAGCATGGAGATGGCATAAAGTTTTTTTTTCTTCAATATTTTTCCTTTTACAAATTTGGTAGTTGGGTTGGTTCAACCTAGAGAACACTGACTTTTATTTTTAAGTACAATGTTTGATCATTTGTATCCTAACTTTTGAATCAAATGGGATCTATTGTTTGTTCATGATAGCAAGCAACATCCCAATATTAACGAATCAAATCATGTAATAAGTTAAATTTATATTTCTTATCATTTTATAGTTCTTGATATATGGCAGCTAATCTGATGGGGTCCCTAAAAATAGACAAGTAATATAAAATAATGTATGTGGTTGATTGAGATCTCTCACGTTGATTGATACAGCTTGCATATAAGTTAGTCCGACTACTTTATTTATATATATATATATATATATATATATATATATATATATAAAGGTTGAAAGCACGTCAATAACTATTATATGCGCTAATATATGCACTTAATTTGACCAAGTATATATAGAGATCATTTCCTTATTTGGAATTGTTACGGGTAGGGATAAGTTATTAGCAAAACGTTAAGATTTCTTAAATAATTAACGCTTCAATCTAAAAATAAAAATATTTTTAAAAAAAACTTAGTATGCCCTTGGTAAAAGTTAATCTAGATGGTGATCCTAAATTCATATGAAAAAATACCATGTTTTGTTTTGGTGTAAAAAATATCCTCAAATGTAAGATTACCTAAAAATCAGATAATCATGAAATGGGAATCTTATTCCCTCCCAAGTTAGTGTCTATATACCATGAAATATTCCCAACTAATATAAGATGTGTCACGACCGTCCGTCATCCGCCGCTACCGCCCGACCCCGCCTCCCGTCACCCATTGGCCGCCGCTTGCCCGCCGCAGGCCGGCCGTTCGCCAGCATTCGGCCTCCTGTCGCTGGTCGACGATTACACATATCTCCATTTGGTTCCCCCATCGCCCGTGCCTGCCGTCCGTCACCAATCTATCGTCCATCCACCAGCCTTCCGTCGGTCAACAGTTGCTCATACATATATTATCAGGACGATTAAAATATACCAATCATCTTAATACAAGATTTCTTAGTATTAAATATTTAGTCATCACCTTCGCAGAAATGCAGTAATCTTTCATTCATATAGCAAGCGCATCCTAAAGTTAGTGATCATTGGTACAGTAAGACCGAGCATCTTGATTTTCCCCTTGTGGTGATGTTTAAGTGATAAATTTCCTATAAAATTATCTGCAGCCTTTTTTTGTCTTCCCATTATAAATGATGATGGCTGGAGATTTCTCCTAGGAATTATTGTACAGTGATGATGATGGTCGTATAAATATGGTACCCAAAAGCTACAGCTCACATTTTCATCATTTCATCCTATGGGGATTAGACCAGGAAACCTTAATTATTTACTAGTATCTCTGTACATTTTACCAGCGATAAGCTATGTGAAAAGAGAATAAATTAAGGGTCATGATTCAGTTGAACAAAAATATTTGTTTTTTTAATTGTACAAAAAATTGTCACATGCTGTAACCGGTTTAATAATTTGGCTTTGTTAAAAGAGACATGGGTCGTGTCCTGATTGCTCCAATTCGTAGTAAACAAATCTCTAGCTTAAAAATTTCATAACTTTCACAAACGGTATCAGAATTAACTTAAACTTGGTTCATTGGATTCGTATTAAAATTCTCTTTCAAATGAGCACTAATTTGACATATTTTGGATCTAATCTGCATTAAAAGGTCCCACTTAAAAAAGTCCCGTTTAGTCAATAGAAAGTCCCACTTCGTAAACAAAAAATCCCAGTTAGAAAAACAAATAGTACCTTCTGGAGAAATTCTCAATGAAAATTCATTCTAAATTGATGAATAAATAGTTGCACTTGGTAGATTAATGGATCTACTTGCAAACTTTATAATTTTTAATTTTTATGGTTGCATAAATTTAGAAGTGCTGGGATTTTGCAGAAGGAAATTAAGAATTTTTTTAACCGAAAAATATAATACCCATTAATTTAAACACTTAATATGTTAGTACCGTAAATCGTATATGTACTGTTGTAATTTTGTTTTTTGTTCTTAATGTTTTAATATAATTATTTGAACTTAATAATTATAACGGCGAAGTTTTCAAGATCTGAGTATAAAAATTCAATTTCAACCTTACATATATATTTGACAATATATAAATAGATTACGTACAAAAAATTACCTGATTTGAAGGCAATTTGTTTTTTGATCATAAACTCACAAAATATTCTTTGAAGCTCATGATCGAGACCCATATAAACTTCAAAAAATTTGAATATTTTTACTTAGACTATTTTATCACCATATATCAAATCGGTACGGTTCAAATTAAAAAGAAAAATACATATTTATGACTCGCAGTTGAATCTTGATTGGTAGATAACATGCAAAACTATTAAGGCTGCACTAATTAAGGTTAAACTGTGAGTGTTATATAAATATTTTTAAAAAAAATTCAACCGTGCCGATTTGATGTATGATGATAAAATAGTTTAAATAAAAAAATTCAAATTTTTTAAAGTTCATTCGTCCCTCGATAATAAGCTTCTAAGATGACTTTTTATTTGTGTATTAATTTTGTGAGTTTACTATCAAAAAACAAATGGTCTTGAAATTATTTGATTTTTTTGTGTAAGCTATGTTAACATTTTAGATCGCATCCGTATGGTTGTAATTTTGTTTTCATTCGTAAAATTTTTATTATAATTATTTGAATTTAATAATTAGAACGTCTAAATTCTTGAGATCCGAATACAAAAATTCAATTTCAACCATACGAATATGAAGGTGTGTTAATATCTTAGAACTCATCCGTACTGTTGTAATTTTGTTTTCCGTAAGGTTGAAATTGAATTTTTGTATTTGGATCTTAAGAATTTAGACGTTCTAATTATTAAATTCAAATAATTATAACAAAAAAACTTACGAGCAAAAACAAAATTACAGTCTTACGGATGCGATCTAATACATTAACACAGCTTCATATCCGTAAAGTTGAAATTGAAATTTTGTCCTCGGATCTTAAGAATTTAGACGTTATAATTATTAAATTCAAATAATTATAATAAAAAATTTACGAACAAAAACAAAATTACAACCGTACGCGATATAAGATATTAACATAGCTTACAAAAAAACAAATCAAATAATTCGAATAAAAACGAAATTACAACCGTATGGATGCAAGTAAAGATATTAACATAGCTTCATATCCGTAAGTTTGAAATTGAATTTTTGTTCTTAGATTTTAATAATTTATACGTTCTAATTATTAAATTCAAATAAATAAAATAAAAAATTTATGAAAAAATCAAAATTACAGCCGTACAGATGCGATCTAAGATGTTAACATAGTTTGCACAAAAAATATCAAATAATTTGAATAACATTTGGTTTTTGATTATAAAGTCATAAAATTAATGCACAAATAAAAAATCATTCCATAAATAAATGCCTCAATGAAATTTGAACTTTTTTTTATTTAAAAACTGGGATTTTAAGAATTTAACATGTATAATTATTAAATTCAAATAATTATATTAAAAATTTTACGAACAAAAACAAAATTATGACCATATCGATGTGATTTACGATGTTAACATAGCATACATAAATAATCAAATAATTTAAAGATCATTTGTTTCTTGGTCATAAACTCACAACATTAATACACAAAGTAAAAATGATCTTAAAAGCATATGATCAAAATGAAATTCAAAAAATTTGAATTCTTTTATTTAAATTATTTAATCATCATATCGGTACGGTTGATTTCTTTTATAAAAATATCTATATAGAATTCACAGTTCAACTTTAACCGGTGCATAGCAGCCTTAATAATTTTACATGTTAGCTAACCAATCAAGGTTGAACTGTGAATCATATATATGTATTTTTCTTTTCAATTTGAACCGTACTGATTTGATATACAATGATAAAATAGTTTAAATAAAATAATTCAAATTTTTTGAAGTTCGTTTAGGTCTTGATTATAAGCTTCTAAGATTTCTTTTATGTATTAATTTTGTGAGTTTATGATTAAGATACAAATAGCTTTCAAATCATCTAATTTTTTGTACGTAATCTATTTATGTATTGTCAAATATTGTCGCGACTCGTAATTTAGCACGTGACCGGCACTTAAATTACGCAATGTGTAAAGACGTAACGTAAATCAAGTACGCCGAAACCAAGAAAATCTAAACATTTTTGCGGAAAATAGTGGGAGGTGCAGTTATGAAGTAAAGGTATAATGAATCATGTTTTTCTTTAAATGGATAGCTATGAAGTTTGAAAATGCAAGTGGATTATACTACAGTTGAAAACATATTTCGTTTTTAAAATTTTGGGTTGCATCTCCCTTGTATATTTTGATCCAAAACCATATACACAACAATATATAAGCATCCCAAGCGGGAGTTAGCTCTTCGCCAACCGGTGGTATCACAACCACACAACAACATATATACGGCGCCCAACGGAGAAAAATCAACCCAGAAAGAACAATAAATGAGCAAGACATCAAAACTCAAGGAAAGCGACCATAAACCCATCGTTCTAAATTTTGCACAATGCCCCAGTCTGACTAGCTCTACCAATATACAATTTCTAGTCTCTGATTTGATCTGATCTGATGGAGTTTATTAGATACAACGGAATATAAAGTACGAGAGTGGGCACGATCCAACATGTGTCCCACCTACTAAAGCAAAGCACCCTGTATGAAACTGTGTGCCAGCGATACCGCAACTGATCATAAGCGGTCAAACCTGCAAGAACTGTGGCACAACGGGGTGAGTTGCCAACTCGTGAGTAGAAAACATCAGCAAGTAGAAATCGAATAAAACAATGATTTCCTAGGTCACTATATCCTGTGTTAGATATGTATGCCCTAGAGGCCATTATTGTATAGTACTAGTTTGTATAATACATTTTGGAGGCTTGGGATATATATACGGTTTTACGACAGTCTTGCTCGATATAGTAGTATGCTACTTGGTTTGTTTCTATTTTAATATGTGTATATGTTTCTTTTAACATATCGCTAATACATATTGATGGAGCCCTTAGGATCTTTTGCTTGACTACAGGCGTTGTGATGGCGATCACACTAGTGGGGGCTGGGTAGTCTATAAGCACATCCTTATCTTGGTCCCTGGTCGTAAGATTATCGAGACAGGGTATCGATACTCCAGAGTAGACTGGTGCATACGCTTCTCTTCCCAGTAAGGGAGATGGTCTGTCCCACAGCCATCAGTACGTCGTATTGGAGATAGTATGCGGGTGCTCGTTAGGTTACGAGTACACTGGATAGGACTCGTCGGGAACTGTTGGTTGGTATTATACCTATCGTCAGTTAACAGTTCCCAGGTGACATGAGTACAGCTTAGTCCGCTGACTTGACACCGTCACTTCGCCTCGAGTGTGTTCCTACCGTTCTTTGATTACTACCCTACCACGGTTCTATTGAGTCGTGCAAACAAGTAGTAGTTGGGTGCATTCCCGAAGCACTTGGAGGCAGTGACGGTTAGACAAGATTCGTCTCTCCCGGTATTGGGGGTTGACATCGCGCTGTGTTTAGGAGAGCCATTACACATAGTCGTCCCTCGCCAGGGCAAGCGAGATATACTGGTAGGTTTCCAGTATTATCTCAGGGTGTTCTGGGCTACACTCCGACACGACTTGTACCGCTATTAGGGGACTGACGTTTACCAACCCCCTAGGCCTGACATGCGATATTCTCAGACGAACAGACCGGACTGTACGGAGATTGTCACATACAGGCTCAGTAGGAGTTCAGATGGGTTCACCTCATCAGTATTCTTATCGGCATCTACCTAGGGACTGTTACGTACAGCTAGTGCTGCTTGCGGTCTGTAGTTAAACCCACTGCCAGCGTAATGTCAAGTCTTTAGAGTCCCACACAGAGGGTTATTCGCCTTTGGGAAAAATAGAGTAAAAGTCGCATGGTTTTGCGACGGGATTCGCTTACATCCGCGTACTTGTGTACGTTTGGTATCCGGACAGTTATTACTAGCGGGCTTTGGTTTAAGTCAGATCCTAGTATAGGTTTTGGGATTGGTTTTATCTCATTGTATTCGTGTTCCTCGGAATACGGATGCGGGTGTGTATGCACAGTTGACTGAGGCAGAGGCAGAGGATCCTCATTAGGGTTGATGACGGTTGTCTTTTTCCAAACTCTAATGAATATGTGAAATATCATTAATAATGTTAATTAAAAGGAAATTAAGTTATGGTTAGGGTTGTTGACCTTTTGACCAAGGTTGACTTGTTGACTAAGGTTGAAACTTTGACCATTATCATTTCACACCAAAGATGCTCTTTGATCTTAGCAAAATCATTAAATGTGAAATGATAATGGTCTTATCAAACCAACCATCACCTTTTTCATTTTGATTAATATTATTAATTTGATAATTCACATATATGATATGGTTGTGATTTTTTTATCATAATCTTAGTTCTCATTCTCTCTCATCCTTTGCTTTCCCTCTTCCTCTAGCTCAAGGCAAAATCTCTCATGAGTTGAGAACCATTTGCCTTGGAGATAAAACACCAAAACTCATCTCTACTCATCCTAAGGTTGAAGGTTTAGCAAACCTAATACTTTAGTTACCTCAAGTTCGAAGAAGGAGCTCAAGGTAGAGGCCCTCGGGTGGATCTTTCTTCGGCAAGAGAGGGCGACGAGGAGAACCATCCAACGACTCCAAGGAGAAGAAGAGAAGGAGTTGAAGACTAGGTATAACCCCCTAACCGGGTAGGTAAAGCTCGTAGTTGTTGCTAGTGTGTAGTTTTGCAAAGATCCGGGTTTCTAGTCCATGTTATCCTAAACCATAAAAATTGTTTTTCACCATTTCCGCAACCCCGAAAGAACCGGGATAGGTAACGTGGACCTAACAGTGGTATCAGAGCCTAGCTAAACACACACTAGCATGTTAGCAAAGTATCCAGAATTTCGATCGGACAAAAAACCGCAAAACTCGCCGAAAATGCTAACTTTCTGCCGATTTTTATTTCTGTTCAAAAAATAATTTAACAGATACTAAAAATCGGCTCAGGGTTTTTACAGAACACACAAGAAATTTGGTCCAGTGAGTCGGTTAACGCGCCGCGGATCCGCGGCCGAGTTGACTCGGCCGTGGGTCAAACTTCTTGCAGTGTTCTTATAATGGTGTTTTGGGATTTTTAGGATGGTTTGTTTCTGCCCAGAATTTCCAGAGAACAAGATTTTTTTTTGGGGTGGTTACAAATCCATATTTTGATCGAATTTCTGTAGACTTTGGTTAATGGGTTATATCTGTGATGTGATATATGTATTGAACGTCTACTAATCGCTATACGTCGATTAGTAGGGGTTATACATATCTGTGATCTGTAATGTTGATGGTTTGTGTATATGAATTCGTTGGATTGTCGCGGATGAATAGCCGGGGGTTGTGAGATGAGAGTTTTCTTTATCTTTCAATTCATGTAATATGTAATTTGATGTAATATTATTTATATGGCCGCACATCCGGGATGAGGTTATAGCCGCCATTGTATAATTTCTTTTTACTGTTTTTGCTCCTAGGATAGATCCAAGGTGGGGTGCACAAACTACCGGGTATCTCGAAGTGCCGAGTAGCCTACTCACGTTGCTGAGGGAGGTTGCTTCGCTTCGGGTACTTGGCGGGTAGTTTGCCGCACCCGTAGGGGTCTACGGTGGGGTTTGGCTATTCATCGCGACTGTGTAATCCGTTTTTCGTTGCAGGCTCGAACGAAACGCGGATTCCTAGCATATCCAATGTGTTCATCTGTGATCTGGAATGGCTATCATTGAATCTGACGAATGTGTATATATATCTATATTTGATATCTATTTAGGCGTTGCTTATGTTTTTCATCCGCGCTAGTCCAGCCCCCGCTTTATCGTTAGTTAAGTAACCTAACGGGTGATGACGGGGCCCCGTAGCGAATGCGGATGGCATAAGCGTACGTCATATTTTCGTTGTTTTCTGCAATGGTAGGATTAATTGATGGGACGCATTAAATTAATGCAAGAAAACAAACCTAAAAGACGTTGTTGGAACAATTTTCAAAAAGCTGTTATTGCAAGGACGTTCACTTTTGTTTTGCACAGAGGTATTCGGTTATGAATGCCCAGCACCTCATTCGACGAGGTAAGGGCCGAGATCCCTTCATAGGGAGTGACCCCTTGGACAAAAGTTTGCGTCAGGGTAATAACTTCACTATAGTCGATTATTCTTGCTTTGCATCGAGGTATTCAGCTTAGAATATCCTGCACCTCATTCGACGAGGAAAGAGCCGAGATCCCTTCACAGGGAGTGACCTCTTTAGCAAAAGTTTTCGCCACTATGTTTTCAAAAAGGTTATCAGGTTGCTTCAACGATATCAAGTTTATTACGTTAATGGGTTTTTCGCCAAAAACCCAGCCGTAGCCCTCCGTCATTTCCTACAAGTACTACTTAGTATTCGAGCTGCGTATTTTAGCATTGTCAAGGCGTAGTGATCAGTAGCTAAGTATTAATTGTTTGCAGTTTTATTTTTCGGATTATTTAGGACAGTCGCATAGCTATGTTGGCATTGTCAAGAGATATGCGGGGGGGTCTAAGTTAATCAAGATAATGACGGGCCGAACTTGACTAGCGGTTTATGATATGTTGGCATTGTCAAGGTCATAAACCGTTAGGGGAAAAAATCCACATCGGGAGTTTCTAAAGAAACTGAAACTTGCAGATTTAGCATACCTTATGGAGTGTGGTGACTAGAGTGGATTCCATTTAGGTCATCGCACAATGATGGTTGGATCCCGATCCCACTGATGAGTTGGATTACTCTTGGGAGATTATTTCACTTAACAATCAATGCTATAAACCAAGTAGGTGTCTAGAACGGTGTTAGCGGGGCTACGCCTCCAGGGAAAAGAGGTTACTTAATTAAGGAACTTCGCGAAAGCGTTGGAAAACCTCCCTCGAAGTATCAACACTAGCCTGGCTAAAAGGTTAAGCAAGTATTGTGACGTGGAATTAATCCCGACTAGTTCTTCTTTTAAAGGTTTGAAGAAGAATTTAAGGAAACAGTGGGAGCCATCCTGGTAAGATAAACTAATAAACCAATCTAATCTTGCAATAGTGCACGTTGAGTGTTTCTTTTCTCTCTCTCCAGGTAGCAACCATTTTACGCCCTAATCAAGATAATAAAATGTATCGCTTGACCGATCCGAATTCTTATTCGGGGCTGGGGAACATTGGTTCAGCTCTAACTTACGACAACAGTCATAAGTTTGAGCAACGGAAAGAGGATTGTATGGATTCCAAGGATACCCAGTTGAAGAAGAAGCATGGTTTTGCATCTACTTCAGGTGTTCTTATAATTGAGAACTGCTTTGCGTTCAGCCCTACCTCCTGGGTACTTGATACTGGATCAGGATCTCATATCTGTAATTTATTACAGGGACTGAGAAAAAGTAGGAAAGTTGCACCTGGTGATATGTCGCTCAGAGTAGCGAACGGAGCACAAGTTAATACTGCAGCCGTTGGTGAATATCACCTAGTGTCGCCAAATGGCAATACTATAATTTTGAACGATTGCTACTATGTACCTTCCATGGTTTGTAACATCATATCAGTTTCTTTACTCGATAAAGATGGATATAATTTTGTTCTTGATAGAAATATCATGAACATTTACCTTCATAAGGTACTGGTTGCAGAAGGTACACTGTGTAATGGTATCTACGTTCTAAATCAGAATATAGTTCTCAATGTACAAAACACACGCAAGAGGAAGAATTCAGATACGAATGAATCCTACCTGTAGCATTGTAGACTTGGTCATATCGGAGAGAAAAGACTAAGTAAGTTGCATAAAGATGGACTCTTGAATGCGTTCGAGTTTTCATCTTATGAAACCTGTCAGTCTTGTCTTAAAGGGAAGACGACTAAATCTCCGTTCACCGGACATGGAGAAAGAGCAACAGAGCCCTTGGGACTCATACATAGTGATGTATGTGGTCCAATGTCTATACATGCAAGGGGTGGGTTCTCGTACTTCATCACATTCACTGACGATCTCTCTAGGTTCGGATATGTGTATCTGATGAAACACAAATTTGAAACTTTTGAGAAATTCAAGGAATTCAGAAACGAAGTAGAGAACCAGACAGGCAAAAGTATCAAGATCCTCCGGTCTGATAGAGGAGGGGAGTACTTAAGCACGGAATTCCGAGATTACTTAAAAGAGAATGGTATTCTCTCTTAGCTTACTCCTCCTTATACACCACAGCACAACGGTGCATCGGAGAGAAGGAATCGTACCCTATTGGATATGGTTCGATCCATGATGAGTAATGCTGAGTTACCTCTTTTATTCTGGGGACTTGCGCTAGAAATAGTGGCAAACTTACTGAATCAGGTTCCGTCTAAATCTGTGCCTAAGACTCCATATGAAATATGGAGTGGTAAAAAACTGTATCTTGAACGTATTAAGATATGGGGTTGTCCGGCCTATGTAAAAGTACAAAATCCGGACAAGCTTAAGGCACGGTCAGTTTTGTGCAAGTTTGTGGTCTTAGAAATTCTCTGGGATATCTGTTCTACCACACTGAGGAACAGAAGGTGTTCATTGCTCGTCGCGCCACCTTTCTAGAGTGGCAATTTCTTGCAAAAGAAATAAATGGGAGCACGGTAGAACTGGATGAAATATCTGATCTACAAACTCAAACTGAGGATTTAGCAGAACCAGAAAATTCAATAGTCCCAGACGAACCTCATCCACTCCGCAGATCTGGTAGGATTTCTCGTCCGCCCGAGAGATACTACGGTTTTCTTATAGACGGGGATCGAGAGGATTGCATCTTAGAAGAAGATGACCCTACCAGTTTTAGGCAGGCCATTATCAATAGGGACTCTGATAAGTGGCTGGAAGCAATGCAATCCGAAATAGAGTCCATGTACACCAATAAAGTGTGGACCTTGGATATTGCTCCACCTGGGGTAAAACCCGTTGGATGCAAATGGATCTACAAAAGAAAACTTGGTGTAGATGGGCAGGTGGAAACCTATAAGGCTAGACTCGTTGCAAAAGGTTTTCGTCAAAGACCTGGTGTGGACTATGACGAAAGTTTTTCTCCAGTGGCTATGCTCAAATCCATTCGGATCCTACTTGCCATTGCTGCCTTCTATGACTATGAAATCTGGCAGATGGACGTTAAAACGGCTTTTCTGAACGGCTGTTTGGAAGAGTGCGTTTACATGGATCAGCCAGAAGGTTTTGTAGACAGTGGGAGCAGCGGGAAGGTGTGCAAGTTGCTTAAATCCATTTATGGATTAAAGCAAGCATCGCGGAGCTGGAACATCTGTTTTGATGAGGCAATCAAGGAATTTGATTTCATCAAGAACGAAGATGAACCTTGTGTCTATAAGAAGATTGTAGGACGAACTGTCGTGTTCCTAGTCTTGTACGTGGACGACATTCTTTTGATAGGAAATGACATTCCTATGCTACAATCGGTCAAGCTATTTTTGTCACAACGGTTCTCTATGAAGGACCTGGGTGATGCCTCGTACATTCTAGGGATCAAGATCTACAGAGATAGATCCAAGAGACTGCTGGGATTTTCGCAGTCCAGGTACATAGAGACCATACTAAAGAGATTTAGTATGGAAGATTCCAAGCGCGGTAATAAAACCCGCATTGAACGGAATCACCCTCTCCAAGAAGATGTCTCCTAAGACTGACGAGGAGAGGGTTCGCATGAGCACTATACCCTACGCTTCAGCAGTAGGATCTATAATGTATGCAATGTTATGTACAAGACCAGATGTAGCTTACGCGCTGAGCGTGGTGAGCCAGTATCAGTCAGACCCAGGTGAGGGTCACTGGACGGCAGTGAAGAACATTCTTAAGTACCTGAGAAGGACTAAGGAGATGTTCCTGGTTTACGGTAATGAAGACCTCAGGGTAGAGTACTTTACCGATTCAAGCTTCCAGAGTGACAAAGATGACAGCAAGTCTGTCTCGGGTTTTATGTTTACCCTCAACGGAAGGGCAGCATGTTGGAGGAGTTCCAAACAGGATACCGTCGCAGACTCGACGATAGAGGCTGAATACATTGCTGCAACTGATGCCGCAAAAGAGGCGGTCTGGATGAAGAAGTTCATTAATGAACTTCAGGTAGTTCTGTCCATTGTTGACCCAATACTTTTGTATTGCGATAACAATGGGGCTATAGCTTTAACGAAGGAACCAAGGTCCCATCAGAAATCAAAGGCGGTATCACCTGATCAGGGAGATCATTGATCGCCGGAGATCGAGGTACGGAGAGTGGACACAAAGGACAATACGGCGGATCCATTCACAAAGGCCCTCCCTCAAACACAGTTCGAGCGACTTTTTGAGCTATTGGGTATGCGGTACGCCAGCAGCTGGCCCTAGTGCAGACGTTGGGTATGCGGTACACCAATTACTGGCCTTTAGTGCAAGTGGGAGATTGTTAGATATGTATGCCCTAGAGGCCATTATTGTATAGTACTAGTTTGTATAATACATTTTGGAGGCTTGTGATATATATACGGTTTTACGACAGTCTTGCTCGATATAGTAGTATGCTACTTGGTTTGTTTCTTTCTTAATATGTGTATATGTTTTTTTTAACATATCGCTAATACATACTGATGGAGCCCTTAGGATCTTTTGCTTGACTACCGGCGTTGTGATGGCGATCACACTAGTGGGGGCTGGATAGTCTATAAGCACATCCTTATCTTGATCCCTGGTCGTAGGATTATCGAGACAGGGCATCGATACTCAAGAGTAGACTGGTGCATACGCTTCTCTTCCCAGTAGGGGAGATGGTCTGTCCCACAGCTATCAGTACGTCGTACTGAAGATAGTATGCGGGTGCTCGTTAGGTTACGAGTACATTGGACATGACTCGTCGGGAACTGTTGGTTGGTATTATACCTATCGTCAGTTAACAGTTCCCAGGTGACATGAGTATAGCTTAGTCCGCTGACTTGACACCGTCACTTCGCCTCGAGTGTGTTCCTACTGTTCTTTGATTACTACCCTACCACGGCTCTATTGAGTCGTGAAAACAGATAGTAGTTGGATGCAGTCCCGAAGCACTTGGAGCCAGTGACGGTTAGACAGGATTCGTCTCTCCCGTTATTGGGGGTTGATATCGCGCTGTGTCTAGGAGAGCCATTACACATAGTCGTCCCTGGCCAGGGCAAGCGAGATATACTGGTAGGTTTCCAGTGTTATCTCAGGGTGTTCTGGGCTACACTCCAACACGACATGTACCACTATTAGGGGACTAACGTTTACCATCCCCTAGGCCCGCCATGCGATATTCTCAGACGAACAGACCGGACTGTACGGAGATTGTCACATACATGCTCAGTAGGAGTTCGGATGGGTTCACCTCATCAGTTTTCTTATCGGCATCTACCTAGGGACCGTTACGTACAGCTAGTGCCTCTTGCGGTCTGTGGTTAAACCCACTGCCAGCGTAGTGTCGAGTCTTTAGAGTCCCACACAGAGGGTTATTCGCCTTTGGGCAAAACAGAGTAGAGGTCGCATGGTTTTGTGACGGGGTTCGCTTACATCCGCGCACTTGTGCAAGTTTGGTGTCCGGACAGTTATTACTAGCCGGCTTTGGTTTAAGCCAGATCCTAGTATAGGTTTTGGGATTGGTTTTATCTCATTGTATTCGTGTTCCTCGGAACACGGATGCGGGTGTGTATGCACAGTTGACTGAGGCAGAGACAGAGGATCCTCATTAGGGTTGATGACGGTTGTCTTTTTCCGAACCCTAATGAATATGTGAAATATCATTAATAATGTTAATTAAAAGGAAATTGAGTTATGGTTAGGGTTGTTGACCTTTTGACCAAGGTTGACTTATTGACTAAGGTTGAAACTTTGACCATCATCATTTCACACCAAAGATGCTCTTTGATCTTAGCAAAATCATTAAATGTGAAATGATAATGGTCTTATCAAACCAACCATCACCTTTTTCATTTTGATTAATATTATTAATTTGATAATTCACATATATGATATGGTTGTGATTTTTTATCATAATCTTAAATCTCATTCTCTCTCATCCTTTGCTCTCCCTCTTCCTTTAGCTCAAGGCAAAATCTCTCATGAGTTGAGAACCATTTGCCTTGGAGATAAAACACCAAAACTCATCTCTACTCATCCTAAGGTTGAAGGTTTAGCAAACCTAATACTTTAGTTACCTCAAGTTCGAGGAAGGAGCTCAAGGTAGAGGCCCTCAGGTGGATCTTTCTTCGGCAAGAGAAGGCGACGAGGAGAACCATCCAACCCACTCCAAGGAGAAGAAGAGAAGGAGTTCAAGACTAGGTATAACCCCCTAACCGAGTAGGTAAAGCTCGTAGTTGTTGTTAGTGTGTAGTTTAGCAAAGATCCGGGTTTCTAGTCCATGTTACCCTAAACCATAAAAATTGTTTTTCACCGTTTCCGCAACCCCGAAAGAACCGAGACAGGTAACGTGGCCCTAACATCCTGAAGGCAATACTATGATATCTAGGGTGACCATGTATGCATATATGTCAACAATCGAGTCAATGCAATGACATATATAAATAAACATCTGACATCATATGCCTGTATGCATGTAGATATCGTCCATGTATCCATCAACGACACAAACAATATCATAGAACCTGAGTGTCCCACACTGACACCCGAACATCATGAAAACATATGCTTATATATATATATATATATATATATATATATATATATATATATCAACCACGTGTGTCCATCAACGACACATCAAAATCATGGAATCTGAGTGTCCAACACTGACACTCAAAACATCATGAAAACCTGTGTACAGTATTGACACGTAAATCCTCATATCTCAGGCGCCGTATACTCAGATCGGCCCTCATATCTATCTCATCTCAGGCGCAGCATCCTCAGATCGGCCCTCATATCCGTCTCATATCATAACTCCAAAATGGTATCCTCCGGATATCCGCCGAGTTCTATACAACCACCGGTAGGTAGTGTCCCTCTGCCAGGCTCATCGTCTACACCACAAAAATCATTTCTTGCCCCGGGGTACCATACCGGGTCAACCATGTACCCGCAAACGGCATCCACCAACTCCTCGAATCGGGTCTCGAAGAGAAGATCAGAACTGAGAAAACTCATGGTGGACGTCTCGAAATATCATATCAAGAGAACCGTGTTTTTTAAAACAATACGCAATTTCCTTTGAAATATAGCCACGGTTCTCAAATCTAGAAATATAATGAAAACAGCATCTCACTGCATATAACCATAAAGTACGATGTATGCAACATAGAGTAGTAATATGAGCATATCGAGTATATCATGCAACCATGTCAAGTGATAGTACTGAACAATGAATGTACTTTTACGTTTAAGATTAATCTCATGATACGGCAGTTCTACTGTGTAAGTGGCATGGCAATCACCGATAATGAATGTGTGTGAACCGGCAAATCTGTGTAAGTGTAATATGCGCATCAAAAGTAATTGTGCAGGTATACTAGCAATGATATCATATAGTATTAAATACTGGAATCATGATATGTAAATCACGAGACGTAATATCTTACGCCGGCGATCCTACCACATAACATCCGATATGATAATAATCCTCGATCATCATCCTTAAATCACTAGCGCGGATCAATCATCCGGTACATCTCATCGCGTATGGTAATCTATCGTATGGTGACATCAAACAGAATAGGGATTCTATCGTCCTATTCAACAATAAGGGTATGGATCTAAAATCTAGTACGGCATATCACTCTTTAGCCGCATAAATAAATATATATATACACATATTGTAGGGTTACTTAGCATAACAGCAAAGTTTTGGGAGGTATCGTCCATGCCATTTTCAAATTTTTGCCATGCTACTTAACCCTAATCCTAGAATCTTAACTAAAGATTTAGACAATATGATATGTAAACAACTTTACAACTAAGTGATTGCGGAATACAACATTTTTAGACCGGTCCTTCACTTTAAATTCTCTAAGTAGTGGTCCCTTCGCTGCGATCAAAGAACTCCCGGACTCTTGAGAGGCTCCACAAGGTGAATGATGCATGCTTGCTAGAATTCTTCAAAATCCAAGATGATCTACGTCGAGAAAACACGGACTCAAGCTTTCTCTCCACTAATATATAACTAGTGAAGCTAACACCCTAAACTATATGGCTAGCATAGAAGATGATGATGAAGTAGGAATTTTGCTCACTTTAGAATTTAATTTCTCACCAATTTTCTTCACTTGCTAAAAAATTAGAGAGCTCTCACTTGTGCTTGAAGAAAATGAAGCAAATGAAAATGAGAGAGAGTGAGGTTAGAAATGCAACTATGGTGAGTATATGTCATGGCTAACCCTTATAGAGAATAAACCATAGTAAGAGATAATGGTTAGCTTTATAAATATTTAAAGAAAAACAAAAATGGTGGACTAAGTCAATAGTTATCCATTGCTAGCAACCATGACAAATTCCATTCATTTTTGAATTACTTAAATAAAAAAAACCTAGATATTATCTCACATATGGTGTAAGTCTCATACACCCATGTTGCATATATAACCTAGCATATCACAATAATATATATCACATATATATTATTTATGTAACAAAAGAAAACAATACAATAAACATATATCACATATATGTTAAATGTATCACAAGTGAGAAAAAGAAATACTTAAGTGAGTATATATTAGTTAATGTAATTTAATATATCAAATATATAATTATACATTAATTATTAAATCAACATTTGATTTAATAACCCGGCTATATCACATATAACCGACTAATATAATATGTATCATTTTATCGAATCAACACTTGATCCGATAACCCGGTTATATCACATATAACCGGCTGATATAACATATCGCGAGAAATAGAATACGGTATCACATACTCATATTATTCTCGGTCCCGCACATATCACATATGTGCTCCTACTCTGTTTCGCCTGATCCTGGAAACCTTTGTGTAGGACTCTAAAGACTTGTCAATATACCAGCAGTAGGTGATGATCATATCAGTCACACACAAGCCGTCAGTGTTCAGCTAAACGTAATGGCCACCCGGGTATTGAGCGATCAGAAGATCAACAAGCAAGCCTGATCATACTCCTGTAAAGCCTGTCAGTAACATTACCGTACAGTCCGGTCTCTTCGTCTGATCTGTCGCATATCCAGTATAGGGGTGGTAAACGTCATACCCCAGTAACCGATAAGTTATGTCGATGTGAGACTCATAACAGGTCGAGAAACTACTGATAACACTTACCAGTAGATCTCCATATCAGCCCTGGCCAGGGACTTCCAGTTATAGCCAATCGAGCACAACATAATATCAACCCCCAATACCGGGAGGGACGAAACCCCTCCTATCACTCATTGCTTCCATGTGATTCGTGACTGTACCCAAAAGCCACCATTTTGCACGTTCTCTTGAATGTGGTAAAGTGGAAATCAAAGCACAGTGGGAATCACACAAGACTCTATAACGATCTGGGGTCTACAGACTAACCTGTACCAGTGTTACTAGAGAACTGCTATCTGACGATATGTATAATACCAACTAGGAGTTCTCGATGAGTCCGTTCAGTGTACCCAGTCTCCACTGAGCACCCGTATACCATCTTTGATGTCAAACACCAATGGATGTGGGATCATCCATCGCCCATCATATGGGTCAAGAAGCGTATACGCTAGTCTTCTTTGGAATAACGATGCCCTGTCTCGATACACCTTCAACTAGGAACAATTATAGGATGTACTCATGGACTATCCTGGCCCCACTAGTATGATCTCCATCATAGTCCTAGTAGTCAAGTACACATCCTAAGAGCTTTATCAATATGTGAGAGCAAGACAATATCACAATACAAGTCAACATGTTTAGATAAAAAGCAACCAGACAACATAGTATCATGTCGAGCAAGAAAGTCCTATCTATATATGTCCAAGCATCCACTATAATATACATTATATATACAATAATGGCCTCTAGGGCATATACATAACTAACAATCTCCCACTTGCACTAAGGCCAGTTGTTGTAGTATCTCATACCCAACATCCCGAAGAGTCTCTCAAATTATTTCTGGGGTATGTCCTTCGTGAATGGATCCGTTGTGTTGTTCTTCGTGTCAACTCTCCTGATCTCGATCTCTCGGCGATCAATTATCTCCCGGATCAGGTGATACCGCCTCAGAATATCCCTGGATCGCTGATAGGACCTAGGTTCCTTGGCCAAAGCCACTGCTCCATTGTTATCGCAATATAAATGTATTGGACGCTCAATGGATTGAACCACACCAAGTTCAGTTATGAACTTCTTCATCCAGACAGATTCTTTGGCAGCATCGTTGGCAGCGATGTATTCAGCCTCCATCGTCGAGTCTGCCACGGTTTCCTGTTTGGAACTCTTCCAACAAACCGCACCTCCATTGAGGGTAAAGACAAATCCCGAGTGTGACTTAGAGTCGTCCTTATCACTCTGGAAGCTCGAATCGGTAAAAGACTCCACTTGGAGTTGACCGTTACCATACACCAAGAACATCTCTTTAGTCTTTTTCAAGTACTTGAGAATGTTCTTCACAGCTGTCTAGTGACTCTCTCCTGGATCTGCTTGATACCTACTCACTATACTTAGTGAGTATGCTACATCGGGTCTGGTACATAGCATCGCTTACATGATAGAGCCTACTGCCGAAATATAGGGTATCCCTTGCATGCGAGCTTTCTCCAAATCAGTCTTGGGAGACATCTCTTTTGAGAGAGTGAGTTCAGAGATCGTGGGTAAATTCCCACGCTTGGATTCTTCCATACTAAACCTCTTTAGTATGGTGTCAATGTACCTGAATAGAGAGAATCCCAGTATCCGTTTAGATCTATCTTTATAGATCTTAATCCCCAAGATGTAGGAGGTATCACATAGATCTTTCATTGAGAATCTTTGTGGTAAGAAGAGCTTGACCGATTGCAGCATAGGTGTTAGGTTCACGTTACCCACCCCGGTTCTTTCGGGGAGGCGGAATAGGTAAAAATCAAAATTTTCTCATAAGGTGACATGGACCAACTATGAAGGATCTTTGCTAAACAAAAAACTAACATACTAACAACAAGTTCTAGCCACTATGTTGAGTGGTTATACCTCATGAACCAAGTCCTTCGGGTCTTCTCTCCGCTTTCCTCCTCGTCCACGCAAGCTCTAAGGATCGATCCGGATCTTGGGCACCATCGCGGCCTCCTTGAGTCGAAGACGATCCACCCGAGAGTTTGTAATCCGAGCTCCACCTCAAGCCAAGGTAACTAGGGCAACAAGTATGCTACTCTTGATGTCCTAAGTGATGTAGAAGATGGTGGTGGATTTGTTTGTCTATTTTGTTTCTATTTTTCTCAACACATGAGAGCTATAGAAAAATCAAGAAGAGGAAGAAGGAGGAGGAACCATGGGAGCTCCAAAATGAAGAGAGAGAATCCCAAAAGAATAATGAACCATAAACCAAATAATTACTAATCTCTTATCATGATAAAGTTGTTGGCTACATTGATATGACCATTATCATCTCAAATCAAATCCAAAGCATAAAGCAAAAGAAGAATCTAGTGCTCTCATGAAAGATCCAAGTCAACAATGGTCAAAATGTCAACATGGTTAAGCATGGTCAAAAGGTCAAAGCAATTAGCCATAACATAATTATCATTAAAAAGATTAGTAAATATTTGCCTCACCTCATAATGGTTTTGACCGAACCAACGGTCAAAATCCTAATTGTTGGGAATACCTAGCACCTCATGAAGGGATTGGAAGCATCACATGTACCAAAGATGGAATTTTTAGGGTGCTAAGTAAGCATACATTGAATCGTTCCTAGAAAATTAGGGTTTCAAAATTTTGCACATCTTACAAGCAAGAAAAGCTAGGGTTTTTAGAGTACAACCTTTGTAGCTCCCTACGCTAGACTCCTCAGCTACTTGGGGTTTGGAAAAAGTCCGCTCAAACTCCTCTAGGTCCACGATGATCCACCCAGAGTCCGCTTTGTTCAAACTTGCGACTTCATTCGATCAAGAGAATGAAATGAAGCTAACACTCTAAACAAGTGGGGTAGACTTGTGTAGAATGGTGTTGTGGTGGCTTTTCTCAGTTGAAAATCCTATCTTGATGAATAACTTGCTCACTAGATAAATCTAGAGAGCAAAAGATGAGGGAGGAAGAAGATGGTGGCCTTTTGAATAAGAGATAAGAAAAACCTCTCTATGAAAAATAGAAAATATATCTTTATATATTTTTTATCTCTCATCTCAAACCATGGTTGAATAATTATTGAACTTGAGTTAAAAACCAAAAGGAAAAGTAATCCATGGTTAAATGGTGGGTGAGTATGGTTAGGTCAAGAAGAGTGTAGAATGCATCCATGAATTATCCTTTTCTTTTCTTTTGTTTTTAAATCAAATGCAATAATAATTTATATAGAAATCAAACCATGGTGTGAGTCTTATATTGCCACCATTTTCATGTATGTACAAACATGAAGGATGTATGTATGTATGTGTGTATGTACATCCATATGTGCATGAATCTATAAAGAAAGCATACATGCATGCATACATCCATCAAACTCAAGAAAGGATTTCAAGTGAGAAGCTAATGGTTAAATGATAAATCAACACTTGATTTATCAATCCGGTCATATCACATACGACCCCACCAATAACAAGCCGCCCGATCAATATACGGTATCCTATACGCGTATTTTAACCGGGTCCATGCGCATATCGCATACGCACACCACAACGTTTCTCCTGGACTAGGTAACTCCTTTGTGGGACTCTAAGACTCGTCAATACGCCGGCAGTGGGTGATGATCATATCAAGCACCCCCAAGCCGCAAGCGGTCAGCTAAACGTAACGGCCACCCGGGTATTGAACGATCAGAAGAGAACAAGCGAACCTGCTACAACTCACGTCGAGCCAATCGGCAACACTACCTGTGCAGTCCGGTCTCCTCGTCTGATATGTCGCATATCAAGTCTAGGGGTGGTAAATGTCAGACCCCAATAACCGATAAGTCGTGCCGATATGAGGCCCATAACGGGTCGAGAAACTACTGGTAACACTTACCGGCAAATCTCTAAAACAGCCCTTGCCAAGGACTTCCCTGTTATGGCCAATCGAGCACAGCGCAATATCAACCCCCAATACCGGGAGAGACGAAACCCCTCCTATCGCTCATTGCCTCCATGTGACTCGGGACTGTACCCAAAAACCACCGTTTTGCACGCCCTCATGGACGTGGTAAGGTGGAAATCAAAGCACAGTGGGAATCACACAAGACTCTATGACGATCTCGGGTCTACAGACTAACCTGCACAAGTGTCACCTGAGAACTGCCATCTGACGTGAGGTATAATACCATCTGGGAGTTCTCGACGAGTCCGTCCAGTGTACCCAGTCTCCACTGAGCACCCGTATACCATCTCTGATGTCAAACACCAATGGATATGGGATCATCCATCGCCCATCTCATGGGTCGAGAAGCGTATACGCTAGTCTACACTGGTATATCGATGCCCCGTCTCGATACACCCACGATTAGGGACCTTGAAGGATGTACTTATGGACTTCCATGTCCCCACTAGTATGATCCGCATCATAGTCCAGGTAGTCAAGTATACATCCTAAGGGCTTTACCAACATGTAACCATAAGACAGTATAAAGAGACAAGTATACATGTTAAGATAAAGAGCAACCAGATAGCATACTATCATATCGAGCAAGAAATTCATCTCTATATATGTCCAAGCATCCAATATAATATACATCATCTGTACAATACTGGCCTCTAAGGCATATATACAACTAACAATCTCCCATTTGCACTAAGGCCAGCTGCTGTAGTATCGCATACCGAGCATCCCGAAGAGTCTCTCAAACTGTGTCTGGGGAATAGCCTTCCTGAGTGGATTCGCAGTGTTATTCTTCATGTCAACCTCCTGACCTCGATCTCCCGGCGATCAACTATCTCCCGGATCAGGTGATACCGCCTCAGAATATGCCTGGATCGCTGATGGGACCTGGGTTCCTTGGCCAAAGCCACCGCTCCATTGTTATCGCAATACAAAGGTATTGGATGATCAATGGATGGAACCACTCCAAGTTCAGTAATGAACTTCTTGATCCAGACAGCCTCTTTGGCAGCATCGTTGGCAGCGATGTATTCAGCCTCCATCGTCGAGTCTGCCACGGTTTCCTGCTTGGAATTCTTCCAGCTAACCGCCCCTCTATAAAGGGTAAAAACAAATCCCGACTGCGACTTAGAGTCGTCCTTATCACTCTGGAAGCTTGAATCGGTAAAGGACTCCACTTGGAGTTCTCCGTTACCATACACCAAGAGCATCTCCTTAGTCCTTCGTAAGTACTTGAGAATGCTCTTCACAGCTGTCCAGTGACTCTCTCCAGGATCAGCTTGATACCTACTCACTACACTTAGTGAGTATGCTACATCGGGTCTGGTACATAGCATCGCATACATGATAGAGCCTACATCTGAAGCATAGGGTATCCCTTGCATGCGAGCTCTCTCCAAATCAGTCTTGGGAGACATCTCTTTGGAGAGAGTGACTCCAGAGATCGTGGGTAAGTTCCCACGCTTGGATTCTTCCATACTAAACCTCTTTAGTATGGTGTCAATTTACCTGGATTGGGACAATCCCAATATCCGTTTGGATCTATCTCTATTGATCCTAATCCCTAATATGCAGGAGGCATCACCAAGATCTTTCATTAAGAATATTTGTGATAAGAAGAGCTTGACCGATTGCAGCATAGGAATGTCATTTCCTGTCAAGAGTATGTCGTCTACGTACAATACGAGGAAGACAACCTTACTCTCTGCTACCTTCTTGTAAATACAAGGTTCATCTATGTTTTTGACGAAATCAAACTCTTTGATAACGACGTCAAAGCAGATGTTCCAACTCCGCGATGCTTGCTTTAATCCATAAATGGATTTAAGCAACTTGCACACCTTCCCGCTGCTCCCACTATCTACGAAGCCCTCTGGCTGAGTCATGTACACGCACTCTTCTAAATCACCGTTTAGAAAGACGGTCTTAACATCCATTTGCCAGATATCGTAGTCATGATATGCAGCGATGGCAAGCATGATCCGGATGGATTTAAGCATAGCCATTGGAGAAAAGGTTTCGTCATAGTCCACACCTGGTCTTTGACGAAAACCCTTTGCAACAAGTATAGCTTTGAAAGTCTCCACTTTCCCATCTACACTAAGTTTTTTCTTGAAGATCCACTTGCTCCCAATGGGTTTTACCCCTTCAGGAGCATCTTCCAAAGTCCATACTTTGTTGGTGTACATGGATTCCATCTCGGACCGCATTGCATCCAGCCATTTCACTGAGTCCCTACTCGTGATGGCCTGCTCGAAGCTAGTTGGGTCATCATCCTCCATGATGCAATCCTCGCTCCCACCATCCATGAGAAAACCATAGTATCTCTCAGGTTGGCGAGGAACCCTACTAGATCGACGGAGAGGCTGAGGTTCGTTGGGAGCTACTGAATCCTCTGGTTCCACTAAATCTTCAGTTTGAGTTTGTGTAGCCGGAATTTCTTCTAGTTCTACCTTGTTGCCACTAATTTCTTTTGCAAGAAATTCTTTTTCCAAAAAGGTGGTATGTCGAGAAACAATCACTTTTTGTTCCTCAGCATGGTAGAAAAGATATCCATGTGAATGTTTGGGATATCCCACAAACTTGCATAGAACTGACCCCGCCTCGAGTTTTTCCGGATTTTGCCTCTTGACATAGGCCGGACAACCCCATATCTTAACTGTTTATGGTCTCTTCCCACTCCATATCTCATATGGTGTGGTAGGTACAGATTTAGTTGGAACTTGATTCAATAGGTATGCTGCTGTTTTCAGCGCATATCCCCAGAAGGAAATAGGTAACTCAGCTATGCTCATCATAGAGCGCACCATATCTAATAGAGTGCAGTTCTTCCATTCTGATACACCGTTGTGCTATGGTGTATATGGAGGAGTCAGCTGAGAGAGAATCCCATTCTCTTTTAGGAAGTCCAAGAATTCATTGCTCAAGTATTCACCTCCTCGATCAGATCGAAGGATTTTAATTCTTTTCCCGGTTTGATTCTCGACTTCTAGTTTATATTCTCTAAATTTCTCAAAAGCTTCTGATTTGTGTTTCATCAGGAACACATATCCGAATCTAGAGAGATCGTCAGTGAATGTAATGAAGTACGAAGAACCATCCCTGGCATGTGTAGACATGGGACCGCATACATCACAATGTATCAGTCCCAAGAGTTCGGTAACTCTTTCTCCGTGTTCCGTAAACGGAGTTTTGGTCATCTTGCCTTTGAGACATGACTGGCAAGTGTCATAAGATGAAAATTCAAACGGATTCAAATATCCATCCTTATGTAACTTAGCTAGTCGTATCGCATTGATGTGACCCAGTCTACAATGCCACAAGAAGGATTCGTTCAGTTCTGAACTTTTCTTCTTGTGTGTGTTTGTTATGCTTAGAACTGTTGATTGATTTAGAACATAAATTCCATTACACAACGTGCCTGATCCAACCAACTTTTGGTGACGGAAAATGTTCATAACATTATCCTGTAATGCAAAATTATATCCCTCTTTACTCAGTAAAGAAATCGATATAATGTTGCATATCAGGTTCGGCATGTAATAGCATTCGTTCAGAACCAATGTATTACCAGTTGGCAATACAAGGTGATATTCCCCGACAGTTTTAGCTGCAACAATTGCACCATTTCCAACCCTTATGTCTTTATCACCTTCTCCAAATTCTCTACCTTTTCTAAGCCCATGTAACTGATTACATATATGGGATCCTGACCCGGTATCTAATACCCAGGACATAGGGCAAATGGAGAAACAGTTCTCTGTAACGAACACACCCGAAGAAAATGCATCAACATGTACTTTCTTCATTCGGGTGGCATAGGAATCCTGGTATTCCCCTATGTCCTGTTCAGTCCTATAACTCTTATAAGAAAGAACGGAACCAACGTTCCCCAGCACAGTATAACATGCGGGTTCAGTCAATACATCCATATTATTATCTTGATTAAGGCATGACATGGTCGCTACCTGGAGAGAGAGAGAGAAGAAAACACTTTAGCGTATGCTCTTGCAAGATCAGATTGGTTATTATCTTATCTAATCAGGATGGCTCCCACTGTTTTTATCAAATCTTCCTTCAAACCCTAAAAGGAAAGACTAGCCGGGATTAATTACACCCTACAACTTCGCCGATCTTTCAGCCAGATCAGTGTCGGTACTTTGAGGGAGGTTCCCCATGCTTTCGCACGGACCTAATTAAAGTAAATCTCATTTTCCCAGAGGCGTAACCCCGTTGACACTTTTCTAGACACCTACTTGATCGGCTAATTGTCCTGTGTAAAACTCTCCCAGGAGTAACAATTACTCGCAGTGGGTATCGGGATCCAACTATCTCATAGAAGGTATGTAATCTCATTGCAAATTTCAACACTTGAAATTCCCGATAATATTTTGCCCCTAACCCCCATGACCTTGACAAAGGCCAACAAATCATAGGATGCTAGTCAAGTTCAACCCGTCATTTCTTGATTGAATCAAACCTACCCGCACGACCCTTGACAAAGGCCAACAAGGTTGCACGAGTACCCTGATATGCATAAGCAGATAAGCACTATTCAGCTACCGCACACTACGCCTTGACAAAGGCCAACAAACGCAGCACGAATACTAAACAGTTCTTATCTGAAATGACGGAGGGCTACGACAGGTTTTTCTGAAAACCTATTGCGTAATGAACTTGATATCGTTGTAGAATCAAGTGATGTTTTGAAATGGAGTGATTTTGAGGCTTTTATTAGTTTTGCTAAAGAGGTCACTCCCGGTGAAGGGATCTCGGCTCTTTCCTCATCGAATAAGGTGCAGGACATATCATATATATCACTATGCAAAGCGAAACTCCAAAAAGCAGTTAAAAGTCAAACCGAGTGTTGCAGCATCTGCCAGTTTTGCTAAAGAGGTCACTCCCGGTGAAGGGATCTCGGCTCTTTCCCCATCGAATAAGGTGCAGGGTATATCATATATACCGCTATGCAAAGCAAAACTGTAGCTACCCTTTTATTTGAAAATTTGATTCTACAACATCTTTTAGGTTTCTTTTCTTTCATTAATCACAATAATGAAGTCCCATCATTTAAGTCACCTAAACATCACAGATAAATACGACGTACACTTATGCCATCCGCATTCGCCTCGATGTCCCCTCATGCACCGTTAGGTTAGGTAACTAACGACAGAGCAGGGCAGGGCTAGTGCGGGTGTAAAACATAAGTAACGTCTATATAATATATCATATATACTATATACTGTATCTATCACAGCACATCACATGATCACATCACAGATATCGCAGTAGAAACATAGATATAATGTGGGATATACTAGGACGTCCGTATTTAGTATTTAGCCAACAATAGAAAATACGGATTCTACAGTCATGATGAATAGCCACGCCCACACCCTGGACCCCTACGAGAGCGGCAAGCGACCCTTCCAATTCTGGAGTTTAGGAGACCCGGTCTCAACTCCTCGAGATGGCCTCCCACTAAACCCCAGAACCCGGTCACCTGTGCTCCCCTCCTTGGGTCCATCCGAATGCGGAAAAGTAAATAATATACAACACTGGTGGCATCGACCTCAACCCGGAAGTGTCCCAAATAAAAGAATATTACATTACGATTGAATATATATGAATGAAAATATAAAACTCTCATCTCACATAAAAAAAACCCGGCTATTCAATCGCGACAATCCTGCACATCATATCTCAGCAACACATAATATCTCATATCATCAACGTAAGTAAGTATGCATACACCGATTGTCGTCGACGTATAGCAACGACAATCGGCAATACCACTATATACTACACTTACGGTCACAGAAAAGAAAGTGTAAAACTGCAATATCTGGAATCCACATTCTCTTTAGACATCGTAAATGTGAAATATCACACACTTCGTATTTCATGTCTAATAATATGAATTCCATACATTGCATCACATTCCAGATAATTAGACAGTATTAAAGTTTTTCGAACGAACGATCAAATACCCAAGATTCTCTAAAGCTCAACACTTGAGCGGAGTTCAAAAACCCGGAGTGTGACACAGTAGTAGCGGTCCAGCCGTAGAAGGGTCAAGCCAACGCCTCACATGTGGCACGCCGTATTGCCCCAAACCCTAAGGTTCAAAGAGCAGTTCAAGACGGTCACATAATCGAGTTAAGGTTTGTTGTCTTCTAGAGGGTCCACCACAAAACTTGCACGTATCTCCGAAAGATTTAAACCCCGTGAAAAGTGAGCAAATGACAGTCGTTCGAACAATTCGATACTTTCTAATTTACCCGGAAAAGTCACGAAATCAAAATTCCGATCGGATCGACGAGTCCAAAATCATCTCCAGAATTTACAGTACTAAATTCAGATTAAAAATACTCCAAAACAATATACAAGCAGATAAATTAGTTACTGTACAAAAACGACACGATGAAGCAACAGAACGGCCGCGGAACCACGGCCTAAGCAGTCTATTGCCGCGGTTCCGCGGTGGAATTAACAGTTCATGGCATCGTATTTCACAGTAATTCTTATATTTACCTGCTGAATTTTTTGCATATTTTTAATACTGAAAATGTCCAGATTTTAAAAAATGTCCAGAGAGTGTCCGAAAAGATCGTATTTTGGTTCGATCGGAGTTTTGACTTCGCTAAAGTGTCGCCTAATGTTCTAGGTCGGCTCTGATACCAATGTTGGGAATACCTTGCACCTCATGAAGGGATTGGAAGCATCACATGTACCAAAGATGGAATTTTTAGGGTGCTAAGTAAGCATACATTGAATCGTTCCTAGAAAATTAGGGTTTCAAAATTTTGCACATCTTACAAGCAAGAAAAGCTAGGGTTTTGAGAGTACAACCTTTGTATCTCCCTACGCTAGACTCCTCAGCTACTTGGGGTTTGGAAAAAGTCCGCTCGAACTCCTCTAGGTCCACGATGATCCACCCGGAGTCCTCTTTGTCCAAATTTGCGACTTCACTCGATCAAGAGAATGAAATGAAGCTAACACTCTAAACAAGTGGGGTAGACTTGTGTAGAATGGTGTTGTGGTGGCTTTTCTCAGTTGAAAATCCTATCTTGATGAATAACTTGCTCACTAGATAAATCTAGAGAGCAAAAGATGAGGGAGGAAGAAGATGGTGGCCTTTTGAATAAGAGATAAGAAAAACCTCTCTATGAAAAATAGAAAATATATCTTTATATATTTTTTATCTCTCATCTCAAACCATGGTTGAACAATTATTGAACTTGAGTTAAAAACCAAAAGGAAAAGTAATCCATGGTTAAATGGTGGGTGAGTATGGTTAGGTCAAGAAGAGTGTAGAATGCATCCATGAATTATCCTTTTCTTTTCTTTTGTTTTTAAATCAAATGCAATAATAATTTATATAGAAATCAAACCATGGTGTGAGTCTTATATTGCCACCATTTTCATGTATGTACAACCATGAAGGATGTATGTATGTATGTGTGTGTGTATGTACATCCATATGTGCATGAATCTATAAAGAAAGCATACATGCATGCATACATCCATCAAACTCAAGAAAGGATTTCAAGTGAGAAGCTAATGGTTAAATGATAAATCAACACTTGATTTACCAATCCGGTCATATCACATACGACCCCACCAATAACAAGCCGCCCGATCAATATACGGTATCCTATACGTGTATTTTAACCGGGTCCATGCGCATATCGCATACGCGCACCACAACGTTTCGCCTGGACTAGGTAACTCCTTTGTGGGACTCTAAGACTCGTCAATACGCCGGCAGTGGGTGATGATCATATCAAGCACCCCCAAGCCGCAAGCGGTCAGCTAAACGTAACGGCCACCCGGGTATTGAACGATCAGAAGAGAACAAGCGAACCTGCTACAACTCCCGTCGAGCCAATCGGCAACACTACCTGTGCAGTCCGGTCTCCTCGTCTGATATGTCGCATATCAAGTCCAAGGGTGGTAAACGTCAGACCCCAATAACCGATAAGTCGTGCCGATGTGAGGCCCATAACGGGTCGAGAAACTACTGGTAACACTTACCGGCAAATCTCTAAAACAGCCCTGGCCAGGGACTTCCCTGTTACGGCCAATCGAGCACAGTGCAACATCAACCCCCAATACCGGGAGAGACGAAACCCCTCCTATCGCTCATTGCCTCCATGTGACTCAGGACTGTACCCAAAAACCACCGTTTTGCATGCCCTCATGGATGTGGTAAGGTGGAAATCAAAGCACACTGGGAATCACACAAGACTCTATGACGATCTCGGGTCTACAGACTAACCTGCACAAGTGTCACCTGAGAACTGCCATCTGACGTGAGGTATAATACCATCTGGGAGTTCTCGGCGAGTCCGTCCAGTGTATCCAGTCTCCACTGAGCACCCGTATACCATCTCTGATGTCAAACACCAATGGATATGGGATCATCCATCGCCCATCTCATGGGTCGAGAAGCGTATACGCTAGTCTACACTGGTATATCGATGCCCCGTCTCGATACTGTTAGTTATATCTATGCCCTAGAGGCCATTGCTATACATAGGATGTATATTGTAGTGGATGCTGGGACATATATAGGGAGGACTTTCTTGCTCGACATGATAGTATGCTATCTGGTTACTCTTTACCTTAACGTGTATACTGATTGTCTCTCTGTTACATATTGGTAAAGCCCTTAGGATGTGTACTTGACTACCTGGACTATGATGCGGATCATACTAGTGGGGACATGGTAGTCCATAAGTGCATCCTTCAAGGTCCCTAGTCGTGGGTGTATCGAGACGTGGCATCGATATACCAGAGTAGACTAGCGTATACCTTCTCGACCCATACAGATGGGCGATGGATGATCCCATATCCATTGGTGTTTGACATCAGAGATGATATACGGGTGCTCAGTGGAGACTGGGTACACTGGACGGACTCGCCGAGAACTCCCAGATGGTATTATACCTTACGTCAGATGGCAGTTCTCTGGTGACACTGGTACAGAGTAGTCTGCTGACCCGAGATCGTCATAGAGTCTTATGTGATTCCCACTGTGCTTTGATTTCCACCTTACCACGTCCAAGAGGCCGTGCAAAACGGTGGTTTTTGGTACAGTCCCGAATCATATGGAGGCAATGAGCGATAGGAGGGGATTCGTCTCTCCCGGTATAGGGAGTTCATGTTGCGCTGTGTTCGATTGGCTATAACCGGAAATCCCTGGCCAGGGTTGCTGAGATTTACTGGTAAGTGTTACCGGTAGTTTCTCGAACTGTTATAGACCTCATATCGACACGACTTATCGAGCTATTGGGGTCTGACGTTTGCCATCCCTAGGCAAGATATGCGACATATCAGACGAACAGACCGGACTGTACGGTAAGTGTTACTGGTTGGATTCACAGGAGTATGAGCGGGCTTGCTCGTCGATCTTCTGATCGCTCAATACCCGGGTGGCCGTTACGTTTAGCAGACCGCTTGCGGCTTGTGGGTGCTTGATATGATCATCATCTGCTACCGACGTATTGACGAGTCTTTAGAGTCCTACACAGAGGTTTCTTGGCTTAAGCGAAACGAAATAGGAGCGCATATGAGATATGTGCGGGACCGAGAATAATGCGTGTATGTGTTACCGTATTCTATTCTCGCGATTTGTATCATCGGCAGGTTATATGTGATATAGCCGGGTTACCGAATCAAGTGTTGATTCGATACATTGATGCACTTGATACTAGTCGGTTATATGCGATATGACCGGATCATTAAATCAAGTGTTGATTTAATGATTTAATGTATAATTATATATTTGATATATTACTTAGTATTAACTAGTATTGGTTCACATTAAATGGATTTTCTCACTTGATGTGCACATTGTATATGTGATATGTCTTTATACACTTGTTTGTATCATGTTTGATGATACATGCAACCTTGGGTGAGTGTATGCTATACACTATGTTTAGTGAATGGTTAGGGTTTCATTTCTTTTATTTATCTATTCATTTTTGGTTAAAAAAGGACAAAGGAAAACTAAATGGCTTCTTTCATGCTAGAAAGTTCTTGATGCTTCATGCATCTTTGACTAAAGCAACCATTTTGTCTTCATCTCCTAAACCTAACCATTCAACTAACCTTAGTTTACTCTCTACACATAACCATGGTTGCAATATGATACTTATCATATTATTTTCTATTTTGAAAATACTTATGAGATATTCTTTTTCTTCTTCTTCTTCTTCTTCAACAAAGAAAAAGCTTGCCTCCATTAATGGCAACTTGAGAAAAAGAGTGAGAAATCCAATTCTAAAGTGAACCCACTTCCTATTTCTTCATCCTCTACCACTTGCCAAGTAGTATAGGGTGTTTTCTTCACAAGTTTCATGGCTTGGTGAAGTTGGAGCTTGATCTTGTGTTGCCTCGACGTAGATCATCTTCGGCATCGAAGTTGACGACCTAGCCCGATCATTTCTTCGATGAAACCACCGCGAGACTCCGAGATCCGATTTGTACAGTGGAGGGACTTCATCACGAAGCAGTAGAGGTGGAGAACCGGATCTACAAAGGTTGTATTTCCGTTCACTTATTAGTAAAGTAGTTTACTTGTTGTCGTTTTCACTTAAACTCTAGTCAACGATCCGTATTAGGGTTTCTCAGCACTTGTAATTTTTGAAATTGGCATGGTTGATGCCTGTGAGACCTCATTAGTGTGCCTAGGAACCCTACAGTGGTATCAGAGCCTATCTAGAGCCTTAGGCGATGTGTAGACGGAGTTAGAAGTCCGATCGAACCGAAACCCTAATTCAAAACTTGCTCTCTGTACATTTTTGAAAATTGTGGATTTTTTCAAATTAAAAATATGCAGAAAAATGTGCAGGATATTCTAAGAAAAACTGCAGAAAAAGACAGCCTAATTCTACAGTACGGCTGCGGAACCGCGGCGTTGACCCTCTTTTTGCGGCGGTTCCGCGGCCGTCTGTGATGATCAGGCTGTGAGTTTTCTTCAGTTGTCTCTGTTGGTGTTTCTTGTGTATTCTGGATACTTTTAATTTATACTCAAGAGTCGAGTTTTCTGGGTTGTATTGGGGACTCGGTGCTTCGATCGGGAAGTTTAACTTCGTCTGTGTTTTCCGGATATTTAGAATATGTTAAAAGGTTCGACCGGATATAAATACCCACTTTTTCCCCTGCCGGGAAATTTCCAATTGTTGGATTTTTCCGTTGTTTAATGACGTTCTAAGTAGTGCAAGTAACGTGATGGTCCCTCTAGAAGACAACAAACCTTAACTCGATTATATGACCGTCTTGAACTTCCCTTTGAACCTTAGGGTTTGGGGCAGTACGGCGTGCCACATGTGAGGCGTTGGCTTGACCCTTCTACGGCTGGACCGTTGGTATTGAGGCATGAAGTGAATGTTTTTAAACTTGTTTTATGTGTTGATCTATTTCGGGAAAACTTGGGTGTTTGATTGTTCGATCGGAAAGTTTAACATTTTCTATTTATCTGGAATGGGATACAATACTTGGATTCCACAAGCAGTTATGAGATAACTGATTTGAATGTTATAAACATAGCACTTTAGTCTCACTTGATCGGTTGCCACGGAATTTTGATGAGATCAAAAGTCCGTCGCAATCACGTAGCGTACGCGGATACTCGCCGGGTAAACTTAATAGACAGCCTCACTCCATAGCCCCGACTAAGTGATTGTAGGAGAACCCCGTTGCCGAAAGCATCCATTCGGGTGCTCGCGACAGCGGTGTTCCGTCTTGGTGCACTTCGTCGACGGCGTCAGGGGTGCAGCTGCCTACTAAAGTTTGCGACGAGCATTCGATCAGGATGTCGGGAATCTTGTTGAATAGCCCGACTTGATATTGAAAAGAGTTTTCGATAATGAGACTAAAATGCGGGGTTTATAATTGTTAGGCATGCGATGTCTAAGGAATTCATTTGATTAGGCATGCGATGTCTATGCAGGTTGCAGATTCCAACTGTTGTAGTTTTACACTTTCTTTTCTGTGACCGTAAGTGTAATATGTGATATCGCCGGTTTCGTTGCTATATGTCAACGACAATTGGGATGCGCATATTTACTTACGTTGATGACATGTGATGTTATGTGTTGCTGGATATGTTATATTGGATCGTCGTGTTTGAATAGCCGGGGTTTTTTATGTGAGATGAGTGTTTTTCATTTTCATTCATGTAAAAACTTGTATGTAATATTCTTTTATTGGGACACTTCCAGGTTGCGGAAGATGTCACCTTTTGTATATTATTTACTTTTCCGCACTAGGATAGACCCAAGGAGGAGGGCCCAAGTAACCGGGTTCTGGAATCAGTGGGAGACCAACTCGAGGAGTCGAGTCCGGGTCTCCTAACTCTAGAATTGGTAGGGTTGCTTGCCGCTCTCGTAGGGGTCTAGGGGTGTGGGTTTGGCTATTCATCGCGAACGTGGAATCCGTGTTTTATACTGGCTCGTATTGAAAACTTGGACGTCCTAGTATATCCAATATTTCATATGTTTCTTCTGCTGCGATATCTGTGATGTGATCATGTGATATGTTCTGTGATAAATACTGTATATAGTATATACGATATATTATATAGACGTTACTTATGTTTTACACCCGCGCTAGCCCTGCCCCGCTCTGCCGTTAGTTACCTAACCTAACGGTGCACGAGGAGACATCGAGGCGAATGCGGATGGCATAAGTGTACGTCGTATTTATCTGTGATGTTTAGGTACTTAAATGATGGGACTTCATTAATGTGATTAATGAAAGAAAAGAAACCTAAGATGTTGTGGAATCGAATTTTCAAAAACAGGTAGCTACAGTTCTTGCTTTGCATCGCGGGGTTCCTTGTAGAACATCCTGCACCTTATTCGATAGGGAAAGGACCGAGATCCCTTCATCGGGAGTGACTCCTTTAGCAATAACTGGCAGATGCTGCAACCCTCGGTTTGTCTTTTGATTGCTTCTATAGTTTCTGCTTTGCACAGTGATATATATGATATATCCCGCACCTCATCCGACGAGGAAAGGACCGACGATCCCTTCACCGGGAGTGACTCCTTTAGCAAAACTAGAAAAGCCTCAAAAACACTCCATTTCAAAATTCATTCGATCCTACAACGATATCAAGTTCATTACGCAATAGGTTTTCAGAAAAAACCTGTCGTAGCCCTCCATCATTTCAGATAAGTACTAGTTAGTATTCGTGCTGCGATAGTTTGGCATTCGTCAAGGCGTAGTGTACGGTAGCTAACTAGTATTTATCTGCTTATGTATATGATGCAGATTGGATTAGGGTATTCGTACGGCGTTGTTTGGCATTTGTCAAGGGTCGTGCGGGTGGGTTTAATTCAATTAAGAAATGTACGGGTTGAACTTGACTAGTGGACTATGGGTTGTTTGGCATTCGTCAAGGTCATAGAACACTAGGGGAAAATATTATCGGGAATTTCAATTGTTGAAATTTGCAATGAGATTGCATACCTTCTATGAGATAGTTGGATCCCGATACCCACTGCGAGTAAGAGTTACTCCTGGGAGAGTTTTACACATTACAATTAGCCGATCAAGTAGGTGTCTAGAAAGGTGTCAACGGGGTTACGCCTCTGGAAAAACGAGGTTTACATTAATTAGGTTCGTGCGAAAGCACGGGGGACCTCCCTCAAAGTACCGACACTGGCCTGGCTGAAAGATTGGCGAACTTGTAGCGTGTAATTAATCCCGGCTAGTCTTTCCTTTTAGGGTTTGAAGGAAGATTTGATAAAAACAGTGGGAGCCATCCTGATTAGATAAAATAATAACCAATCTGATCTTACAAGAGCATACGCAGAGTGTTTTCTTCTCTCTCTCTCCTGGTAGCGACCATGTCACGCCTTAATCAAGATAATAATACGGATGAATTGATCGAACGCGCTTGTTATACTGAGCTGGGGAACGTTGGTCCCGCTCCAACTTATAATTGTTATAAGACAGAGCAGGAAATTGGGGAATACCAGATTTCCCGTGCCGCCCAAACGAAGAAAGTGCATGTTGATGCATCTCCTTCGGGTGTGTTCATTACAAAGAACTGTCTCTCTGTATCCTCTACGTCCTGGGTATTTGATACTGGATCAGGATCCCAGATATGTAATCAGTTACATAGGGCTACAGAAAGGTAGAGAACTGAGAACGGGTGATAAGTTTCATGAGGCAGAAAACGGGGCAAGTGTTACAGCCATGTCTGTTGGTCACTGTCACCCTGTATTACCAATACATTGATTCTGAACGAATGTTATTAGATACCGAACCTGATATACAAAATCATATCAGTATCTTTATTAGTAAAGAAACGATAAAATTTTGTATTGTTGGATAATGTTTGGAACATTTCCTATATCAAAAGTTGATCGGATCAGGCACGTTATCTAAAAACATTGATGTTCTAAATCAAACTACAGTTCTTAGTATACAGAACACACACAAGAGGAAGAGTTCAGAACTGAACGAATCCTTCTTGAGGTATTGTAGACTAGGTCATATCAATGCGACCAGACTAGCTGAAGTGACATATAGATGCATATTTAAATCCTGTTTGAATTTACATCTTGTGAAACTTGCCAGTCATGTCACAGAGATAAGATGACCATAGCTCTGTTTTTTGGAAACAAAGAAAGAGTTAGTAAACTCTTGGGACTGATACACGATGATGTATGTAAGGCCCCCTGTCTATATATGCCAGGACCGGTTCTTTATACTTCATTACATTCTCTGATAATCTCTTAAGATTCAGACATATAATCCTGTTGAGACACAAGTCCGAACCTTTTGAGATATTCACAGAATATAAGTTAGAAGTAGAGAACCAATACGGGTATAAGTATTATGTCCTTTGATGTGATCAAGGAGGAGAATACTTGTGCATAGAATTCCTGAACTATTCTAAAGGAGAATGAGATTCTTTCTCAGCATTACTCCTCCGTATACACCATAGCACGATGGTATATCGGGGCGGAGCAATCACACCCTATATGATAAGGTGTGCTCTATGATGAATACTACTGAGTTACCTATTTCCTTATGGGAGTTATGCACTTGAGAAGCTGCATACCTATTGAAAAGGGTTCAAATCAAATCAGTTGCCTACCACTTCATATGTGATATGGAAAGGGAAGAGCCCGTATCTTAAGTTAGTTAAGATTTGGGGTTGTCCAGCCTATGTCTGAAAAGCTAAGTCCGGACAAGCTCGAGGCAAGGTCTGTAATGTAGAACTGGAAAGGTTCCAGCTATACAAACTACAGCAGATGATTTGATGAAACCAAAGGATTCAATAGTTACCAACGAACCTCAGCCTCTCCGCCGATCTAGTAGGGTTTTCTCACCCACCTGAGAGATACTTCTGTTTCTCTATGACAGTGGGAGCGAGGATTGCATCATGAGATGATGACCCAACTAGTTTCGAGCTGGCCATCAGGAGTGGGACTCTGTAAGAATGGCTGGATGCTTAGCGATCTGAGATGGAATCCTTATACACCAACAAAGTATGGACTTTGGTTGCTATATCTGAAGGGTTAAATCCCCATCAGGAGCAAGTATATCTTGAGAAGATTACTTGGTGTAGATGGAAAGGTTGAGACTTTCAAAGCTAGACTTGTTAAAGGTTTTCGTCATCAACCAGGCGTGGATAATGATGAAACCTTTTCCAGTGGCTATGCTTAAGTCCATCCGGATCCTACTTGCCATGGCTACATACCATGACAACGATATCTGGCGGTTGGGTGTCATGACTGCTTTTCTAAAATGATGTTTTAGAAGAGGGCGTCTATAAGTACACAGCCAGAGGGCTTCGTAAACAGTGGGAGCAGCGGAAACGTGTGCAAGATGCTTTATAGGATAAAGCAGGCATCGCGGAGTTGGAACATCTATTTTGATGTGGTAGTCAAATAGTTTGACTTCATCAAAAGGGTAGATGAAACCTTGTATATACAAAAGGGTAGTAGGGAGTATAGTGGTGATCCTCGTAGAGTAGGTGGATGACATACTCTTGATAGGGAAGAAGTTTCCTATGCTACGCTCGATCAATCTCAGCTTATCACAATGATTCTCCATATAGGATCAAAGTGATACCTCCTAAATCCTGGATTTTGGATCCATAAGATAGATCTAATTGGATGTTAGGAGACTCACTAGTTGTAGTGAGATGGTATCAATTGATCCTGGGGAGAATCACTGGAAAGGTTCCAGGGTGATAAGGACGACTGAATGTCAGTCACAGGCATTGTCTTTACCCTCAGTGGAGGGACGGTATGTTGGAAGAGTTCCAAGCTAAATACCGTGGCTTACTAGACGATAAAGGCTGGATACATCGCTACTTAAGATGCTACCAAAGAGGCAGTCTGGATGTATATTTGTTCATGAGATGAACTTAGTTCCTCCCATTGTATGACAATGGAGTTGTGGCTTATGCCAAGGAACGTCCGTCCCATCAGTGATCCAGACAAATTCTGAGGCAGCATCACCTGATCATGGGGATGGTTGATCTCCAAGGAGATCGAGGTTAGGAGAGTAGACTCAGAGGACAACACGGCGGATCCATTCACAAAGGCCTTTTCCTAGAGAGAGACTTTTATGGGATGGTTGAGTATGAGATACTACAACCACTGCTATCAGATGGCCCTAGTGCAAGTGGGAGATTGTTAGTTATATGTATGCCCTAGAGGCCATTGCTATACATAGGATGTATATTGTAGTGGATGCTGGGACATATATAGGGAGGACTTTCTTGCTCGACATGATAGTATGCTATCTGGTTACTCTTTACCTTAACGTGTATACTGATTGTCTCTCTGTTACATGTTGGTAAAGCCCTTAGGATGTGTACTTGACTACCTGGACTATGATGCGGATCATACTAGTGGGGACATGGTAGTCCATAAGTGCATCCTTCAAGGTCCCTAGTCGTGGGTGTATCGAGACGGGGCATCGATATACCAGAGTAGACTAGCGTATACCTTCTCGACCCATACAGATGGGCGATGGATGATCCCATATCCATTGGTGTTTGACATCAGAGATGATATACGGGTGCTCAGTGGAGACTGGGTACACTGGACGGACTCGCCGAGAACTCCCAGATGGTATTATACCTTACGTCAGATGGCAGTTCTCTGGTGACACTGGTACAGAGTAGTCTGCTGACCCGAGATCGTCATAGAGTCTTGTGTGATTCCCACTGTGCTTTGATTTCCACCTTACCACGTCCAAGAGGCCGTGCAAAACGGTGGTTTTTGGTACAGTCCCGAATCACATGGAGGCAATGAGCGATAGGAGGGGATTCTTCTCTCCCGGTATAGGGAGTTCATGTTGCGCTGTGTTCGATTGGCTATAACCGGAAATCCCTGGCCAGGGTTATTGAGATTTACTGGTAAGTGTTACCAGTAGTTTCTTGAACTGTTATAGACCTCATATCGACACGACTTATCGAGCTATTGGGGTCTGACGTTTGCCACCCCTAGGCAAGATATGCGACATATCAGACGAACAGACCGGACTGTACGGTAAGTGTTACTGGTTGGATTCACAGGAGTATGAGCGGGCTTACTCGTCGATCTTCTGATCGCTCAATACCCGGGTGGCCGTTACGTTTAGCAGACCGCTTGCGGCTTGTGGGTGCTTGATATGATCATCATCTGCTACCGGCGTATTGACGAGTCTTTAGAGTCCTACACAGGGGTTTCCTGGCTTAAGCGAAACGAAATAGGAGCGCATATGAGATATGTGCGGGATCGAGAATAATGCGTGTATGTGATACCGTATTCTATTCTCGCGATTTGTATCATCGGCAGGTTATATGTGATATAGCCGGATTACCGAATCAAGTGTTGATTCGATACATTGATACACTTGATACTAGTCGGTTATATGCGATATGACCGGATCATTAAATCAAGTGTTGATTTAATGATTTAATGTATAATTATATATTTGATATATTACTTAGCATTAACTAGTATTGGTTCATATTAAATGGATTTTCTAACTTGATGTGCACATTGTATATGTGATATATCTTTGTACACTTGTTTGTATCATGTTTGATGATACATGCAACCTTGGGTGAGTGTATGCTATACACTCTGTTTAGTGAATGGTTAGGGTTTCATTTCTTTTATTTAGCTATTCATTTTTGGTTAAAAAAGGAAAAAGGAAAACTAAATGGTTGCTTTCATGCTAGAAAGTTCTTGATGCTTCATGCATCTTTGACTAAAGCAACCATTTTGTCTTAATCTCCTAAACCTAACCATTCAACTAACCTTAGTTTACTCTTTACACATAACCATGGTTGCAATATGATACTTATCATATTATTTTCTATTTTGAAAATACTTATGAGATATTCTTTTTCTTCTTCTTCTTCTTCTTCAACAAAGAAAAAGCTTGCCTCCATTAATGGCAACTTGAGAAAAAGAGTGAGAAATCCAATTCTAAAGTGAACCCACTTCCTATTTCTTCATCCTCTATCACTTGCCAAGTAGTATAGGGTGTTTTCTTCACAAGTTTCATGGCTTGGTGAAGTTGGAGCTTGATCTTGTGTTGCCTCGACGTAGATCATCTTCGGCATCTAAGTCGACGACCTAGCCCGATCATTTCATAGATGAAACCACCGCGCGACTCCGAGATCCGATTTGTACTATGGAGGGACTTCATCACGGAGCAGTGGAGGTGGAGAACCGGATCTACAAAGGTTTTATTTCCGTTCACTTATTAGTAAAGCAGTTTACTTGTTGTCGTTTTCGCTTAAACTCTAGTCAACGTTCCGTATTAGGGTTTCTCGGCACCTGTAATTTTTGAAATTGGCATGGTTGATGCCTTGTGAAACCTCATACGAGAACCCACCCCTTGCATGTATAGATATTGGACCACATACATCACTGTGTATGAGTCCTAAGAGCTCTGTTGCTCTTTCTCCATGTCCGGTGAACGGAGATTTGGTCATCTTTCCTTTGAGACAATACTGACAAGTTTCATAAGATGAAAACTCGAACGTATTCAAGAGTCCATCTTTATGCAACTTACTTAGTCTTTTCTCTCCGATATGACCAAGTCTACAATACCACAAGTAGGATTCATTCGTATCTGAATTCTTCCTCTTGCATGTGTTTTGTACATTGAGAACTGTATTCTGATTTAGAATGTAGATACCATTACACAGTGTACCTTCTGCAACCAGTACCTTATGAAGGTAAATGTTCATGATATTTCTATCAAGAACAAAATTATATCCATCTTTATTGAGTAAAGAAACGAATATGATGTTGCAAACCATGGAAGGTATATAGTAGCAATTGTTCAAAATCATAGTCTTGCCATTTGGCAACACTAGGTGATATTCACCGACGGCTACAGCATTAACTTGTGCTCCGTTCGCTACCCTGAGCGACATATCACTAGGTACAACTTTCCTACTTTTTCTCAGTCCCTGCAATAAATTACAGATATGAGATCCTGATCCGGTATCAAGTATCCAGGAGGTAGGGCTGACCGTAAAGCAGGTCTCAATTACAAGAACACCTGAAGTCGATGCAAAACTATGCTTCTTTTTGAACAGGGTCTCCTTGGAATCCATACAATCCTCTTTCCCTTTCTCATATTTATGACTGTTGTCATAAGTTAGAGCCGAACCGACGTTCCCCAACCCCGAATAAGAATTCGGATCGGTCAAGCGATACATTTTATTATCTTGATTAGGGCGTGAAATGGTTGCTACCTGGAGAGAGAGAAAAGAAACACTCAGCATGCGCTCTTGCTAGATTAGATTGGTTTATTAATTTATCTAACCAGAATGGCTCCCACTGTTTCCTCAAATTCTTCTTCAAACCTTTACAAGAAGAACTAGTTAGGATTAATCGCACGTCACAATACTTGCATAACCTTTCAGCCAGGCTAGTGTTGGTACTTCGAGGGAGGTTTTCCAACGCTTTCGCGAAGTTCCTTAATTAAATAACCTCTTTTTCCTGGAGGCGTAGCCCCGCTAACACCGTTCTAGACACCTACTTGGTTTATAGTATTGATTGTTAAGTGAAATAATCTCCCGAGAGTAATCCAACTCATCAGTGGGATCGGGATCCAACTATCATTGTGCGATGACCTAGATGGAATCCACTCTAGTCACCACACTCCAGAAGGTATGCTAAATCTGCAAGTTTCAGTTTTTTTAGAAACTCCCGATGTGGATTTTTGCCCCTAGGACCCAAGTGACCTTGACGGTGTCAACAAATCAAAGAGTCCTAGTCAAGTTCAACCCGTCATTATCTGGATTGTATTAAACCCACCCGCATAACCCTTGACGAAGTCAACAAGGTTATACGACTGTCCTAACCAATCCCATATACTACTACAAATAAGCACCACTCAGCTATCGTACACTACGTCTTGACGGAGTCAACAAACGCAGCATGAATACTAAGTGTTACTTGTAAGAAATGACGGAGGGCTACGGCTGGGTTTTTGGCGAAAAACCCGTTAACGTAATAAACTTGATATCGTTGAAGGAACATGATTGCCTTTTTTTAAAAATATAGTGGCGAAAACTTTTGCTAAAGAGGTCACTCCCTGTGAAGGGATCTCGGCTCTTTCCTCGTCGAATGAGGTGCAGGATATTCCAAACTGAATACCTCGATGCAAAGCAAGAATAATCGACAATAGTGAAGTTATTACCCTGACGCAAACTTTTGTCCAAGGGGTCACTCCCGATGAAGGGATCTCGGCCCTTTCCTCGTCGAATGAGGTGCTGGACATTCATAACGAAATACCTCTGTACAAAACAAAAGAGAACGTCCTTGCAATAGCAGCTTTTTGAAAATTGTTCCAACAACGTCTTTTAGGTTTGTTTTTCTTTGCATTAATATAATGCGTCCCATCAATTAATCCTACCATTGCAGAAAACAACGAAAATATGACGTACGCTTATGCATCCGCATTTGCCACGGGGTCCCGTCATCACCCATTAGGTTACTTGACTAACGACAGAGCGAGGGCTGGACTAGCGCGGATGCAAAACATAAGCAACGTCTACTAGATATCATATATAGATATATACATTCGTCAGATGCAATGATAGCCATTCCAGATCACAGATGAACACATTGGATATGCTAGGAATCCGCGTTTCGTTCGAGCCTGCAACGAAAGACGGATTACACGGTCGCGATGAATAGCCAAACCCCATCCTAGACCCCTACGGGTGCGGTAAATTACCCGCTAAGTACCCAAAGTGAAGCAACCTCCCTCAACAACGTGAGTAGGCCACTCGGCACTTCAAACTACCCGGTAGTTTGTGCACCCCACCTTAGGTCTATCCTAGGAGCAAAAACAGTAAAATAAATAATATACAATGGCGGCTACAACCTCATCCCGGATGTGCGGCCATAAAAATAATATTACATCAATTTACATATTACATCAAATGAAAGATAAAGAAAATCTCATCTCACAAAACCCCGGCTATTCATCCGCGACAATCCAACAAGTTCATATACACAAACCAACAACATTACAGATCACAGATATGCACAACCCCCACTAATCGACGTATAGAGATTAGTCGACATTCAGTGCATATATCACATCACAGATATAACCAAATAGCTAAAGTTTATAGAACTTCGATCAAAATACCAATTTGTAACTACCCCAAACATAACATTGTTCTCTGGAAAATCTGGGCAGAAACAAAACATCTTAAAAATCACAAAACCAACACAGAGAACCCCTGGAAAAATTGGGTGCGCTGCCGAGTCGACTCGGCCTCGAAACCGCGGCGGATCGCTTGGATCGGCCACGGATCCGCAGTCATCTGAGGGACTCAGGCGCCCAAATTTCTGCAGTTTTCTCAAAAAACCCTGCTTGTATTTTTCATGTCAGTTAAAATATTTTTAGGCCTGTTTTATAAATCGACAGAAAACATATGTTTTTAGACGGATTTTGCGATTTTTTCCGGATCGAAGTTCTAAACACTTTGCTAACAGTTAGTTGTTATTTAGCTAGGCTCTGATACCACTGTTAGGTCCACGTTACCCACCCCGGTTCTTTCGGGGAGGCGGAATAGGTAAAAATCAAAATTTTCTCACAAGGTGACATGGACCAACTATGAAGGATCTTTGCTAAACAAAAAACTAATATACTAACAACAAGTTCTAGCTACTATGTTGAGTGGTTATACCTCACGAACCAAGTCCTTCGGGTCTTCTCTCCGCTTTCCTCCTCGTCCACGCAAGCTCCAAGGATCGATCCGGATCTTGGGCACCTCCGTGGCCTCCTTGAGTCGAAGACGATCCACCCGAGAGTTTGTAATCCGAGCTCCACCTCAAGCCGAGGTAACTAGGGCAACAAGTATGCTACTCTTGATGTCCTAGGTTATGTAGAAGATGGTGGAGGATTTTTTTGTCTATTTTTTTTCTATTTTTCTCAACACATGAAAGCTATAGAAAAATCAAGAAGAGGAAGAAGGAGGAGGAACCATGGGAGCTCCAAAATGAAGAGAGAGAATCCCAAAAGAATAATGAACCATAAACCAAATAATTACTAATCTCTTATCATGATAAAGTTGATGGCTACATTGATATGACCATTATCATCTCAAATCAAATCCAAAGCAAAAGAAGAATCTAGTGCTCTCATGAAAGATCCAAGTCAACAATGGTCAAAATGTCAACATGGTCAAGTATGGTCAAAAGGTCAAAGCAATTAGCCATAACATAATTATCATTAAAAAGATTAGTAAATATTTGCCTCACATCATAATGATTTTGACCGAACCAACGGTCAAAACCCTAATGAGGCACCTCCTTATTCTTTGCTCCTCACAACCGTGCATACACACCCGCATCCGCATTCCGTAGAATGCGAATGCACAGAAGACAAGACTAATCCATCCATACAATACTAGGATCCGGTTTAAACCAAAGCCCACTAGTATTGTCTGCCTGAACAGCATATGCGCACAAGTGCACGTAAGTGATCGTAGCCCTGCCGTAAAACCATACGGCCTCTACACCTTTTGCCCAGTGCAGGGAAACTCTCTGTGTGGGAATCTAAAGACTCGACACTACGCTGGCAGTGGGTTTAACCGCAGAACGCAAGCGGCACTAGCTGTACGTAACGGTCCCCAGGTAGATGTCGATAAGAAGGCCGATGAGGTAAACCCATCCGAACTCCTACTGAGCCTGAATATGACAATCTCCGTACAGTCCGGTATGTTCGTCTAAGAGTATCGCATGGCGGGCCTAGGGGCGGTAAACGTCAATCCCCCGATAGCGGTACAAGTCGTGTCAGAGTGTAGCCCAGAACACCCTGATAAACTACTAGAAACACTACCAGTAATTCTCGCTTGCCCTGGCCAGGGACGACTATGTGTAATGGCTTTCCTAGACACAACGCGATATCAACTCCCAATACCGAGAGAGACGAATCCTGTCTAGCCGTCATTGCCTCCCAACTACTACCTGTTTGCACGACTCAATAGAGCCGTGGTAGGGTAGTAATCTAAGAACAGTGGGAACACATTCGAGGCGAAGTGACAGTGTCAAGTCAGCGGACTAAGCTGCACTCATGTCACTTGGGAACTGTTAACTGACGATACGTATAATACCAACCAACAGTTCCCGATGAGTCTTGTCCAGTGTACTCATAACCTAACGAGCACCTGCATACTATCTCCAGTACGATGTACTGATGGCTATGGGACAGACCATCTCCCCTGCTGGGACGAGAAGCACATGCACCAGTCTACTCTGGAATATCGATGCCCTGTCTCGATAATCCTACGACTAGGGACCAAAATAAGGATGTGCTTATAGACTACCCAGCCCCCACTAGTGTGATTGCCATCACAACGCCGGTAGTCAAGCAAAGATCCTAAGGGCTCCATCAATATATTTTTAGCGATATGTTAAAAGAAACATATACACATATTAAGATAGATACAAACCAAGTAGCATACTACTATATCGAGCAAGACTGTCGTAAACCCGTGTATATATCCCAAGCTTCCAAAATGTATTATACAAACTAGTATTATACAATAATGGCCTCTGGGGCATACATATCCAATAATAGGAACATCATTTCATATCAAGAGTATGTCATCCACGTACAATACGAGGAAGACAACCTTACTCTCTACTACCTTCTTGTATATACAAGATTCATCTACGTTCTTGATGAAGTCAAACTCTTTGACTACCATATCAAAACAAATGTTCCAACTCCGCGATACCTGCTTTAACCTGTAGATGGATTTAAACTGCTTGCACACCTTTCCGCTACTCCCACTGTCTACGAAACCCTCTGGCTGAGTCATGTACACGCACTCTTCTAAATCACCATTTAGAAAGGCGGTCTTAATGTCCATTTGCCAGATTTCGTAGTCATGGTATACAACAATGGCATGTAAGATCCGGATGGACTTAAGCATAGCCACTGGAGAAAAGGTTTCATCATAATCCACACCTGGTCGTTGACGAAAACCTTTTGCAACAAATCTAGCTTTGAAAGTCTCAACTTTTCCATCTACACCAAGTTTCTTCTTAAAGATCCATTTGCTACCAATGGGTTTTACCCCTTAAGGAGAAACTTCCAAAGTCCATACTTTGTTGGTGTACATGGATTCCATCTCAGATCGCATTGCATCCAGCCATTTCACAGAGTCTCCACTCGTGATGGCCTGCTCGAAGCTAGTTGGGTCATCATCTTCCATGTTGCAATCCTCGCTCCTACCATTAATGAGAAAACCGTAGTATCTCTCAGGTGGATGAGAAATCCTACTAGATCGGCGAAGTGGCCGAGGTTCGTTGGGAACTACTGAATTCTCTGGTTCTACAAAATCTTCTGTCATAGTTTGTATAGCTGGAACCTCTTCCAGTTCTACCTTCTTACCACTAATTTCTTTTCCAAAAAATTCCTTTTCTAAAAAGGCGGCATGTTGAGAAACAAACACCTTTTGTTCCTCGGTGTGGTAGAAGATACACCCTCGCGAATGTTTAGGATATTCAATAAACTTACACAGAAAAGACCTTGCCTCGAGCTTGTCCGGATTTTGTGTTTTCACATATGCCGGACAACCCTTTATCTTAACATAATTAAGATATGGCCTCTTTCCTTTCCATATTTCATATAGAGTGGTTGGCACAGATTTGGTGGGAACCATATTCAATAGGTCTGCAGCTGTCTCCAGTGCATAACCTCAAAAGAAAATAGGTAACTCAGCGGTGCTCATCATAGAGCGCACCATATCTAATAGGGTGCGATTCCTCCGTTCCGATACACCTTTGTGCTGTGGTGTATACGGAGGAGTAAGCTGAAAGAGAATCCCATTCTCTTTTAGATAGTTCAGGAACTCATTGCTAAAGTATTCTCCTCCTCGATCAGATTGAAGGATTTTGATACTTTTACCCGTTTGGTTCTTGACTTCGTGCTTATATTCTTTGAATTTCTCAAAAGCTTCAGACTTGTGTTTCAACAAGAACACATATCCGTATTTTGAGAGATCATCAGTGAATGTAATGAAGTACGAGGAACCATTCTTGACATGTGTAGATATGGGACCGCATACATCACTATGTATCAGTCCCAAGAGTTCCGTAACTCTTTCTCCGTGTCCACTAAACGGAGTATTGGTCATCTTGCATTTGAGACATGACTGGGAAGTGTCATAAGATGAAAATTCGAACGGATTCAAATATCCATCCTTATGTAACTTAGCTAGTCGTGTTGCATTGATATGACCTAGTCTACAATGCCATAAGAAGGATTCGTTCATTTCTGAACTCTTCCTCTTGTGTGTGTTTTGTATATTAAGAACTGTGGTTTGATTTAAAATGTATATGCCATTATTTAACGAGCCTGATCCAATCAACTTTTGATTCAGGAAGATGTTCATGTAGGGATTCTTTAGCACCATGCCTAGGTTTAGGGTTGCATCACACATGCTATAACAAAAATTTAAGAGGGCGCTAAACAATCCAACCATAAATCGAACTAGAAAAATAGAGTAACAATATATAGTATCTCATACTAACTAGTGTTTAACACTAAGTGGGGAGAAATACAACCTTTGTAGACCTCCTCCTTGACTCCTTGGATCGTGTAGGGTTTGAACCGGTTGGCTTGTATCCTTCCGCATCCACGATGATCTACCACGAAGTCCCTTTGCACCAAGCTCCAAGCTTCACTTGATCAAGGATGAAGATGAAGCAAACACTCCATACTAGTGGGCTAGACTAAAGTATAATGGTGATGTGGGTTTGTATGTCACTTAAAAACCTGTTCTTTTTTAATTTATTCTCTTTCTTTTAAAACCCTAGAGAGCTTTGAGGAGAGAGAGGAAGAAGGAGATGGCTCAAGATTGACTCAAGAGAATAAAAATGAATAACTCAAACTAAACTCAAGAGAGTAAGTGAATTATCTCATGCTAAACTATGGTTACAAAATATTTAGATATTTTGTGACTTGAGATTAAGCAAAACCATGCTACAAAACCATGGGCAAATGAAACCATTGACTTGGGTCAACTCCAAAGAGTTGAATAATCAACCATGATTATGTTGCCATTTTGCTTTTCTCAAATAAACAAAATATCTAAATATGTTACCATGTAAGTCTTGCATTGCCACCATCAATGTATCATCAACCATGGCACATGAATGCTTGCATGTGTGCATCCATATCAACATATACATACACTCATGCATGCATCATAAAGAAATATGTTTTAATAAATGAGCTAATGAACTCAATATTAAATCAACACTTGATTTAATAACCCGGTCATATCACATACGACCCGTCCAATAGTAAACTCCCGATTAGTAGCAGGATCTACACTTCGAACTAATAAGAATAAGATTGCCCGTACACCTACGGTATCCAATACACGCATTTAATCGAGCTCCTGCGCATATCACATATGCACCCCATATCTTTTCGCCTGAGCTGGGAGACCCCTTTATTGGACTCTAAGACTCATCAATACGCTAGCAGTAGGCAGTGATCACATCACATGCCCACAAACTGTCAGTGGCACAAACTGTACGTAACGGCTCTCAGGTATTGAGCGATCAGAAGAAACACAAGCAAACCTACTAAAACTCCCGTCGAGCCAACTGGCAACACTTACCGTACAGTACGGTTTCTTCATCAAATATGCTGCATATCAAGTCTAGGGATGGTATCGTCGACCCCAATAACTCAATAAGTCATGCCAGTATATGGCTCATACTAGATCGAGAAACTATTGGTAACACTTATCAGTAAATCTCAGCAGCCCTGGCCAGGGACTTCCTGTTATAACCAATCGTACATGGTGCAACATCAATCCTCAATACCAGGAGAGATGAAACCCCTCCTATCGCTCATTGCCTCCATGTGCCTCGGGACTGTACCCAAAATCCACCTGTTTGCACGACTCAGTAGAGCCGTGGTAGGGTGGAGATCAAAGTACAGTGGGAAGCATACAAGACTCTATAACGATCTCGGGTCTACAGACTAACCTGTACCAGTGTCACCTGAGAACTTCTATCCGACGATAGATATAATACCACATAGGAGTTCTCGGCGAGTCTGTTCAGTATACCCAGTCTCACTGAGCACCCGTATACAGTCTTTGTTGTCACCACACCAATGGATATGAGATCATCCATCGCCCATCATATGGGAAAAGATCGTATACGCTAGTTTACTCTGGTAATATCGATGCCTAGTCTCGATACACCCACGACTAGGAACATTTTAAGGATATGCTCATAAACTACATATGTCCCACTAGTATGATCCACATCATAATCTCAGTAGTCAAGCAAATATCCTAAGGGCTTTATCAACATGTACCAAATGACTGAAAGCATGATTAAATGAACATGTCAAGATAAAGTACAACCAGATAGCATACTATCATGTCGAGCAAGAATGCCCCTTGAATATATATATACACATACCGGTACATACACTATCATATAATGGCCTCTAGGGCATACGTATATCCAACAGTTCATAACATCATCGTGTATTACAAAATTATATCCTTCTTTACTTAATAAAGAAACTGATATAAGATTGCATATCAGGGTCGGTATGTAATAGCATTCGTTCAGAATCAATGTATTACCACTTGGTAATACAAGGTGATATTCGCCAACTGCTTTGGCTGCAACATTTGCTCCATTCCCTACTCTTACGGACTGATCACCCATTCACAGTTCTCTACCTTTCCTTAGCCCATGCAACATATTGCATATGTGGGATCTTGATCCGGTATCTAATGCCCAGGACGTAGAATGAACTGAGAAACAGTTCTCGATAACTAACACACCCGAAGAAGATGCATCAACATGCTTATTCTTCGTTTGGATGGCGTGGGAATCTGGATATGTCCCTATTCCCTGCTCAGTCTTATAGAAATTATAAGAAAGAACGGAACTAACGTTCCCCTGCTCAGTATTACAAGCGGGTTCGGTCAATACATCCATATTATTATCTTGATTAAGGCCTGACATGGTCGCTGCCTGGAGAGAGAGGGAAGAAAACACTTTAGCTTATACTCTTGCAAGATTAGGTTGGTTTATTATCTTATCTAATCAGGATGGCTCCCACTGTTTTTATCAAATCTTCTTTCAAACCCTAAAAGGTAAGACTTGCCGGGATTAATTACACCTTATAAGTTCGCCAATCTTTCGGCCAGACCAGTGTTGGTACTTTGAGGGAGGTTCCCCTTTCTTTCGCATGGACCTAATTAAAATAAACCTCATTTTCCCAGAGGCATAACCCCGTTAATACCTTTCTAGTCACCTACTTGATCGGCTAATTGTCATGTGTAAAACTCTCCCAGGAGTAACTCTTACTCGCAGTGGGTATCGGGATCCAACTATCTCATAGAAGGTATGCAATCTCATTGCAAATTTCATCACTTGAAATTCCCGATAATACATTTGCCCCTAGCGTCCTATGACCTTGACGCAGGCCAACAAACTATAGTCCGCTAGTCAAGTTCAACCCGTACATTTCTTGATTGAATTAAACCCATCTGTACGACCCTTGATGCAAGCCAACAAAGTCGCACGACTATCCTAATCCAATCTCATCTCATGTTGCAGATAAACGCTAGTTAGCTACCGCATACTACGCCTTGACGCAGGCCAACAAACGTAGCACGAATACTAATAAGTACTTATCTGAAATGACGAAGGGCTACGACAGGTTTTTAAGAAAATCTTTTGCGTAATGAACTTGATATCATTGTAGAAACAAGTGATTTTGAAAAGGAGTGTTTTTGAGGATTTTACTAGTTTCGCTAAATAGGTCACTCCCGGTGAAGGGATCTCGGCTCTTTTTTTATCGAATAAGGTGCAGGATATTTCATAAATACAACTATGCAAAGCAAGAACTATAGAAGCAATAAAAAACTAAACTGAGTGAGTTTGTAGCATCTGCTAGTTTCGCTAAAGAGGTCATTCTCGGTGAAGGGATCTCGGCTCTTTCCTTATCGAATAAGGTGCTGGATATTCTATAAGGAATACCGCTATGCAAAGCAAAAACGAGAGCAACCCTTTTTGAAAATTTGATTCTACAATATCTTTTAGGTTTCTTTTCTTTCATTAATCTCATTAATGAAGTCCCATCATTTATGCTTCCTAAGCATCACAGAAGAAACGAAAATACAATAGAAAATACAGCATTCATCTCAGTGTCCCGTTATGCATCCGTTAGGTTACTTAACTAACGGCATAACGAGACGGGACTAGCGCGTGTGCAAAACATAAGCAACGTTTATTATATATCATATATATAATAATAAAGCATTCGTCTCAGCATATAAAGTGATCACATCACAGAATATCAGCAGCAAAAGATAACATATGAAATGTTGGATATACCAGGAGGCCTGTATTTTGTATTTAGCCAACAATAGAAGATATGGATTTCACGGTCGCGATGAATAGCCAAACTCACATCCCAAGATCCCTACGAGAGCGACAAACATCCCTACCAATTCTAGAGTTAGGAGACCCAGACTCGACTCCTCGAGTTGGTCTCCCACTAGACTCTAGAACCCGGTTACTTATGCTCCTCACCTTGGGTCTATCCTAATATGGAAAAGTAAATAATATACAACAATGGTGACATCATCCTCAACCCGGAAGTGCCCCAAGTACAATGAATTTTATATGAATAAAAATAAAACTCTCATCTTATATAAAACCCCCGGCTATTCAGAACACGATAATCCAATATAACATATCACAGCAACACATAACATCACATGTCATCAACGTAACCAAATATGCGTATCCCAATTTTCGTTGACATATAGCAACGAAACCGGCAATACACTACATATTACACTTACGGTCGTAGAAAAGAAAATGTCAAACTACAACATTTGGAATCCACAATTTCCTTAGACATTATAAATCCGAAATATTACATACTTCGGATTTCATGCCTAACTATATGAATTCCACATATTGTATCACATTCCACAAATAGTTAAATGATGTTAAACATTCCGATCGAATCAACAAACAACCAAAATTTTCCAAAAAGCTCAACACTTGAGCGCAGTTTAAAAAAATTCAGAACATGCCACAGTGCCTATGGACAAACCGTAGAAGGGTCAAACCTTGCCTCACCTATGATGCCGCGGAACTACCGCAAACCCTAGGTTTTGGCGGCGGTTCTTACGGTCATAGAATCGAGTTAGGGTTTTGTTTTTCTAGAGGGTCCATCGCATCACTTGCATGATATTTGAATGTTCTTCAACTCGGAAAAAATCCAACCCTTGGAAAATTTTCCGTCAAGGGTTAAAGTGGGTATTTGATATCCGTTCGAGCTTTTTAACACCGTCTAAATAACCCGAATATATGTTAGAATTACGACTACGAAACACTTCGAATTAGCTTTGTAGAAAGTTAACATCACATGCAAATTTAGAAAAAACAAACAACACCTTAACACCAAAACCCAGAGACTGGAATACCCTAAAATTTTGAAGCCCAGAGGAGCCAGAAGAACCGAGCAGGCCGGTTTTTGAGGTGATGTGGCCGGCCACTTTGAGGCTAAATGGCTTCAAATTTTCACAGTGTTCATGTTATATCTCATACAACATTCTTCAGTTGTTTAAACATTTTTTTTGACACCTTAAAAGATTCGACAGAAACAAGATTTTATATCGGGTGTTTCAGAGTGGTTTCGGTTTCATAATTCTACAAATATCATCTAAATCTCTAGTTTGGCTCTGATACCACTATAGGGTTACTTCGCACAACAACAAGGTTTCGGGAGGTATCGTCCCTGCCATTTTCAAATTTTTGCCATGGTACTTAACCTTAACCCTAGAATCTTAACTAAATATTTAGACAATACGATATGTAAACAACTTTACAACTAAGTGATTGCGGAATACAACCTTTGTAGACTGGTCCTTCACTTCAAATATCCAAGTAGTGGTCCCTTCGCTGCGATCAAAGAACTCCCGGACTCTTGAGAGGCTCCACAAGGTGAATGATGCATGCTTGCTAGAAGTCTTCAAAATCCAAGATGATCTACGTCGAGAAAACACGGACTCAAGATTTCTCTCCACTAATATGGAACTAGTGAAGCTAACACCCTGAACTATATGGCTAGTATAGAAGAGGATGATGAAGTAAGAATTTTGCTTACTTTAGAATTTAATTTCTCACTAATTTTCTTCACTTTCTAAAAAACTAGAGAGCTCTCACTTGAGCTTGAAGAAGATGAAGCTAATGAAAATGAGAGAGAGTGATGTTAGAAATGCAACCATGATGAGTATATGTCATGGCTAACCCTTGTAGAGAATAAACCATAGTAAGAGATAATGGTTAGCTTTATAAATATCTAAAGAAAAACAAAAATGGTGGACTAAGTCAATGGTTATCCATTGCTAGCAACCATGAAAAATTCCATTCATTTTTGAATTACTTAAATAAATAAAAACCTAGATATTATCTCACATATGGTGTAAGTCTCATACACCCATGTTGCATATATAAGCTAGCATGTCACAATAATATATACCACATATATATTATTTATGTAACAAAAGAAAACAATACAATAAACATATTTCACATATATGTTAAATGCATCACAAGTGAGAAAAAGAAATACTTAAGTGAGCATATATTAGTTAATGTAATTTAATATATTAAATATATAATTATACATTAAATTATTAAATAAACATTTGATTTAATAACCCGGTTATATCACATATAACCGACTAATATAATATGTATCATTTTATCGAATCAACACTTGATCCGATAACCCGGCTATATTATATATAACCGGTCGATATCACATATCGCGAGAAATAGAATACGTTATCACATACTCATATTATTCTCGGTCCCGCACATATTACATATGTGCTCCTACTCCGTTTCGCCAGAGCCTGGAAACCTCTGTATAGGACTCTAAAGACTCGTCAGTACGCCGGCAGTTGGTGATGATCATATCAGTCACCCATAAGCCGTCAGCGGTAAGCTAAATGTAACGGCTACCCAGGTATTGAGCGATCAGAAGATCAACAAGCAAGCCTGATCATACTCCTGTAAAGCCTGTCAGTAACACTACCGTACAGTCTGGTCTCTTCGTCTGATATGTCGCATATCCAGTCTAGGGGTGGTAAACGTCAGACCTCAGTAACTGATAAGTCGTGTCGATGTAAGGCTCATAACGGGTCGAGAAACTACTGATAACACTTACCAGTAGATCTCCATATCAGCCCTAGCCAGGGACTTCCAGTTATAGCCAATCAAGCACAGCGCAACATCAACCCCCAATACCGGGAGAGACGAAACCCCTACTATCATCTCGAGTAAGACTGTCCTACCGGCATAGGTCTTCCCTCAATCATTGCAATCATGTGCCTGTGATCCAATAATTGACTCTGAGGGCACTATATCCAACAATCTTCCACTTGCACTCAAGGCTAATTATTGCGATGTCGCATACTCACAGCCCGTGTGATACCGAACACCCACCTCCTCTACTAATCAGTCTCACAAAACCCGTTTGCGAAACTATTGTGTTCGAGGAATAGCCTCAGTGAGTGGATCCGCCCTGATGTTTCTTTCTATGTCTCTCTTTATCTCAAGTTCACGGAGAAAACCATCTCCCGAAATGAGCAATACTTGTTTTAGAATATGTCTGGATATCTGATGGGACCTAGTTAATAAATGAACTCCAAATCCAAACTTTTTAGACTGTATCGTCAACTGAACTTAATCAGTATCCTGCGCCACACCTCCCTCAGTATCTGCTTGGACCACCTGTCCAAAATACTGCCCCTCGTCAGAGGGAAAACTATAACTCTGACAGCCACTCTGTCATCCCGGTCACCTTGGAAGTCTGGAATGATAACCGTCCCCGGAAAGAGGCTGCCGTTATCATATCCCTAAAACATCCACTTATGTTCTAAAACTGCTTCCGAATGTTTCTCCAAGACAGGATTAATATCAACTTATTTCATCGAGTGCAAAAACAACATCTGGTGCGGTACTTGACATTTCATGATCAACTCAATTGCCTAAGCAAGTGATCTGTCGATCATGCACATCCCTCTCCCCTTTAGTCTGTAAGACACCTTTAGTGAGGGTGACTCCATCACCTGCAGGTACACTACCATGCTAGGAGTCGTCCATTCTAAACACCGTTAGAATGCTGTTTAAGTACCGTGATTGGGAAACTACCCAAATCTAGATCTACAACCATAGATCTAGTAACCAGAATATCTGATATAATATCCATGTCCTATGTGGAGAAACCACTGTGTGACAACCAAAGCATAACCGATCATAGTATAGGAATTTCACATCCCACTCTGTGTATGTCATCCAAATACCAGGACATCACACCCCACTACCTTCTTAATAGATCCATCCCCTATTTTGATGAAGTCAAACCTATGACTGTCACATCAGAAATAGAAGATCTATCTCCGCTATATCTGCTTTAGTCCATAAATAGACATAAGCTACATGTCCACCAATGCTTCCTGTCCACCAATGCTTCCGCTGCTCCCACTGACTATGACAACCCTCTGGCAGAGTCATATACACGTACACTTCTAAAGCTAGTTCAGAACGACGCTATACTCATCCTCCTGCCGGGTTTCACAGTCTAGAACAACAACAATGGCAAGTTTGGGTAAACAAGAACCTCCTTGTCACCGTCCTTGAGGCTACGGGAGTAGCTCTCGGGTGCCTGAGGTTACCTACCATATCTGCGGAGTGGCCAATGGAATGCCAATCCAGATTGAATCTTTAGGTCCTATTAAATTTCAGTAATCGTTTGCGGTTCTGGAATCACTTCCAGTTCTACTATACTCCCACTACAGTTTTCTGAAAAAATCCATTTTACTAAAATTGTGGCGAGTCAAGAACAATATCGCTATTGATCTTCTAGATGGTAGAAAGTCAATCCTCGTTATAGCCCGGGTCAACCCACAAACAGCCATTACAGAAACGTGCTTTGAGTTATCCAGAGTCTGGTTTTAAGTATAAGCCGGACAACTCCCCGTACCTTAACATCATTAAGATATGAACTATTCTATATCCAATATAGAAACAAAGGCACTGATTTAATTGGAACCAGATTCAAGTCTTGCAGCTGTCTCCAGTGCATGTCAACTAAATGGAGAGAGGCCGATCAGCATTACTCAACTTAGGAGTGCTTCCAATTATGAGTAACCTGAAAGAGAAGCAAGTTCTCTTAATCATTACTATTAACTGAATAGCATACACAAGTATCTATATCTTCGATCACCTTGAAGAATCCTGATACTTGCAACGCCTGGTTCTCTACTTTATTCATATACCTATAACTTCTCAAAACTTGGACCTTGTGTTTCTAGGAAACACATGTCTAAGAAATAGAGAAGTCACAAGTAAACAGAATATAGTACGAGTACCAACCCCTCTGTCCAAATGGACACTGGACAACATACAATACTCTGTATAAGTCCCCTAAGTCTAATAACTCATTCACTGTGTATCGTAGGTTGAAAACTGTACTTATGGTTAAGAAGAATTGCACCGCTGTTTAATGCTCCTTACCTAACCATCCACTGATATAGGTAAATGTCATAGACATAATTTCAAAATGTTATATCTCACTTTATAAAAATAAATGTACAGATATATCGATTTGAAATTGGTGCATAACAACGGATATTCAAAACCACCGTCCGGCAAACAACCCAGGCGATTTCTTCAAATATCACCAATTACAACGAATCCCAATATAACGAGGATGATAACCCAATTCCCAATAACTTACTCCTACCCATCATCTGTAAAACTATACAGATGTGAGAATCAAACCTGGTAAATACATACCCTGGAGCAAGGGCTAATTGGGAAATCAGTTTTCTTTTAACAGTACACAGTGAAACTGAAACATGTAAATGTTTCGAAGGGATATCCGGGTATTCTTAGTAATGCCTCTTCTATTATCAGATTCACAACTGCAACCGTATATTTCTTTGCCATCTCTCCAAATCCCTTTATATGTCTTTAGTCATTACCTTCTGCACACCCCTTTAGGCTAAATGGTTTTCTTCCTTCCCTACCGTTCGGCACCAGCCTATGGTTTGAAAGAAGACTATCCAATAAGCATAATGGGTGTACTCTCCTAATCCTAGGAGTACTCGTAATCTGAGAGAAGGTGAAGATAAAAGACAACTGAATAAACCTTATTCCTATTTCTTCTGAACCAGAATCCATCCCCGAACTGGAACAAGTTCCTTCGAGTTCGTATATAACCATACGATGGAATATCTAAATAACTGTGGATCTTCGTAGTGATACGGAGTGTTCTGGAGAAATACAAAGGTGATGTGGGATTGGCGAAGAAATACTTGGTTAGGTCGTGAATAGCAGTCGCAATTTACTTTGCCCTCTTACTAATCCCTTTATTTGTCTTAACTTATTACCTTCTGTACACCATCGTTAGGCTAATTGGTTTTCTTCATTCCCTGCCGTTCGGCACCTGCCTATGGTTTGGAAGAAGACTATCCAATTAGCATAATAGGTATACTGTCCTAATCCAAGGAACACTCGCAACCTGAGAGAAGGTAAAAGGAAAAGACAACTGAATAGTCCTATGCGTTTTCTCCAGAACCGGAAACCATCCTCGAATCTGGAACAAGTTCCTTCGAGTTCGTATATAACCATACGATAGTTTTATCCAATGGAAGTGGACGTTCGTAGTAATACGGGGCGTCCTGGAGGAAAGGGTAAAAGTAGGAGTGGCAATGAGGTATGCAACTCTGACAATTCAAAAGCCAGTGTTTTAAGAAGGTTCGGTTAATCTTGGTCACTGAGTCATAGTCAAGGGTCGAGTCATGGTCGCTGCCAAAGAGAGAGAGAGAGAGAGAGAAAAGAAACACTCTGCTTGCACTCTAACCTAGATCAGAATGGTTATCACTTTATCTAATCTCGAAACCTCCCACTGTAACCTCAAATTCTCCTCCAAACCTGAAAGAAGAATTAGTTGGGATCACCCGAGGAGTAAACCAACTCATCAGTGGGAATCGGGATCCAACTATCATCGCATGATAACATGATGGAATCCACTCACGTTATCACACTCCAGAAGGTATGCGCATATCTGGCAAGTTTCAGTTTCTTTAGAAACTCCCGATGTTATTTTTACCCCATGCTCTTTTGACCTTGACTTTGGCCAACAAATCATAAGTCACATGTCAAGTTCTACTCGTCATTATCCAGGTTTATTTGAACCCACCCGTACCTACCCTTGACTTTGGCCAACAAGGCAGTACGACTGTCCCAAACCAACGCATCTATCTATGCAACAGAAAAGTAACAAATAGCTACTATACACTATGCCTTGACTTAGGCCAACAAACATAGCATGAATACTACGTGCTACCCGTCTGAAATGACGGAGGGCTACGAATGGTTTTTGGCGAAAAACTTTTAACATAATGAGCTTGATATCGTTGAAGGAACCGGATAGCTTTTTATAAAAATATAGTGGCGAAAACCTTTGCTAAAGAGGTCACTCCCGGTGAAGAGATCTCGGCTCTTTCCCCGTAGGATGAGGTGCAGAATATTCCAACTGAATACCACGATGTAAAACAAAAAGTAATCGACTATAGTGAAGTTATTACCCTGACGCAAACTTCTGTCCAAGGGGTCACTCCCGGTGAAGGGATCTCGACCCTTGCCTCATCAACTGAGGTGCTGGATACTCATAACCGAATACCACTGTGCAAAACAAAAAAGAATGTCCTTGCAATAACAGCTTTTTTTGAAAAATGTTCCAACAACATCAGAATATGTTTGTTTAGCTTGTATTGATCCGAATCAATGCAGTCCATCAATTGATCACACCACAAAAGAACGAAAATATGATGTACGTATATACCATCCGCATTCGCCACTGGGTCCCGTCATCACCTGTTAGGTTACTTAACTAACGACAGAGCGGGGACTGGACTAGCGTGGATGCAAAACATATACAACATCTACTAGTATATATATCAATATATAATATTCGCTCAAGGCGTGATAAAATGAAACATCACAGAAATGTAATAAGCATCACAGAACAATACAGATAATCTGGGATCCCCGGGTTTCATAGAGCCGCTACTGAAACCCGATATTCCCCTGTTCGTGTGGATAGCCTGTGCAATGAAATCCTAGACCCCTACGGGCGCGGAAAGTTACTCACCAAAACCTGAAGCGAGGCAGCCCCCTTCAACAACGTGAATGGACCACCCAGCACTTCACGGAATCCGGTAACTTGAGCACCCTTCCTCGGGTCAACCTGTACCCCCTACGAGTGCGGCAAATAGCCCGCCAATTCTTGAGTGAAGCCCCCTCCGTCTCAATGCCATGAGATGCGGGCCCGTTGCCCTCTAGAATCCGGCTACCCGTGCACCCCTCCGCGGGGTAATCCTAATACAGAAAGTAAATATATATATACAACGGGTACATCGACCTAAGCCCGGTCGTGCCCCAAAAGAATAATATACAAACAGGCAGTAACGGTAGTCCACATGTCGGACGCTCGCCCCGCAATATCAAATGTACAAATACGAACAAACTGTACTACCACTGCATCCAGGCTATCCACCATGAAAAATCCGCAATATCACAGCACAACACAGAACATCAACGTAAATGTCACGTTCGCAAATCCGTCTAAAAGGGCTATAGCAATTAGACAGGATTTACCGATCAAATGACGTTCACGGTCGCAGATATAATGTAAATACTGTGATCTAACATATTTAAGATTTTCGATCGACAAAATTTTCCGAAGTGGGCCCCAAGCACAATACCCAGTACTCAAATAAATCTGGGCCCAAAATAAAATTACCAGAAACCCCTTTTTCAAGTCAGGAATCATTGAAGGAAAAATGGTCCAGAGATGTTACTGTTCGGCGGCGGAACCGCGGCCAAAAGGGGGTTACGGCCATGGTTCCGCGGCGCTACAGTGACATCATGCAACCATTTTTCTTCAGTGCTCTCTAAAAACCCTGCCTGATTTTCTGCAACGCACCAAATAATTTTTTGACAACAGAAAAATTTCGACAGAAACTGATGACTTGGAAACGCGGTTTTTGGAAATTTCGTCCGATCGAAATTCTAAACACGCTAGAGCAAGTTAGTAAAGGTTAATGGCGTGTCTTTGATACCATGTAAGTCTACGGTAGCGCCCCGGCCGTCTGTCCGAGGCCAAAATGCGGAAATAAAAACTTTTCTTTAACTAGAAACTTGTGCTATCGTATACTTTTTCCCCGGATCGGACTATTAACCTACTACTAGCTAACTAGAGAAAGTGTAGAGAGGCTATACCGAGCGATCCGTTTCTTTCGGTCATCGGCCACCATCCCAAGCTCCTCGCGGCATCTCCTGTATTGTTCTCCTCATCGGAAAGGACACCACATCGAGAAGTCTTTTTACGGGCTCCCACATCTGAACCGAGGAAATTCGGACATGAAATTTGCTAGCCGACGTGTCCAAGATTTCTGTAGAATATACGTAGAAACCTTTGTCTCAAGGGGTTATTAGAAGTTGCCTCAAAGGAGGGAAGAGGAAAAATGAACTTTGAAATGGAGCTATCTCTTTTGCATGAATGAAATGAGATGCAAAAAACTCACACACAAAAAAGGATTGGCTCCTAATGTAGTGGCCGGCCAAAATAATAGAGAGAGGGAGGTCATGAAGGGAGGTGAGTGTAGGAGCAAAGAAATGGTGACCATAAGCCAAAAAGCAAACCTCACTTCATAATCCTAATCAATCCAATCTCCATTTAATGCAAACCTTGAAACAATGCAAGTCTAGAACCCTCATGAAGCTTCATGAGCAAGTGGAGAACAAGCCACTACAAAACCCCCCCTCTAATACTAATTTCCACTTTTGCAAATAAGCCCCTCCCATCAAAGGAATTTCAGCCAAGAAGGAATAAAGAAAAATGACCGAAACGGAATGCAAACTGGCAACTTCAAAAAAGCGATCCCGTAATAAATTACAGGAAAACCCCGCGACTGTATATACATACCCGCATTTGTATTCCGACCGAATACAAATGCAATGAGACAAAATCTACACAGTAAAATACTAGGATCCGGCTTAAACTAAAGCCCGCTAGTATTATCCGTCCGAACCATGACACGTACACAAGTGCACGCGTACGTTCGAACCTTGCTATAAATCTATACGGCCTCTACAGCATTTCGCCCGAAACTTGAGAAACTGTCTGTGGGGGACTCTAAAGACTCGTCAATACTTTGGCTGTGGATTTAACCACATGCACGTCAGAGGTATTAGCCGTACGTAACGAGCTACCAGGTATTGACCAAAAGGGAGGTCGATGAGCGAACTCATCCTGACACCCTACTGAGCCTGTCAGTGACAATATCCGTACAGTTTGGTCCGTTCGTCTATGAGCATCGCATGGCGGGCCTAGGGGGTTGGTAAAAGTCAGACCCCCAAAAGAGGTACAAGTCGTGTCAGAGTGTAGCCCAGAACACCCTGAGATACTACTGGAATACCTACCAGTAAATCTCCTGCCTTGGCCAAGGACTTTGTGTAATGGCTCTCGTAGACACAGCGCGACCTCACCCCCAATACCGGGAGAGACGAACCCCTGCCGATCCGCTCACTGCCTCCATGTGGCTCGGGACTGTACCCAACTAAAACTTGTTTGCATTACTCCTTTGAGTCGTGGTAGGGTAGTAATCAAATTACAGTGGGAACTCACACGAGACAAATGACGATCTCAGGTCGATAAACTAACCTGTACACATGTCACCAGGGAACTGCTATCTGACGTTAGGTATAATACCAACTAGCATGTTCCTGGCGAGTCCTGTCCGGTGTACTCATAACCCAATGAGCACCTGTATACATCTTAGGTGAACCAACTGACACCAATGGTTTGTGAGACCGACCACCGCCCCTCGTCGGGGTCTCGACTGTATACACTAGTCTACTCCGGAGTATCGATGCCCTGTCTCGAAAACTCCCACGACTAGGGACCACTTTAAGGATGTGCTTATAGACCCCAGCTCCCATGTATATGATCGCCATCATACTGTTGGCCGTCAAGCAAGAATCCTAAGGGCTCTATCAATGTGTAATAGTGACCTGTAAGGTCACCTAAAGCTGTACACGATGATAAAGATAAACCAGATAGCATACTATCATCTCGAGTAAGACTGCCCTACCAGCATAGGTCCTCCCTCAATCATTGCAATCACGTGCTTGCGATCCAATAATTGATTCTGAGGGCACTATATCCAACATTACCCTCACTCTCTCTCAAAATATCTATTTTGTTTCTTTCTCCTTTTTGTTTCTCACTCATTACTTCTCTTTTCTTTTCTTTTTCTTTTCTTTTCTCACAATGCACAAACACAAATGAATAACATGCATATGACATGGTGCACTAGCCATGGAAAAATGAAAAAATACGGATTTGGCCAAATCATGATTAGTAGTGCACTAATCAAGTTTAATTTAAATTTCCATATCATTAATTATAAAAATACCAAAATCCGATAAATATCATTATAATAAATAAATCAATTTAATCTCCGATTATTTTCCAAATATTGGTATATACTTATAGTATTTTACGAAAAACCCTATTCACAAATCGAATAAGTTTCACGAAATATATTATTTTAATATTAAATTTCCAAAAATAATATTTTATATTTCTAAAATATTACATTCTCCCCCCTTAAATAAATCCGTTCTCCGAATTTAAATTTAAACCCCTAATTACTAAAACATTTCAATAATCAGCTCAAATTAACGGGGCTCCGAAATCACGGAAGATACAGAAATACCACAGCGCATTGTGTGCGCCTAAAAACGAGTGCGAAACTCAAAATCAAATTCCGTCAAGTATCAAGCAATCACTGGAGTTATAAAGGAAATACGAATATTGAATTCCACTACTGGAATCCAAATGCACTATAGTCAAATCATAATACATATATAGCACGCATCTTTGTAAAACCATTTTAAAAGCTGAATAACTCATGCTGAATCTTTCCCAAATCGTCGTGCTATGCGTAGCTCACGGCACAAGTGGCGGACGATAATTTGTAAAGTAGTAAATATATATACCTATATATGTTTTTCTCAAATTATACGTTCCGCCTTTTTGAAATATCCCAGAAGGTTGTCTTTGTAAAATTTCGTGTCACTCACGGACACGTAGGAAATAGCGAGACTATAGCTCCTTTTTAAATACCTTTTGGTAACTTTTTATGCATGCAAAAGTACTCAGGCACTGTCCTCAGACCAGCCCTGCTCGGCTACTATATAATATAGTATCCATCATCAAAACGTGAACTTATAAATAAAATTGGCCTCAAAAGGCGTATCCAACATCACGGGTGTCTGGTGTGCACGGAAAACCAAATCTAATACAAGTGCTACGAATGTGCATAAAAGCAAAACTAAGTGCAACGTGTGTGCACGAAATCTTCTGTCCAGTGCAACGGATATGCACGACAACAATATCAAGTGCATCTATAGTGCACGAAAATCTCAACCCAGTGCAACTAACATGCACGAATGAAAATCCCAATCAAGTGCATCCAATATGCACGAATAAAATCCCAACCAAGTGCATCCAATCATGCATGAATAATAATCCCAATCGAGTGTACCCGGTATGCACAAAATCTCATATCATGCGCACAACATGCGCGAATATCCAAATCAAGTGCGTCAGGTCTGCATAAAACATCTTGTGCGGTAGCGTTCATGATAACGAACGCCAAGTGCAGACGCTCAAGAAACATAAATCTTGTACAACCAAAGCACGAAATACAAATCCGGTGCAACCAATGCACGAAATACAAATCCGGTGCAACCAATGTACGAAATACAAATCCTGTGCAACCAATCACGAAATACAAATCTGGTGCAACCAATGCACGAAAACTCATCAATATCTCAAATGCTCATAAAAACAACACTGAGTATACCAAGATGTATAGAATTATAAATGTGCGCAACTGTATGCACCAAACATGTATCAATGCACTGCAAGCACATATAAGCTATACCGAGTGCATACGTAAAGACAAGTGCATACAACATGCACGTAATCAAATCGACAGTATCGAATTCATGAAACCATAAATACGTGCAACGAAGGCACAAATCCATACCAAGTGCAATAGATATGCACAAATCATAAACCTATATAGTGGTGTATAAAACATAATCAAGTGCAATAACTGTGCACAAAATATAAATCTCCAGTAGGTGCAACCATTGTGCACGAAAACATATCATGAAACTCGATCATCGAAACTCAAATCCAAGCGATAAAAGTGTGATACTCAGATCACAAAACGCAATCGCAATAAATGACATTGAGGTACACCTCTTACAATGTCGAAAATTACGCCGGTACGTCCAAAGTTGGCAGAGCAAGATCATCTACTTGCCTCCTGCTTAAGATCTGGCGTCTTCGGTCTATGGGTTCCCTGTTTTCTCTGTAGATTACCAATATCACGATCCTTCTTCTCATCGACCTGTTCAGGTGTACTAAAGGAATAGTCCCGCTCTGGAAAATTTCTGATCACTGTTTGGCCAATCAACATGACCACTCACAATGGCACATTACTGATGGCGGCATCCGGCCCTCTGAATATGCGCGATATAACTGATCCTGGGTGCAAATCTTTATCGCTGCGGTGTCCTGGAAAGAACCTGCTCATGGCTTCTTTCGATCTCACTTATACCGAACTATATGAAGGTTGGCACTCTTGCTTAACTCTTTTCTCATAACCGGACAGCTGTGTCCTCAGCATGGCTTTCATCTGGAATTTGGCTGTAACTAACTCCTCTGCACACATATTAATCCTCTGGCATCAACGGAGCATAACAACCGCTCGCTAACACCTCGCACGAACCTCTTGTACCACTCGTCTTTATTATCGTCCACTTCGACGTCATCTCTTGCTGTTTGCATATTGCAATTCGTCCTCAGTTACGGTTAATCCAGAGTCTCTCACATGGACTCGAAATTATGAACTCGGTATCTTCATCACTCTGTAGAAGATATCGAGCCGAACACGCCCTCGGGGACTCGTCTAAATTATCGGAGGAATACACTTTATTCGTCCGTTCTCAATCAACTCACAACGCATCTGGGTGAGGTCCTTCTATCTGAAACTAGTCAACTTACTGATCTCACATCGGAGCATCCAACGAACAACGTCCTCTCCTGATCGATCTACTCTAGATCCAAGTAAGATCCTTCAACTGGAATTCTTCAACTCAATTGAGCCTACATCGACACATCAAATCTGGCAAATTATATCAGTCGCTCATCTTGAGATAGACTAGCTATCTCCTGTCACATCTCTGCCTGAAAGCTCCAGCGGTTTCAGCTCATAAACTCTGGAAACGACATCCCATCAATCTCAGCAACAGCTGTGTCATCTGTCTGCATGGTAGACGACATAATAATCTCTGAAGTAGGCTGCATATCAACAGTCCTCCCAATCTGGTAGCCTTTATCAATGGCCCGATCATCCGGTACAAAACCGAACACTCTCCTCAAACGAAAGATCACAACACAACACTATACCTACACGTCCCTATGTCACCAGAAAACAACAAGGTCAGTCCTCGTCCATGACGAGCTCGCTCTGACCGCAACACTAGTAGCAGCTCAATTTGCGTTCAAACCATGGTGACAGGAACCTCAAGCAGGTATCAATAAAGATAGATCAAATGAACGAAAGAAATCAACAGATGCCAAATGGATATATGATCATAGGAACGAATAGTATCACAGATCTCAAGATATGTACATCCTAAGGTTTCTTAAATGGAGTATCTTTTCGTAATATGCCGCGGAACATACATACGGTACGTCACTCTACTCAAGCTATCTACTCCATCAATCAAGGTCAACCTATGAAATGAAAGTTCAGGTCTAATACCCCCCTGTCAAGTCTAAGTTCTGTAAGGTCAAGCCTAGGTTCCGAAATATATACGTCCTAGATTCCGCATAGTCAAACCCAGACTCAAACCAAGGTTAAACCTTACGCTCTGATACCAACTTTGGCATGACCCGTAATTTAGCACGTGACCGGCACTTAAATTACGCAATGTCTAAAGGTGTAACGTAAATCAAGTAAGCCGAATCCGAGAAAATCTAAACCTTTTTGCGGAAAATAGTGGGGGTGCAGTTTTAAAATAAAGGTATAATGAATCATGTTTTTCTTTAAATGCATAGCTAATGAAACATGAACATGCAAGTGGATTATACTACAGTTGAAAACATGTTTCGTCTTTAAAAATTTGGGCAGCACTTCCCTTGTATATTTTGATCCAAAACTATATACACAACAATATATAGGCATCCCCAAGCGGGAGCTAGCTCTTCGCCAACCGGCGGAATCACAACCACACAACAACATATATATGACGCCCAACGGCAAAGAATCAACCCAGAAAGAACAATAAATGAGCAAGAAATCAAAACTCAAGAAAAGCGATCATAAACCCATCGCTCTAAGTCTCGCATAATACCTAAGTCTGACTAGGTCTACTAATATGCAATTTTTTGTCTCTGATCTGATCTGATCTGATGGAGTTTATCTAGATACAATAGAATATAAGGTACGAGAATGGGCATGATCCAACATGTGTCCCACCTACCAAAGCAAAGCACTCTGGATGAAACTGTATGCCAGCGATACCGCAACTGATCCCAAGCGGTCATACCTGCAAGTACCGTGGCACAACGGGGGTGAGTTGCCAACTCATGAGTAGAAAACATCAGCAAGTAGAAATCGAATAAAATAACGATTTCTTTGGTCACTATATCCTGAAGGTAATACTATAATATCTAGGGTTACCATATATGCATATATGTCAACAATCGAGTCAATGTAATGACATATATAAATAAACATCTGACATCATATGCCTGTATGCATGCGGATATCCTCCACGTGTCCATCAATGACACAGACAATATCGTGGAACCTGAGTGTCCCACACCGACACTCGAACATCATGAAAATATATGCTTATATATATACATATACATATACATACATATACATATACATATACATACATACATACATATATATATACATACATACATATATATATACATATATATATATATATTCATACACACATATATACATACATACATACATACATATATATATATATATATATATATATATATATATATATATATATGAGGGTATCAAACACGTGTGTCCATTAACGACACATCAAAATCGTGGAACCTGAGTGTCCAATATCGACACTCGAAACATCATGAAAACGATACATCAAAATCATGGAACCTGAGTGTCCAATACCGACACTCGAACCATCATGAAAACCCATTTCTAGCATCGACACATAAACCCTCATATCTCAGGCGCCGCATACTCAGATCGACCCTCATATCTATCTCATCTCAGGCACCGCATTCTTAGATCGGCCCACATATCCGTCTCATATCATAACTCCAAAACGGTATCCTGCAGATATCCGTCGAGTTCTATACAATCACCGGTAGGTAGTGTCACTCTACCAGGCTCATCGTCTACACCACAAAAATCATTTCTTGCCCCGAGGTACCATATCGGGTCCACCATGTACCCGCAAACGACATCCGCCAACTCCTAGAATCGGGTCTCGAAAACAAGCTCAGAACTGAGAAAACTCATGGTGGACGTCTTGAAATATCATATCAAGAGAACCGTGTGTTTTAAAACAATACGCAATTTCCTTTGAAATATAGCCATGGTTCTCAAATCCAGAGATCTCATGAAAACAACATGTCAATGCATATAATCATAAAGTACGATGTATGCAACATAGAGTAGTAATATGAGCATATCGAGTATATCATGCAAACATGTCAAGAGATAGTACTGAACAATGAATGTACCTTTACGTTTAAGATTAATCTCATGATATGGCAGTTCTACTGTGTAAGTGGCATGGAAATTACCGATAATGAATATGTGTGAACCGGAAAATCTGTGTAAGTGTAATATGCACATCAACGGTAATTGTGAAGGTGTACTAGCAATGATATCATATAGTATTAAATACTGGAATCATGATATGTACATCATGAGAGGTAATATCCTACGTCGGCGATCCCACCTCATAACATCCGATATGAAAATAATCCTCGATCATCATTCTCAAATTACTAGTGCGAATCAATCATCCGGTATATCTCATCGCGTACGGTAATCTATCGTACGGTGACATCAAACAGAATAGGGATTCTATCGTCCTATTCAAAAATAAGTGTACGGATCTAAAATCTCGTAAGACATATCACTCTTTAGCCGCATAAATAAATAAATATACACATATATCTCAAGTCATATCTGTATCAATCATATATCATTACATCTTGCATATACGTCATATCTTATAAATTTCAAGTCGTATCGATCTTGATTCATATCATATCACTATCAGCTCATACTTGTCCTCTTTCAATTCATAGTTATCATAATTCACTTTCTCATTTTATATTCTCATATATCAATCCAAGTCATCTATATCTATCATCTCAATATCACACATCATGCTATCTTATATACCTATATCATATTTTCAAGCCAATATATCCATTAGCGTCAACTTTTATCATACCATCTCTTTCTAAATCCTATAATCATGTTATCTTAAGTTCGTAGTATAACATTTATCAAAATTATAATTTATAACGATTTTCCATATCAATGGTTGCGGGGGTGCTATATTCCATCCACCAAACTCCCCCCGTAGATATAAATCTACTCACCTGCTAAATTCCTCGCTTAGCCGAAGTCGATGTGCTTCGTCGTCTCGGAAGTCCACGCGAAGGTACCTACAATTCAACACATATCGAAATACTATTAAAACCAATATCCGAAAATCGATACGGCACACGAAGTGCTCATAGGTTAGAACCTATAGCTTACGCATGCAAGATCAACCAAATAACCCTCGTCCGTTGACGTACAAACGTCCAACGATGGAATCCAAACTCAATTATCAAAACCAAGTTTCAGAAATCGGAAAACGAAATTCAGCAACTAAGAAAATCTATCCAAGATTTAACCTTAGGCCAAACTAGGCTATTTTGCATATGGGGTTGCTCTAGATATAAGATAACAATGCCACACACCAAAAATCAACACATTTCACCATGTCTTGGCCGAAATTTGCGGCCTTATGCATTAAATCTGCGGCCATAACAATAGGGAATGGGCTCGGGTTTTTAGGGTAGGTTCCTGGTTGCCTGCACGACTCTCTGTGTTCACTAAATAATTTTTAGTTTCTCCGGGTTATAGAAGATCTCAGTATCTCCTCATAAAATCCACAAAATACGATATCGAAAATATTCTAACTCCGTATTTTAGGTTCTAGTCTCAGGTCTTGGTCCAGAAATCATCACTCAACTCTTGCAAACACTCATTACACCTCACTTTACAACTTAACATCAATTTGTAAATTTCCAAAATCACATAACTCACTAAATCGATTTCTAAACTAAACTAGGATATACTAAACACAATTACTTAACTAAATGTGTAGGGATTATCTCATTTGGCAACTTAGGAAAATTCTTGAGTTGCCTAAAGTCTTTAAAATCCAAACTTGAATGGTTCAAAGGGTTTAGGATAAGCTTGTGCATATTTATTGTGAAGGTAGAATGGAGTTTAGGTTAAGAATTGGAGATGATGCATGGAGGTAGAGGAGGTGGAGGAAGCATGAAGGAGATGAAGAAAAACAATGGGGAATGAAAAGGCAGCCAAGTCTATCTCTTTCTCTCTCTTACCCCTCACTCTCTCTCAAAATATCTATTTTTTTCTTTCTCCTTTTTGTTTCTTACTCATTACTTTTATTTTCCTTTTTTTCTGTTTCTTTTCTCATAATGCACAAACACAAATGAATAACATGCACATGACATGGTGCACTAGCCCTGAAAAAATGTAAAAATACGGATTTGGCCAAATCACGATTAGTAGTGCACTAATCAAGTTTAATTTGAATTTTCATATCATTAATTATAAAAATACCAGAATCCGATAAATATCATTATAATAAATAAATCATTTTAATCTCCGATTATTTTCCAAATATTGGTATATACTTATACCATTTTACGAAAAACCCCTATTCGCAAATTGAATAGTTTTCACGAAATATATTATTTTAATATTAAATTTCCAAAAATAATATTTTATATTTCCAAAATGTTAAAAATATATCCGTAAGGTTAAAATTGAATTTTTGTACTCACTATTACAATAAGGGATTGCCCCTACGGTAAAAGAATCCGTAGGGGCAACAATCAGGCCTTACGAATACATCCGTAGGGGCAATGTCATGCCCCGCTTTCTAGTATACGGGTAGAGAACACGACGATGCCGCTACGTATTTGTTGGATATGGTGTCCTCAAGTCAATTATTGGATCGCGGGCACGTGATTGCAATGATTGAGGGAGGACCTATACCGATATGACAGTCTTACTCGATATGATAGTATGCTATCTGGTTTGTCTTTATCATCACTATTACATGTTGATAGAGCCCATATGATTCTTACTTGACTACCAGCATTATGATGGGATCATGTACATGGGAGCTGGTGGTCTATAAGCGCATCCTTAAATGTCCCTAGTCGTGGGAGTTTCGAGACTGGGCATCAATACTCCAGTGTAGACTAGTGTATACTGATCGAGACACCGACGAGGGGTGGTGGCCAGGTCTCATAAGCCATTGGTGTTAGTTTGTTCACCTAAGATAGTATACATGTGCTCATTGGGTTATGAGTACACTGGACGCACTCGCCAGGAACCTGCTAGTTGGTATTATACCTACTGTCAGATAGTAGTTCCCAGGTAACATGTATATAGGTTAGTCTGTCGACCTGAGATCGTCATTTGTCTCGTATGAGTTTCCACTGTGCTTTGATTACTACCCTACCACGGCTCAAAGGAGTCGTGCAAACAGGTTTTAGTTGGGTACAGTCCCGAGCCATATGGAGGCAGTGAGCGGATCGTCGGGGATTCGTCTCTCCCGGTATTGGGGGTTGATGTCGCGCAGTGCACGGGTGGCCATCACCAGAAAACCTTGGCCAAGGTAGTTGAGAATTACTGATTTAGGATCAGTAGTTTCTCATGTATAACACCTTAGGATGTGATTAGTGGCTAATATTATACTTTAATATATGGTTTTTAATAAAAAGTTTACCAAAACGATTTTCAAATATTTTATCAAAATTAATGAATATTTTATTAGAATTTATTTAGGCTTGCACACACATGTGCATGTAAATTAGGGTTAGACCATGATTAGAAACCATGGTGGACTAACCATTTTTATTAAGCTAATTTAAAATTTTAATTAAGTGTTTTGGGTTTGTTTTTTTTAAAATGGAAAATGATTAGTTTTGGGTTAACTTGGAGAGGGGGAGAGAGAGAGAGAGAGAGAGAGAGAGAGAGAATAGGCATCATGGCTTGAGCCATGCTTACATTTAATGAAGAGAGCGAGAAGGGGGCTTGACTATCTATTCTCTCATTTCTTTTTTGTTAACTCTTTCTCACTTCTCTCTCTCACTCATACACACACATACACACTCTCTTTTCACTCAGCAGTAGCAGAAGCCACAGCAGCAAAACCAGTAGCCTCAGCAGCAGCATCAGCACAAGCAGCAGCAGCAATAGGCGGCAGCAGCAGCAACACACAGCAACAGCTGTAGCAGGCAGCAGCAGCACCCCAGCAGCAGCAACAACTCTTCTTCTTCTTCTTCTCCTTCTCCTTGCACCTAGGGTCAAGTGAGGTATCATTCTTGGCCAACTTCCTTGCTTGCTTAACTTATGTGTTAATTAGCATCGGTTAGTGTTAAAAGTGAGTTTTAGTGCTAGAAATGGGGATTAGTGTGGATATTTGGCCAAGTGGTAATTTTGATGGTTAGCCTAGCTTAACTAAGTGTTGTTAGGGCCACATAAACCTAGTCTTGCACCAGATTTCACTAAAATACCATAGGGTTTCATTTAGTGCAAAATTTAAAGTTTTAAAGCAAAATTTAGCCTTTCTGTGATCTGCTGTTGACCCGTATGCTTCAGACAAAATCTGGGATAACTGGAGCATGCACACTAGACCTACACTACACACACGAAGCACGAGCCCCAGATTCCACACCTGGGCCACCGATTTAATCGTTCTGGCCGCAAATTGCGGCCAGAAGGGGGAGCTAGGTGTTAGGGTTTGGTCTAGGGTAGTCTGCTGTGTATTTAAGTAGTTTGGCCTATGCAACTTTTTGAGTTTTCACCCGAGTCAAAATCTGGAGCGATATATTGTTTTTCCAATACGTTTAGTTTGCGCGACACGTGTGATACGTGAATGGGTTTAGTATTTGCTGCATGTCGCGATGTGTCGGGGTAGTTTCAGACTCGTATACACACGTTTTAGCGTATCGGACACATGCGCGTTTAATTCGCGACGCGAGTTTCTCGTTTGATTTCGATATCGCGTTTTTGCAGGATTTTGCTTATGGATATTCCTTGTGTAAATTCTAGGTTCGCGGGCGGGTACGTCGGACGCCGCAAAGAAGGGGAAACAGGTGGTCGGCTACGCTTAGCACGAGACCAGGTGAGTAGATTTAACATCTACGGGGAAATCTCCTGTATGGCGTTAAGCGTCAGGGCGTGATATGATATTCTATTTGTATATATTCGTATATACTATTGTAGCATACCCATTCCTTATTGCATATAGAAATGGTAGTTAGATGACACTGCACTGTCACTAACGGTTTAAGCTGCACGAGCACTATTTATATGATACACTCACACCGTTAGTGATTGCCATGACACACGCACTATAGGATTGCTAAGAATCATATATCATTTGATTACACACATATTGATATTTTCATACTTGCGCACCTGCACACTGTATATTCATAGTAGTGCTTACATACATTGATATCTTCATACTTGCCCACCTGTACACTGTATATTCATAGTAGTGCTTACATACATTGATATCTTCATACTTGCGCACCTGCACACTGTATATTCATAGTAGTGCTTACATACATTGATATCATCATATTTGCGCACCTGCACACTGTATATTCATAGTAGTGCTTACATACTTTGATATCTTCATACTTACGCACATGCACACTGTATATTCATAGTAGTGCTTACATACTTTGATATCTTCATACTTGCGTACATGCACACTGTATATTCATAGTAGTGCTTACATACATTGATATCTTCATACTTGCGCACCTGCACACTGTATATTCATAGTAGTGCTTACATACATTGATATCTTCATACTTGCGCACCTGCACACTGTATATTCATAGTAGTGCTTACATACTTTGATATCTTCATACTTGCGCACAAGCACACTGTATATTTACAGTAGTGCTTACGTACATTGATATCTTCATACTTGCGCACCTGCTCACTGTATATTCATAATAGTTCTTACATACATTGATATCTTCATACTTGCGCACCTGCACACTGTATATTCATAGTAGTTGTTGCGCCACGGCAGCGCTCCGACCTCGTACTCGAGGCCAAAATGCGGAATAAAAATTTTCCTTACTCGGAAACCGGCGCTACCGCGGACAATGAAAACCCGGATCGTTTACCATTAACCTAATGCTAGCAATCAAGAGATAGGGTGAGAAGTATACCGAGTGATCCGAGTCCTCCGGTCTTCTCGCCATCGTCCCGATCTCCCGCGGAAAGTGTAGTCTCCATATCGTCGCCTCCTCGCCGGAAAGGGCACCACATCGCCTGCGTCTTTTACGGGCTCCCGCCTCAATACCGAGGCAACTCGAGCATGAAGCCGGCAACTCGACATGCTCAAGATGTGCTGTAGAATGTAGTGTAGAAGATACTTGTCTCATTTGGGGTTTGTTGCCATGGTGATGGAGGAATCAAGAATAGAAAAATGGTGCTTGCATTTTTCTAGCAAGAAAATGAGATCATGAATGAAACTCTCAAGATGAAGCTCTCTCTTTCTTTTTCCTCTCATGAAAAACTTATCATATTCATCAAGTGAGAAGAAGAATGGTGGAGGAAACAATATGAACACCAAAAACATGAAGGGAGGTGAGTGTAGTAAAAAGGAGAGGGTGACCATATCCTAACACCATCATCACAATCTCACATCAAGCTTAAAATCAATCCTAATCACCTTTTCAAGAAATGATGACAGAAAAGAAAGGAATATAAAAGATGCTTTCATAATAAATACTTTTACAAATAAAACCTCCACCAAATGTAATTTGCAAAACTGCAAATTACCCCCTCCATCAGAAAAGTCCGGCCGGGAAAGAACAAAGGAAAACCGGCCGGAACGGAATGCAAACTGGAAACTCCAGAAAACTGGTCCCGTAATAAATTACAGGAAAACCCCGATACTGTGCATACACACCCGCATCTGTATTCCGACCGGATACAAATGCAATGAGACAAAATCTACACTGTACTAGACTAGGACCGACTTAAGCCAAAGCCGGCTAGTAAAATCCGTTCGATCCTGATCCGTGCAATACCGCACGTATCAGATCAAACCCTGCCATATAACTATACGGCCACTAGTACAAAACTGTCCGATCCTGATCCGTGCAATACCGCGCGTATCTGATCGGACCCTGCCATATCTCCATACGGCCTCTACAGCGTTTCGCCCGAAAGCTTGAGTAACTGTAAGTGTGGTGGACTCTAAAGACTCGTCAATCCTATGGCTGTGGATTTAACCACTAGCACGTCAGAGGTATTAGCCAATACGTGACGGGCCACCAGCTATTGACCAAAAGGGACGTCGATGAGCGAACTCATCCTGACACCCTACTGAGCCTGTCAGTGACAATATCCGTACAGTCCGGTCCGTTCGTCTATGAGGATCGCATGTCGGGCCTAGGGGGTTGGTAAAAGTCAGACCCCCAAAGGCGGTACAAGTCGTGTCGGAGTGTAGCCCAGAACGCCCTGAGATACTACTGGAATACCTACCAGTAAATCTCCTGCCTCGGCCGAGGGCTTTGCGTAATGGCTCTCCTAGACACAGCGCGACCTCACCCCCAATACCGGGAGAGACGAACCCCTGAAGATCCGCTCACTGCCTCCATGTGGCTCGGGACTGTACCCAACTAAAACCTGTTTGCACGACTCCTTTGAGCCGTGGTAGGGTAGTAATCAAAGCACAGTGGGAACTCACACGAGACAAATGACGATCCTCAGGTCGATGAACTAACCTGTACACATGTCACCAGGGAACTGCTATCTGACGTCAGGTATAAGCCCAACTAGCAGGTTCCCGGCGAGTCCTGTCCGGTGTACTCATAACCCAATGAGCACCTGTATACATCTTAGGTGAACCAACTGACACCAGTGGCTTGTGAGACCGGCCACCGCCCCTCGTCGGGGTCTCGACTGTATACACTAGTCTACTAATGGAGTATCGATGCCCTGTCTCGAAACTCCTACGACTAGGGACCTTTTAAGGATGTGCTTATAGACTACCAGCTCCTACGTATATGATCGCCATCATACTGCTGGTAGTCAAGCAAGAATCCTAGGGGCTCTATCAACGTGTAATAGCGACATGTCAGGTCACCTTAAGCAGTACATGATGATAAAGATAAACCAGATAGCATACTATCATCTCGAGTAAGACTGTCCTACCGGGATAGGTCCTCCCTCAATCATTGCAATCACGTGCCTGTGATCTAATAATTGACTCTGAGGGCACTATCTCCAACAATCTCCCACTTGCACTCAAGGCTAATTATTGCGATGCCGCATACTCACAGCCCGTGTGATACCGAACACCCAACTCCTCTACTAGTCAGTCTCACAAAGCTCGTTTGCGAAACTATTGCGTTCGAGGAATAGCCTCAGTGGGTGGATCCGCTGTGATGTTTCTTTCTATGTCTCTCTTTATCTCAAGTTCGCGGAGAAAGCCATCTCCCGAAATGAGCAATACCTGTCTTAGAATGTCTGGATGTCTGATGGGACCTAGCTCATAAATGAACTTCAAATCCAAACTTCTTAGACTGTATCGTCAACTGAACTTAATCAGTATCCTGCGCCATGCCACCCTCAGTATTGCCTTGGACCACCTGTCCAAAATACTGCCCCTCGTCAGAAGGAAAACTATAACTCTGACAACCTCCTTGTCGTCCATGTCACCTTGGAAGCCTGGAATGATAACTGTCTCCCAAATGAGGCTGTCGTTATCATATCCCTAGAACATACACTTATGTTCTAAGACTGCTTCCGACTGCTTCTCCAGGATCGGATCAATATCAACTTATTGCATCTAGTGCAAGAACAACATCTGGTGTGGTACTTGACATCTCATGATTGACTCAAATGCCTAAGCAAGTGATCTGCCAATCATGCATACCCCTCTCTACTTTAGTCTATGAGACACCTTTAGAGAGGGTGACTCCATTACCTGCAGGTACACTACCATGCCAGGAGTCGTCCATTCTAAATACTCTTAGAATGCTGTCAAAATACCCTGATTGGGAAACCATCCAAATCTAGATCTAAAACCATAGATCCAGTAACCAGTATGTCTGATATAATGTCCAAGTCCCTTTTGGAGAAACCACTGTGTGACGACCAAAGTATAACCGATCGTAGTATAGGAATATCACTTCCTACTACCTTCTCAACAGATCCATCCCCTATTCTGATGACGTCAAACCTATGACTGTCACATCAGAAATAGATGATCTATCTCCTCTACATCTGCTTTAGTCTATAAATAGACATAAGCCTGATGTCCACCAATGCTTCTGCTGCTCCCACTGACTACGACAACCCTCTGGTAGAGTCATATAGACGCGCACTTCTAAAGCTAGTTTAGAACGATGCTATACTCATCCTCTCACCGGGTCTCGCAGCCTGGAACAACAGCAATGGCTAGTGTGGGTAAACAAGAACTTCCCTGTCACCGTCCTTGAGGCTACCAGAGTACCTCTCGGGTGCCTAAAGTTACCCACCTTATCTGCGGAGTGGCCAATGGAATGTCAAATCAGATTGAATCTTTAGGTTCCTTATCAAATCTTCAGTAATCGTTTGCGGTTCTGGAATTACTTCCAGTTCTACCATACTCCCACTAATGTTTTCTGAAAAAATCCATTTTTATTAAAACTGTGGCGAGTCTAGAACAATATTGCTATTGTTCATCCAGATGGTAGAAGGTCAACCCTCGTCATAGCCTGGGTCAACCCACAAACATCCATTACAGAAACGTGCCTTGAGTTATCCGGAGTCTGGTTTTAAGCATAAGCCGGACAACTCCCCGTACCTTAACATCGTTAAGATATGAACTATTCTATATCCAATATAGAACCAGAGGCACTGATTTAATTGAACCAGATTCAAATCATGCAGCTGTCACCAGTGCATGTAAACTAAATGGAAGGAGGCCGATCAGCGTTACTCAACTTCGGAATGCTTCCAATTATGAGTAACCTGAAAGAGAAGCAATTTCTCTTAATCATTACTATCTACTGAACACCATACACAAGTATCTACATCTTCGATCACTTTGAAGAATCCCGATACTTGCTATACCTGGTTCTCTACTCTATTCAAATACCTATAACTCCTCAAAACTTAGACCCTGTGTTTCCACGAAACACATGTCTAAGAACTAGAGAAGTTAAAAGTAAACAGAATATAGTATGAGGACCAACCCCTCTGTCCTAATGGACACTGGACAACATACAATACTCTGTATAAGTCCGCTGAGTCTTTCAACTCTTTCACTGTGTGTCGTAGGTTGAAAACTGTACTTATGGTTAAGAAGAATTACACCGCTGTTTAATGCTCCTTACCTAACCATCCACTGATATAGGTAAATGTCATCGACATAATATCAAAAGGTATATCTCACTCTATGAAAATAGACGTACAGGTATATCAATTTGAAATTGGTGCATAACCGCGGATATTCAAAACCAAATAATTGCCGTCCGGCAAACAACCCAGGTGACTTCCTCAAATATCACCGATTACAACGAATCCCGATATAATGAGGATGATCACCCTATTCCCAATAACTTACTCCCACTCAGCATCTGTAAAACCATACAGATGTGAGAATCATACCTGGTAAATACATACCCTGGAGCAAGTGTCTAACTGGGAAAACAGTTTTCCATTAACAGTACACATTGAAACTGAAACATTGAAATGTTTCGATGGGGTATCCCGGTATTCTTAGTAATGCCTCTTCCATTATCCAGATTTACAATTATAACCGTATATCTCTTTGCCATCTGTCCAAATCCCTTTATATGTCTTTAGTCATTACCGTCTGTACACCCCCTTAGGCCAAGTGGTTTTCTTCCTTCCCTACCGTTCGGCACCAGCCTATGGTTTGGAAGAAGACTATCCAATAAGCATAATGGGTGTACTGTCCTAATCCTAGGAGCACTCGCAATGCGAGAGAAGGTGAAGATAAAAGACAACCGAATAAACCTTATTCCTATTTCTCCTGGACCATAATCCATCCCCGAACTGGAACAAGTTCCTTTCGAGTTCGTATATAACCATACGATGGAGTATCCAATAAACTGTGGATCTTCGTAGTGATACGGAGTGTCCTGGAGAAATACAAAGGTGATTCAGGATTGGCGAAGAAATACTTGGTTTGGTCGTGAATAGCAGTCGCAATTTACTTTGCCCTCTTACTAATCCCTTGCTTTGTCTTAACTTAATACCTTCTGCACACCATCGTTATGCTAATTGGTTTTCTTCATTCCCTACCGGTCGGCACCAGCCTAAGGTTTGGAAGAAGACTATCCAATTTGCGTAATAGGTGTACTATCTCCTAAACCAAGGAGTACTCGCAACCTGAGAGAAGGTAAAAGGAAAAGACAACTGAATAATCCTATCCTTTTTCTCCAGAACCAGAAACCATCCTCGAAGTCCTTCGAGTTCGTATATAACCATACGATGGTTTTGTCCAATGGAAGTGGACGTTCGTAGTAATACGGGGTGTCCTGGAGAAAAGGGTAAAAGTAGGAGTGGCAATGAGGTCTGCAACTCTGACAATCCAAAAGCCAGTGTTAAGAAGGTTCGGTCAACTTGGTCACTGAGTCATAGTCCAGGGTCGGGTCAATGGTCGCTGCCAAAGAGAGAGAGAAAAGAAACACTCAGCGTGCACTCTAACCTAGATCAGAATGGTTATCACTTTGTCTAATCTGGAAACCTCCCACTGTACCTCAAATTCTCCTCCAAACCTGAAAGAAGAATTAGTCGGGATCACCCTAGGAGTAAACCAACTCATCAGTGGAAATCGGGATCCAACTATCATCGCATGATAACTTGACGGAATCCACTCAAGTCACCACACTCCAGAAGGTATGCGCATGCCTGGCAAGTTTCAGTTCTTTTGAAACTCCCGATGTGATATTTACCCCAAGCGGTTTATGACCTTGACTAGGTCAACAAACCATAAACCGCCAGTCAAGTTCAACCCGTCATTATTCTGGATTGCATTAAACCCACCCGTACGTGCCCTTGACTAGGTCAACAAGGCCGCACGACTGTCTTAACCAATCCCACTTATGCAACAAACAAGTACCACTTAGCTACCGAACACTACGTCTTGACTAGGTCAACAAACGCAGCACGAATACCAAATAATACCTGTAGGAAATGACGGAGGGCTACGGCTGGTTTTTGGCGAAAAACCTTTAACGTAATGAACTTGATATCGTCGAAGGAACTGCATAGCCTTTTATAAAAATATAGTGACGAAAACCTTTGCTAAAGAGGTCACTCCCGGTGAAGGGATCTCGGCTCTTTCCCCGTAGAATGAGGTGCAGGATATTCCAACTGAATACCACGATGCAAAGCAAAAGTAATCGGCTATAGTGAAGTTAATGCCCTGACGCAAACTTCTGTCCAAGGGGTCACTCCCGGTGAAGGGATCTCGGCCCTTGCCTCGTCGACTGAGGAGCAGGATATTCCAAATGAATACCACGATGCAAAACAAAAGTGAGCGTCCTTGCAATAACAGCTTTTTGAAAAATTGTTCCAACAACATCAGATTAGGTTTGTTTAGCTTGCATTGATCCGAATCAACGCAGTCCCATCAAATGATCACACCACAAAGAACGAAAATATACTGACGTACGTATATGCCATCCGCATTTGCCTCTGGGTCCCGTCATCACCCGTTAGGTTAGCTGACTAGCGGCAGAGCGGGGACTGGACTAGCGCGGATGTAAAGCATATACAACATCTACTAATATATATACCAATATATAGTATTTCGCTCAAGGCGTGAATAAAATGCAACACCACAGAAATGTACAGCATCACAGAACAATACAGATATCTGGAAGCCCCGGGTTTCACAGAGCCGCTGCTGAAACCCGACGTTCCCCTGGTCGTGTGGATAGCCTGTGCAATGAAATCCTAGACCCCTACGGGCGCGGCAAGTCACCCGCCAAAACCTGAAGCGAGGCAGCCCCCTTCAGCTCCGTGAATGGACCACCCAGCACTTCACGGAATCCGGTAACTTGGGCACCCCTCCTGGGTCAACCTGTACCCCCTACGAGTGCGGCGAATAGCCCGCCAATTCCAGACTGAAGCCCCCTCCGTCCCAAAGCCATGAGATGCGGGCTTGTTGCCCTCCAGAACCCGGCTATCCGTGCATTCCACCGCGGGGCAATCCTAGTACAGAAAGTAAAATATACATACACCGGGTACATCGACCGCAACCAGGTCGTGCCCCAAAAGAATAATACAAACAGGCAGTGACGGCAGTCCACATGTCGGACGCTCGCCCCGCAATATCAAATGTACATAATACAACCAAACAGTACTAGCATTGCATCCAGGCTATCCCCCACGACCGATCCGCAACATCACAGCATAAACATAGAACATCAACGTGAAAGTCACGTTCGCAAATCCGTCTAACCGGGCTATAGCAGTTAGACCGGATTTACCGATCGAGTGACATTCACGGTCGCAGATATAATGTAAATACTGTGAAATAATGTGTTTAAAATTTTCCGATTGATCAAACAATTAACAAGTGGGCCCAAAAGAAAACTGTAGCACTCACAGAAATAATTGGCCCAAGTTTAATATTCCAAAACCCATATTTTAAGTCCAGAAAGCCTCTGAAAAAAATTGGTGCAGTGATCTCCACAGTGCGCGGCGGAAGGGCGGCGGAATGGGGGTTTATGCGGCGGTTCCGCGCTCCCACTGTGGAATCACTTCATCAAAATTTTACAGAGTTCTTAGATTTTCCAGTACATCAATAATTTACAACCTGAAAAATTTTTAGACTTCAAAAAATTTCAACAGAAACTGATGTGAAGGAAAAATACGGTTTTTGGAATTTCGGTCGATCGGATAAGTAAAACACATTAGAACAAGCTAGACAAGATTAATGGCCCAGTTGCTCTGATACCATGTTGCGCCACGGCAGCGCCCCGGCCTCGTACTCGAGGCCAAAATGCGGAATAAAAATTTTCCTTACTCGGAAACCGGCGCTACCGCGGACAATGAAAACCCGGATCGTTTACCATTAACCTAATGCTAGCAATCAAGAGATAGGGTGAGAAGTATACCGAGTGATCCGAGTCCTCCGGTCTTCTCGCCATCGTCCCGATCTCCCGCGGAAAGTGTAGTCTCCATATCGTCGCCTCCTCGCCGGAAAGGGCACCACATCGCCTGCGTCTTTTACGGGCTCCCGCCTCAATACCGAGGCAACTCGAGCATGAAGCCGGCAACTCGACATGCTCAAGATGTGCTGTAGAATGTAGTGTAGAAGATACTTGTCTCATTTGGGGTTTGTTGCCATGGTGATGGAGGAATCAAGAATAGAAAAATGGTGCTTGCATTTTTCTAGCAAGAAAATGAGATCATGAATGAAACTCTCAAGATGAAGCTCTCTCTTCTTCTTCTTCTCTCTTTCTTTTTCCTCTCATGAAAAACTTATCATATTCATCAAGTGAGAAGAAGAATGGTGGAGGAAACAATATGAACACCAAAAACATGAAGGGAGGTGAGTGTAGTAAAAAGGAGAGGGTGACCATATCCTAACACCATCATCACAATCTCACATCAAGCTTAAAAACAATCCTAATCACCTTTTCAAGAAATGATGATAGAAAAGAAAGGAATATAAAAGATGCTTTCATAATAAATACTTTTACAAATAAAACCTCCACCAAATGTAATTTGCAAAACTGCAAATTACCCCCTCCATCAGAAAAGTCCGGCCGGGAAAGAACAAAGGAAAACCGGCCGGAACGGAATGCAAACTGGCAACTCCAGAAAACTGGTCCCGTAATAAATTACAGGAAAACCCCGATACTGTGCATACACACCCGCATCTGTATTCCGACCGGATACAAATGCAATGAGACAAAATCTACACTGTACTAGACTAGGACCGGCTTAAGCCAAAGCCGGCTAGTAAAATCCGTTCGATCCTGATCCGTGCAATACCGCACGTATCAGATCAAACCCCGCCATATAACTATACGGCCACTAGTACAAAACTGTCCGATCCTGATCCGTGCAATACCGCGCGTATCTGATCGGACCCTGCCATATCTCCATACGGCCTCTACAGCGTTTCGCCCGAAAGCTTGAGTAACTGTAAGTGTGGTGGACTCTAAAGACTCGTCAATCCTATGGCTGTGGATTTAACCACTAGCACGTCAGAGGTATTAGCCAATACGTGACGGGCCACCAGCTATTGACCAAAAGGGACGTCGATGAGCGAACTCATCCTGACACCCTACTGAGCCTGTCAGTGACAATATCCGTACAGTCCGGTCCGTTCGTCTATGAGGATCGCATGTCGGGCCTAGGGGGTTGGTAAAAGTCAGACCCCCAAAGGCGGTACAAGTCGTGTCGGAGTGTAGCCCAGAACGCCCTGAGATACTACTGGAATACCTACCAGTAAATCTCCTGTCAAGGCCGAGGGCTTTGCGTAATGGCTCTCCTAGACACAGCGCGACCTCACCCCCAATACCGGAAGAGACGAACCCCTGAAGATCCGCTCACTGCCTCCATGTGGCTCGGGACTGTACCCAACTAAAACCTGTTTGCACGAATCCTTTGAGCCGTGGTAGGGTAGTAATCAAAGCACAGTGGGAACTCACACGAGACAAATGACGATCCTCAGGTCGATGAACTAACCTGTACACATGTCACCAGGGAACTGCTATCTGACGTCAGGTATAAGCCCAACTAGCAGGTTCCCGGCGAGTCCTGTCCGGTGTACTCATAACCCAATGAGCACCTGTATACATCTTAGGTGAACCAACTGACACCAGTGGCTTGTGAGACCGGCCACCGCCCCTCGTCGGGGTCTCGACTGTATACACTAGTCTACTAATGGAGTATCGATGCCCTGTCTCGAAACTCCTACGACTAGGGACCTTTTAAGGATGTGCTTATAGACTACCAGCTCCCACGTATATGATCGCCATCATACTGCTGGTAGTCAAGCAAGAATCCTAGGGGCTCTATCAACGTGTAATAGCGACATGTCAGGTCACCTTAAGCAGTACACGATGATAAAGATAAACCAGATACCATACTATCATCTCGAGTAAGACTGTCCTACCGGGATAGGTCCTCCCTCAATCATTGCAATCACGTGCCTGTGATCTAATAATTGACTCTGAGGGCACTATCTCCAACAGTAGTGCTTACATGTATTGATATCTTCATACTTGCGCACCTGCACACTGTATATTCATAGTAGTGCTTACATGCATTGATATCTTCATACTTGCGCACATGCACACTGTATATTCATAGTAGTGCTTACATGCATTGATATCTTCATACTTGCGTACATGCAGACTGTATATTCATATTGGTGCATACATACATTGATATTTTCATACTTGCGCACATGCACACTATATATCCATATTAGTGAACATATACATTGGCACACTCATATTTGCGTATATATCCACAAGCACATCCATACCTATATACATACATATGTCACATACATGTATGATATTGGCTTTGATTTCTAAAAAATAGTCACCGCATGAGATATTTTCAAAACTGGATCCATTCTAAAAGAGCGGTTTCCCTTTTACTCTTAGTGGCATACGCCACATTGCATGGATTTACGCATTGAGTTTTGGATTCGTGTGATTTCTGGATTTGAGAACCATGGTATTATTTAAGAAAATATGCACTGTTTTGAAAACTCAGTTTCTCTTGATATGATATTTCAGTGCGTCCATGATTTGTTTAGGATTTTGTGATCAAAGAATTTTTTTTACCGCAATCAAGAACGATGTCGCTTGGTAGCTGGCCGGTGAGTACAGGTCGGTCCACAGGGATGTTGTGTATTTCCTAATTGTTCTAACGAGTTAATTCCAAACGGTGTTGGTTTAATTATCACTAAAAACTAAGTTGATTTAGACTAGGACTAGAATCTTGTTAGGGTTAGGTTTAGGTTAAGTTTAGAAATTAAAGATTTTCCACCGTTTTCAATGCCCTAATTTAGATCTATGTAGGTGTTATGGTAATAATTAATAAAGGGGATTAGGACCATCGGGAAGAAACGATGTTTCTTCCTCTAGATTCTTGTCCTACCTTTCTTAATTCTTACCTTAACCTCTATGGAAAACATAGACAACCGGTCTTTTATACTACGGAATCACCGTTACCTCATAGGGTAAGGTGCCGTAGGGAACGGTGTGTGTATGTATGCATGGAATCCTATGAATTAATATGTGATGGGCAAGAAAAGGGGTGAGAGATTTTCATCTCTCAAACCTTCCCTACTCCTAACCCTAACAAGTGAGAAATTATTCACTCATTCGGGAATTGATAAACATGTTCTAACTAATTTAACTAGGGCAGATAATAAAAATTATACTAAGGCAGAAATAAAATTAACTAGGGTAATGAAATAAAAGTCTTACTTTATTTGATGGCTCTCTCCAAACATTTACACCGAATTAAATTCCGAATTGATGAAATAAAAAGAGGCATACCTCAAAAAGAGGTTTAGGATTTCTATTTATAGAGCATAGAAACCCTAGGGTTACAATCGACTCACATCTGCATTTACAAATATACCTTAAGAAAAACCTAAGTAATGCACCGACGCACCGACACACGCGACACGTGGCAACACGCGCGACGCACGGCCGCGGATCCGCGGCCATAAGCATGGTTTGGCTGCGGTTCCGTGGCCATTCAGAGAGCTTGTTGCATCATTTCTTCAGGTATTCTTCCTGTTGCATTTTCCTTGGCTTTTCTTCACTTGATTTCTCAGATTGTTTTCTATTTTTCTTCCAGATTTCTACAGTGAACCATGTCGTGGACTTTACCGTTTGCTTCATGTCGAAGTTTTGAACCTTGCGCTGCCTTTGTACTTTGTGAACTTATTCATTGATCTTCGTTTATTCTCCAACTGTAGGCTTGATCAAGATTTTTCCATTTGTTGGTCGTAGTCTCACTTTTGTATCGTTTTTATCGTTTTCACTGTTTTTGTTCCGAGAACCTGTAACCTGCAACTATGTAGCAGACATGGGTCAAAAGCACCTGTTTATTTGTGAAATGACTAAGAATGGGGAATATAATAATGCAAAATTATGATATGAACAAATACCCCCAAACTTATCTTTTGCTCGTCCTAGAGCAAACCTAGTTTTTATTCTCGAAAAAGACCTACCCTCACTTTCGCAGGTAAACGCGATTGCACTGAGCTCGTGCAACAAGCCGTTAAACCTCTAGGTGTAGGGTTGCTAGGCACGCGCATAAGGGTATACGAGGCATCAACCATGCCCGATTAAAAAATTAGCCGTGCCGAACAACCCGAAACTGGATCTTTAAGCTAGGGTTTAGGCGAAAACAAACATTTTAAAAATTTTAACACTAAGTGAGAGGGATTACAACCTTTGTAGATACGGTCCTTCAATTCTTAAGCTCCGTGTTGAGGTCCCTTCGCTGCGATCATCGTGTTCCGGACTCTCGAGAGATTCCACGAAGAGAAAGATGCAGTCTTGCTTCCGATCTTCGATACAAAGATGATCTACCTTTAAGTTTCGTTAACACAAGCTAACACTCATTAAAAGAAGTGAACACCCTCATCTAAATGGCAAGGATAGATGAGGATGATGAAGTAGGATTTTTGCTCTCATTTGTTTTCTTATTCTCACTCAATTTTCATCACAAAATCAAATCAAGAAAGCTTTTTCATGAAAAGAGGAAGGAAGAAGAAAAAGAATAATTCATAAACCTTTTGTGATGAATAATGAAAGGATAAAGATGATCAATAATGCAATCATGGTTGACTAAACCATTGTAGAAAATTAACCAAGGCTAGGGTTTGGGTTAGGTTAAGAATGAGTCACTTGAAAATATCTTTCACAAAACAAAACTAAACCTTGTAGAATCATCTAGAAAGTATTAACCCAAATCAAACCCTAATCTCGTTTAATATCTACTAAACATGTTGCATTAGTTATCATATCATGTTACAATATTATATATCACATATATAATATTTATCGTAACAAAATAAAATAATACAATTAACATATATCGCATATATATCAATGTATTACCCGAGTGAGAAAAAGAATCTTTTAGTGAGCTAATATTAGTTAATGTAATTTAATATATCATATATATTATAATACATTAAATTATCGAATCAACACTTGATTCGACAATCCGGCTATATCGCATATAACCGACTAATATTTATCCGTACCGATTCATCGAATCAACACTTGATCCGATGACCCGGCTGATATCATATATCGTGAGAATAGAATACGGTATCTCATATCGCATTATCCTCGGTCCCGCACATATCACATATGTGCTCCTACTTCGTTTTTCCTGAGCCAAGAAACCTCTGTGTAGGACTCAAAAGAATCGTCAATACGTCGGCAGTAGGTGATGATCATATCAAACACCCACAAGCTGCAAGCGGTCAGCTAAACGTAACAGCTACCCAGGTATTGAGCGCTCAGAAGATCAACAAGCAAGCCTGTACATTCTCCTGTGAATCCAATCAGTAACACTCCCGTACAGTCCGGTCTCATCGTCTGATATGTCGTATATCTCGCCTAGGGGTGGTAAACGTCAGACCCCAGTAGCTCGATAAGTCGTGTCGATATGAGGTCTATAAAAGTTCGAGAAACTACTGATAACACTTACCAGTAAATCTCAGCAAACCTGGCCAGGGATTTTCGGTTATAGCCAATCGAACACAGCGCAACATCAACTCCCTATACCGGGAGAGACGAATCCCCTCCTATCGCTCATTGCCTCCATGTGATTCGGGACTGTACCCAAAAGCCACCTTTTCGCACGCCCTCAAGGACGTGGTATGATGGAAATCAAAGCACAGTGGGAATCACACAAGACTCTATGACGATCTCGGGTCAATAGACTACTCTGTACCAGTGTCACCGGAGAACTGCCATCCGACGTGAGGTATAATACCATCTGGGAGTTCTCGGCGAGTCCGTCCAGTATGCCCAGTCTCTACTGGGAACCCGTACACCATCCTTGATGTCAAACACCGATGGATATGGGATCATCCATCGCCCATCATATGGGTCAAGATGCGTATACACTAGTCTACTCTGGTGTATCGATGCCCTGTCTCGATACACGCTCGACTAAGAACAGTTATAGGATGTACTTGTCCACTACCGTGGCCCTACTAGTATGATCTCATCATAGTCCCAGTAGTCGAGTACATATCCTAAGGGCTTTATCAACATGTAAAATTGAGACAATCAGAGTACATGTTTAGATAAAGTACAACCAGATAGCATACTATCATGTCGAGCAAGAAAGTCCTCCCTATATATGTCCTAGCATCTATTACAATATATATCGTATGTACAGTAATGGCCTCTAGGGTATACATATAACTAACAATCTCCCACTTGCACTAGGGCCATCTGTTGTGGTATCACATACCCAACAATTAGCTGCGGTTGAAGTATCTCATACTCAACCATCCCATAAATGTCTCTACTGGGAAAAAGGCCTTTGTGAGTGGATCCGCGCTGTCGTCCTCTGTGTCTACTCTCCTAACCTCGATCTCACTGGAGATCAACCATCTCTTATGATCAGGTGATACTGCCTAAGAATTATATCTGGATTTCAGATGGGACGGTAGTTCCTTGGCTAAAGCCACAACTCCATTGTCACACAATGGTAGGAACGAAGTTCATCTCATGAACTTATATATATCCAGATTGCCTCTTTGGTAGCATCTTTGGTAACGATGTATCTCGCCTTTATATCATCTAGTAAGTCACGGTATCTAGCTTGGAACTCTTCCAACATACCGTCCCTCCACTGGTAAAGACAATGCCTGCGACTGACATTCAGTCGTCCTTACCACCGTGGAACCTTTCCAGTGATTCTCCCCAGGATCGATTGATACCATCTCACTACAACTAGTGAGTATCCTAACATCCAATTAGATCTATCTCATAGATCCAAAATCCAGGATTTAGGAGGTATCGCTATGATCCTATGTGGAGAATCCTTGTGATAAGCGGAGATTGACCGAGCGTAGCATAGGAAACTCCTTCCCTATCAAGAGTATGTCATCCACGTACTCTACGAGGATCACCACCATACTCCTTACTACCTTTTTGTATATACAAGGTTCATCTACCATTTTGATGAAGTCAAACTCTTTGACTACCATATCAAAACAGATGTTCCAACTCCGCGATGCCTGCTTTATCGCATAAAACATCTTGCACACGTTTCTGCTGCTCCCACTGTCTACGAAGCCCTCTGGCTGTGTACTTATAGACGCTCTTTTCTAAAACATCATTTAGAAAAGCAGTCATGACACCCAACCACCAGATATCGTAGTCATGGTATGTAGCCGTGGCAAGTAGGATCTGGATGGACTTAAGCATAGCTTTGAAAGTCTCAACTTTTCCATGTACACCAAGTAATCTTCTCAAGATATACTCGCTCCTGATGGGGATTTAACCCTTCAGATAAAGCAACCAAAGTCCATACTTTGTTGGTGTATAAGGATTCTATCTTAGATCGATAAGCATCCAGCCATTCTTACAGAGTCCCACTCCTGATAGCCTGCTCGAAACTAGTTGGGTCATCATCTCATGATGCAATCCTCGCTCCCACTGTCATAAAGAAACCGAAGTATCTCTCAGGTGGGTGAGGAACCCTATTAGATTGGCGGAGAGGCCGAGATTCGTTGGAAACTATTGAATCCTTTGGTTCTACCAAATCATCAGCTGCAGTTTGTATAGCTGGAACCTTTCCAGTTCTACATAACAGATCTTGCCTCTAGCTTGTCCGGATTTTGCTTTTAGACATAGTCCGGACAACCTCAAATCTTAACAAACTTAAGATATGGGCTCTTCCCTTTCCATATCACATATGAAGTGGTAGGCAACTGATTTGATTTGAACCCTATTCAATAGGTATGCAGCTTCTCAAGCGCATAACACCCAAAAGGAAATAGGAAACTCAGTAGTACTCATCATAGAGCACACCATATCACATAGGATGCTATTGCTCCGCCCCGATACACCGACGTGCTGTGGTGTATATGGAGGAGTAATGCTGAGAGAGAATCTCATTCTCATTTAGAATAGTCCAGAAATTCCGTGCTCAAGTATTCTCCTCCTCAAGTATTCTCCTCCTTGATCTCATCATAGGACATAATACTTATACCCGTAATTGGTTCTCTACTTCGAACTTATATTCTGTGAATATCTCAAAAGCTTCGGACTTATGTTTCAACAGGAACACATGTCTGAATCTTGAGAGATCATCAGAGAATGCATTGAAGTACAAAGAACCGGTCTTGGCATGTGTAGACAGGGGACTTACATACATTAGCATGTATCAATCCCAAGAGTTCACTAACTCTTTCTCTGTTTCCAATAAACAGAGCTATGGTCATCTTATCTTTGTGACATGACCGACAAGTTTCACAAGATGTAAATTCAAACAGATTTAAATATGCATCTAAATGTAACTTAGCTAGTCGGGTCGCATTGATATGACCTAGTCTACAATGCCTCAAGAAGGATTCGTTCATTTCTGAACTCTTCCTCTCGTGTGTGTTCTGTAAACTAAGAACTGTAGTTTGATTTAGAACGTCTACGCTTTTAGATAACGTGCCTGAACCGATCAACTCTTGATATAGGAAATGTTCAAAACATTATCCAACAATACAAAATTATATCCTTCTTTACTGATAAAGAGACTGATATGATTTTGTATATCAGGTTCGGTATCTAATAACATTTGTTCAGAATCAATGTATTCTGGTAATACTGGGTGAGAGTGACCAACAGACTTGGCTGCAACACTTGCACCGTTTTCTTTCTCATGAAACTTATCACCCGTTCTCAGTTCTCTACCTTTCTGTAGCTCATGTAACAGATTACATATGCGGGATCCTGATCCGGTATCTCATACTGAGGACGTAAAGGATACTGAGAAACAGTTCTCTGTAATGAACACACCCGAAGATGATGCATCAGCATGCACTTTTTTCATTTGGACGGCACGGGAAATCTGGTATTCCCTAATTTCCTGCTCTGTCTTATAACAATTATAAGTTGGAGCGGGACCAACGTTCCCCAGTTCAGTATAACAAGCGGGTTCGGTCAATATATCCGTTTTATTATCTTGATTAAGGCGTGAGATGGTCGCTACCTGGAGAGAGAGAGAAGAAAACACTCAGCGTATGCCTTTGCAAGATTAGATTGGTTATCTAATATATCTAATCAGGATGTCTCCCACTGTTTTAATCAAATCTTCCTTCAAACCCTAAAAGGAAAGACTAGCCAGGATTAATTACACGCTACAAGTTTGCCAATTTTTCAGCCAGGCCAGTGTCGGTACTTTGAGGGAGGTCCCCCCACGAACCTAATTAAAGTAAACCTCATTTTCCCAGGGGCGTAACCCCGTTAACACCTTTCTAGACACCTACTTGATCAGCTAATTGTAATGTATAAAACTTTCCCAGGAGTAACTCTTACTCGTAGCGGGTATCGGGATCCAACTATCTCATAGAAGGTATGCAATCTCATTGCAAATTTCAACACTTGAAATTCCCAATAATATTTTACACCTAGCAGCTATATGACCTTAACATGGTCAACAAATCATAAGCGCTAGTCAAGTTCAACCCATCATTTCCCGATTGAATTAAACCCACCCGCACGACCCTTAACATGGTCAACAAAGTCGCACGACTACCCTAATCCAATCGCATCATATGCTTATACAGATAAGCACTAATCAGCTACCGCACACTACGCCTTAACATGGTCAACAAATGTAGCACGAATACTAACTAGTACTTATCTGAAATGACGGAGGGCTACGACAGGTTTTTAAGAAAACCCTTTGCGTAATGAACTTGATATCGTTGTAGAATCGAGTGATTTTAAATGGAATGTTTTTGAGGCCTTTCTAGTTTTGCTAAAGGGGTCACTCCCGGTGAAGGGATCGTCGGCCCTTTCCTCATCGAATAAGGTGCAGGGTATATCATATATACCACTGTGCAAAGCAAGAACTATAGAAGCAATCAAAAGACAAACCGAGTTTATAGCATCCGCTAGTTTCACTAAAGAGGTCACTCCCGGAGAAGGGATCTCGGCTCTTTCCTTATCGAATAAGGTGCTGGATGTTCTACAAGGAACACCGCTATGCAAAGCAAAAACTAGAGCTACCAGTTTTTTAAACAAGTTTCTACAACATCTTAGGTTTCTTTTATTTCATTAATCTCATTAATGAAGTCCCATTTTTAATTATGCTTCACAAGCATCACATTTGAAACGAAATCTGCAATATAACATATATCTCATATATATAATATAAACATTCGTCTCAGGCAGTAATATGATCTCATCACAAAACATTGCAGCAGAAGAACATATATGAAATATTGGATATACTAGGAAGTCCGTGTTTTCAATACGAGCCTGTATAAAACATGGATTCCACGGTAGCGATGAATAGCCAAACCCACATCCCTAGACCCCTACGAGAGCGGCAAGTAACACTGCCAATTCTAGGGTTAGGAGACCCGGTCTCGACTCCTTGAGATGGTATCCCACTGGACCCCAGAACACGGTTACTTATGCTCCCCGCCTTGGGTCTACCTAATGCGGAAAAGTAAATAATATACAACGGTGACATCATCCTCAGCCCGGAAGTGCCCCAATAAAAGAATATTACATACAAAGAATTTTACATGAATGAAAAAGAAAAAAACTCTCATCACACATAAAACCCCCGGCTATTCAAAACGCGATGATCCAATATAACATATCACAGCAACACATAATATCTCATATCATCAACATAAGCAAGTATGCGTATCCCGATTGTCGTCGATGTATAGCAACGAAGCCGGCGATACACCACATACTATGCTTACGGTCACAGAAAAGAAAGTGTAAAACTACAACAGTTGGAATCCGCAACCTCCTTAGGCATCGCATGCCTAACTAAATGAATTTCTTAGACATCACATGCCTAACAATTATAAACCCCGCATTTTAGTCTCAATTATCGAAAACTCTTCTCAATATCAAGTCGGGCAATTCAACAAGATTCCCGACATCCTGATCGAATGCTCGTCGCAAACTTTAGTAGACGGCCGCACCCCCGGATGCCGTCGACGAAGTGGACTAAGGCGGAACACCGCTGCCACGAGCACCCGAACGGATGCTTTTGGCGACGGGGTTCTCCTACAATCACTTGGTCGGGGCTATAGGGCGTGGCTGTCTGTTAAGTTTACCCGGCGAGTATCCGCGTACGCTACGTGATTGCGATAAACTTTTGATCACATCAAAATTCCGTGGCAACCGATCATCTGAGACTGAACTGCTAGATTTATAACATTCAAATTAGTTATCTCATAACTACCTGTGGATTCCAAATATTGTATCACATTCCAGATAAATAGACAATGTTAAACTTTCCGATCGAATAATCAATCACCCAAGATTTCCCCAATATATCTCAATACTTGAAATCAGTTTAAAAACATCCATCACATGCCACAGTACCAATGGTCCATCCGTAGAAGGGTCAAGCCAACGCCTCACATGTGGCACGCCGTACTGCCACAAACCCTAAGGTTTAGAGGCAGTTCAAGACGGTCACATAATCGAGTTAAGGTTTGTTGTCTTCTAGAGGGTCCACCGCATTACTTGCACGACTTAGAACGTTCTTAAACTCGAGAAAAAAATCCAACTTTTGAAAAAATTTCCGACAGGAGAAAAAGTGAGTTATTGATATCCATTCGAACTTTTTAACAGTTTCTAAAAATTATCCGGACAAAACTAAACAAAGTTAAATTATCTGATCGAATTAATGATTCCCCAATACAACCCTAGAAAACTCAACACTTGAGTGGAATTAAAAACTTCACAGAAAAAATAACAAGAAAGGACCTAAGAATAATTACATGAAATTCCAGGGACTAAGTCACAATTTGGGCCGCGGAACAGCCGCCAAACCCTTGGTTTGGCCGCGGTTCCGCGGTCAAATAATTGACTTAGGGGACTGTACTTCACAGTAATTCTTAGTTTTTCCTGCTTGTTTTTCTGAGCATTTTTAATTCAGAAAAAACCACATTTTTGAAAAATGTACAGAGAAGGGTTCGTGTCGGGGTTTTTGGGTTCGATCGGACTTTAAATTTCGTCTAGACTTCTCCTAAAGCTCTAGCTTGGCTCTGATACCACTGTAGGGTTGCTAGGCACGCCCACAAGGGTCTACGAGGCATCAACCATGCCCGATTAAAAAATTAGCCGTGCCGAACAACCCGAAACCGGATCTTTAAACTAGGGTTTAGGCGAAAACAAACATGTTAAACATTTTAACACTAAGTAAGAGGTATTACAACCTTTGTAGATCCGGTCCTTCACTTCTTAAGCTCCGTGTTGAGGTCCCTTCGCTGCGATCATCGTGTTCCGGACTCTCGAGAGATTCCATGAAGAGAAAGATGCAGTCTTGCTTCCGATCTTCGATACAAAGATGATCTACCTTGAAGTTTCGTTAACACAAGCTAACACTCATTAAAAGAAGTGAACACCCTCATCTAAATGGCAAGGATAGACGAGGATGATGAAGTAGGATTTTTGCTCTCATTTGTTTTCTTATTCTCACACAATTTTCATCACAAAATCAAATCAAGAAAGTTTTTTCATGAAAAGAGGAAGGAAGAAGAAGAATAAGAATTCATAAAGCTTTTGTGATGAATAATGAAAGGATAAAAATGATCAATAATGCAACCATGGTTGACTAAACCATTGTAGAAAATTAACCAAGGCTAGGGTTTGGGTTAGGTTAAGAATGAGTCACTTGAAAATATCTTTCACAAAACAAAACTAAACCTTGTAGAATCATCTAGAAAGTATTAACCCAAATCAAACCCTAATCTTGTTTAATCTCTACTAAACATGTTGCATTAGTTATCATATCATGTTACAATATTATATATCACATATATAATATTTATTGTAACAAAATAAAATAATACAATTAACATATATCGCATATATATCAATGTATTACACGAGTGAGAAAAAGAATCTTTTAGTGAGATAATATTAGTTAATGTAATTTAATATATCATATATATTATTATACATTAAATTATCGACTCAACACTTGATCCGACAATCTGGCTATATCGCATATAACCGTCTAATATTTATCCGTACCGATTCATCGAATCAACACTTGATCCGATGACCCGGCTGATATCATATATCGCGAGAATAGAATACGGTATCTCATATCGCATTATCCTCGGTCCCGCACATTTCACATATGTGCTCCTACTTCGTTTTGCCTGAGCCAAGAAACCTCTGTGTAGGACTCTAAAGAATCGTCAATACGCCGGCAGTAGGTGATGATCATATCAAACACCCACAAGCTGCAAGCGGTCAGCTAAACGTAACAGCTACCCAGGTATTGAGCGCTCAGAAGATCAACAAGCAAGCCTGTACATTCTCCTGTGAATCCAATCAGTAACACTCCCGTACAGTCCGGTCTCATCGTCTGATATGTCGCATATCTCGCCTAGGAGTGGTAAACGTCAGACCCCAGTAGCTCGATAAGTCGTGTCGATATGTGGTCTATAAAAGTTCGAGAAACTACTGATAACACTTACCAGTAAATCTCAGCAAACCTGGCCAGGGATTTCCGGTTATAGCCAATCGAACATAGCGCAACATCAACTCCCTATACCGGGAGAGACGAATCCCCTCCTATCGCTCATTGCCTCCATGTGATTCGGGACTGTACCCAAAAGCCACCTTTTTGCACGCCCTCTTGGACGTGGTATGATGGAAATCAAAGCACGGTGGGAATCACACAAGACTCTATGACGATCTCTGGTCAACAGACTACTCTGTACCAGTGTCACCGGAGAACTGCCATCTGACGTGAGGTATAATACCATCTGGGAGTTCTCGACGAGTCCGTCCAGTGTACCCAGTCTCCATTGGGCACCCGTACACCATCCTTGATGTCAAACACCGATGGATATGGGATCATCCATCGCCCATCATATGGGTCAAGATGCGTATACGCTAGTCTACTCTTGTGTATCGATGCCCTGTCTCGATACACCCTCGACTAGGAACAGTTATAGGATGTACTCGTCGACTACCTTGGCCCCCTAGTATGATCTCATCATAGTCCCAGTAGTCGAGTACATATCCTAAGGGCTTTATCAACATGTAACATTGAGACAATCAGAGTACATGTTTAGATAAAGTACAACCAGATAGCATACTATCATGTCGAGCAAGAAAGTCCTCCCTATATATGTCCTAGCATCCACTACAATATACATCGTATGTACAGTAATGGCCTCTAGGGCATACATATAACTAACGCTAGGTGTCCCTAGTAGGAGGAGTGTTGTCTCTTGAGAGTTTTCAGCGGATACTACCCACAAAATCCTATCAATTCGGCCTATTGACTTTTATTCTCCAATTAGGTTTTCTAACAAGAAACTCTATTATTTTTTACTCAGAAATTTTCAACCCGTATTTTTCACGCCTTCTTATCTTTTAACTTAAGATCATATATGTTCTTGTAAATTTACTTAGATTTTAGCATCTTTTGAATTTTCCTTCTAAGGTTCCATCTAAACTTAGGAATTTTTATCATCTCTACTAAAGATATAAGTCATATTTTTCATTCATATCTCTCATCTAAATCCCAATCACATACCCCTACGTGTGTGTATATATCACCTCTACACTTGGAAATTCAAATCAAACTATTATACTCTTGTCCATCGTCCAAAGTACTTTTCAATTGGTGAATTTTTAGATGAAATTGCTCATACATTCTTCACGCGACCGTTAATACTTCTTGAGGTACCAACGACCGATTACAAAATGTGTTTGCACATTAAAGCATAATTACTAGTCTTGTAATCTCTAAGACTTTTAGCAGTGACTTCCAAACCAGTTGCTCTAAGGTACTAGGTGATGAAGCACCCTCGCTAAATATTTTTTTTCTATTTATGCAGTCTTAAGTAATTACAAAAATCAGTGTTCATTTTTTTATCTCTTTATTCACACTTGTAATTTTTATTTTTATTTTCCTTCATACTAAGGACTTTAGACAAGAGCATTTCAAGGTCTCTTCTACTATTCCAAGTTTCAAGATTCGTGTTTGTGCAACTTGTAAGGTATATCTTTTCAGAATTTAGACTTAAGCTTAAGAATTATTTTTTCAGACTTATACTTTAATAAAAATATCAATACTCTTCCTTTATCTTGACTTAGCCTAAGAAGTGAACTCAAAATTTGCCTATTTCTAAGTAAACTACAAAGACATATATTTTCTACAGTTAAATTTTAAGAAAGGTTATTTTTTTAGGGTTTTTAATTTACTAAGTTGAGGATCTAGTTCTTTCCTAGCTAGTCAATCGTCATGTCAAACTAAGTCAAATATGGCCAAAATTGAACTTTTCAATTTTTATAATTTTTGAAATTTCTCAATTTTTATGGGTTTTAAAATAAGTATGCAAATGCAAAAATAAACACATGAATGCGAAGGAAGAAGGCTTACCGAGCATACCCCCAAACTTAAACTTGACAGTGTCCTCACTGTCAGGCTACACCAAGAGGGTCGAAAATGTCGGCACTCCCCTGTTTATTTATTTTTTATATATTTTTTTTATTGTTAAAAAAAACAAAATATATATACAAAAAGCCCCCCCAAACTTAAGTGAGACAGTGTTTCCACTGTTTTAAGCATTAAAGTTCAGAGTAAAGGCCTTACACAGGCCAAAGGTTATCACCAACCATTCAAAAATTTTATCATTATAATGGTAGGGTTGGTGGAAGAATGGAGTGTAGAGAAAGGAGTTGAGAAACAAACGAGACCGTATGGGATGAAGGGTGGAATATGGTCTCGGTATATTCGGAGAAGAATGGCGGAAGAGAGAAAGAAGTGTAGTACGAACTTGAGGGTGTAAATTGAGTAAATAAATTAGCACAAATTGTGATGACCGATGTGTTAAAAGAGATTGTGCTAATTTATCAACCCGTCGAGAAATAGGGTCAAATCCCTCAAGATTCACAAGAAAACATGGGTACGTTGAACTTTGTAAACGATCCATTGAAAATGAAAACGCGACGGATTCTTGCGCGGTCGAAACGATGGAAAGGACGAAGGGGAGTGAATTAGGGATAGTCTTATTCTCACCTAAGTAAACTGTCTCGAACACGAAGGATTCCATCAATGGTTCGAAATGACTGTAAGCAACTGAGTCTGATGGTTCAACTATCTCATCTGAAAATTCAAAGGACTCAAACTCGGGCGGTGAGTCTTCAAAATCGTCTGAAAAAGTGAAACACTCGTAATCGTTATCGGCTGTGAGAACTGTGTCAGATTCAAAGACGAACGCACTAGTGGCGTCAAAACTGCTGTGATTGAACAGAAATTTTGAAAGCTCACAGTCCTCCTGCGTGAACTTTTGCGTGGTCGGAATGATGGAAAGGAGGGGGATGATTTAGGAAGTATAACAGTTAAAGGTTCAGGAGGATGAATTGGAAAATCCGACACATCAAACAAAACTGGTTCATCCTCAATACTATCCTCAATATTCTTCTCAATACTAACCTCATAATTCTCCTCAAAAGTTATCTCATCCATGCAATTATCATCAAAATCAAGACGCATATGAGGTTCGAGAGAAACATTTAATGGCTCGGGATGATGAATTGGAGAGAAAATTTCAGTCAAATCTACGGGTTCATCATCCAAAATATTCCCTGTGTCAATATCCTCAATCAAGTGAAAATCCATTTTTTTAGACACCTCATCAAAGGCATGTATATTTATCAATTCAGGTTCTAGATTGGAGGTGAAGAAATCGAAAAGATTGGTGATGGTTTCACTCAAAAGGGACCCTTCACAATCTGGCAAATCAAGCACTATAAAGTCACACAACTCATTAAACGTTTTATCTTCCACTGGTGAATCATTTGGCACACTTGTTTGAAAAACGGAGTTTTGGGATTCAATTGGGTATAGGTAGGTTTGATTTGGAAGGATGCACAACTCACTCTCTCCACTCAAATTCTCAATCTGTCCAACCACCTCATCATACATTGGAATTTTTGGAGCTAGTTGGAAACTAGCTACCGGGTCACTAGGTTGCATAAGGGCGGCAATGGACGCATCCAAATTCCTCATCTGTTGGTTTGTCGCTATAATATAAGCTTCCAACGACTTTTCCAGACTAGACATGGGTTGTGAAGGGGTTTCAGTAAAAGATTCAAAATTGTTTGGATACGTGAAACTCCCAAATGGTTGTTTAGAATGAATGTCTAGGGAATGTGTGAAAGTCGGGTAGGACTGGTAGGAATTGAATGGTTGGACAGAAGTAGGATCAACATTTGGATAAAAAGGTGAATGGACTTGTTGATCCCAAGAACTGGAAGTGTTGAAAGGAGTGAAAGATCGGTTACGAGATTGTTCAATATGTTCAGCGATAGACATGGGTTTCGGAGTTACAACAAGACTCGAAAAAGTAGTATCATAAGAAGGTAGTAAAAGTTGAAATGGTTGATACAAAGTGGATTGTGAAGTTGAATTGTTTCTCTTAGACGCTTCTATTCGATCTTTCAAAGAAATTTTGGGCATGGAGGGGTAGTTCGTAATTCGACCAAAACAATTCGCGTATGAAGCAATGTTTGGATGAGAGTACCAAAGTTCGGCAAGAGTTCTGTGAGGTGGGGTACCCATGACGTAAGAAGAAGAAGAAAAAGAATGTCGGTGCAAGTGGGGTGCAATGGATTTCTTAGCGACAAGTTGCAAGTTTTGTAAATTTTTTTCCTTTTTGTGTTTTTTTATAAGAGGCTTTTTGCAAAAAAGATTTTCAATAAAAGGCTTAGACAGACGTTCAATCAATCACAAAATGCACAATCAAGCCTAAATATAGGGTCATCTAGGTCAGCTAGACAGTTCCTAACTGTTCCAAAGGGCAAGAAGTAGGACCTCAAACCGCCTCTTCACCGCCAATTGTGGCCAGGTAAGCACAAGTAGAGAAAGGAGGGATCCGCTCACGAATCACCGTGAGACGGGCCTTTTAAATTTACCTTTCACTACCTGTCTAGCCTAGGCACTACAAAGTCAGGTTAGGATCAACGGTCGATGCCTACAACTATTCCTTTGTCTTATTGAGCGCGAAGTCCTTAGGGCTGAGTCTAATCTTTTTTAATTAATTGATGGTCAATGCAATATGCCTTATGTGATTTTTGGGGTCCTGGGTGTTAGTTATATGTATGCCCTAGAGGCCATTACTGTACATACGATGTATATTATAGTGGATGCTTAGACATATATAGGGAGGACTTTCTTGCTCGACATGATACTATGCTATCTGGTTACTCTTTATCTTAACATATACTCTGATTGTCTCTATGTTACATGTTGATAAAGCCCTTAGGATGAGTACTTGACTACCAGGACTATGATGCGGATCATACTAGTGAGGACAGTGTAGTCGCTAAGTACATCCTTCAAATGTTCCAAGTCGTGGGAGTACCGAGACAGGGCATCGATACTCCAGAGTAGACTAGCGTATGCGCTTCTTGACCCATATGATGGGCGATGGATGATCTCATATCCATTGGTGTTTGACATCCGAGAAGGTATACGGGTGCTCAGTGGAGACTGGGTACACTGGACGGACTCGCCGAGAACTCCTAGATGGTATTATACCTCACGTCAGATGGCAGTTCTCCGGTGACACTGGTACAGAGTAGTCTGTTGACCTGAGATCGTCATAGAGTCTTGTATGATTCTCACTGTGCTTTGATTTCCATCATACCACGTCCAAGAGGGCGTGCAAAAAGGTGGCTTTTGGGTACAGTCCCGAATCACATGGAGGCAATGAGCGATAGGAGGGGATTCGTCTCTCCCGGTATAGGAAGTTGATGTTGCGCTGTGTTCGATTGGCTATAACTGGAAATCCCTGGCCAGGGTTGCTGAGATTTACTAGTAAGTGTTATCAGTAGTTTCTCGAACTGTTATAGACCTCATATCGACACGACTTATCAAGCTTCTGGGGTCTGACTTATACCACCCCTAGGCGAGATATGTGACATATCAGACGACGAGACCGGACTGTACGTGAGTGTTACTGATTGGATTCACAGGAGAATGTACTGGCTTGCTTGTTGATCTTCTGATCGCTCAATACCTGGGTGGCTGTTACGTTTAGCTTACCGCTTGCAGCTTGTGAGTGTTTGATATGATCATCACCTATTGCCGGCGTATTGACGATTCTTTAAAGTCCTACACAGAGGTTTCTTGACTCAGGCAAAACGGAGTAGGGGCACATATGTGATATGTGCAGGACCGAGGATAATGCGATATGAGATACCGTATTCTATTCTCGCGATATTTGATATCAGCCGGGTCATCGGATCAAGTGTTGATTCGATGAATCGGTAAATGATATATTAGTCGGTTATATGCGATATAACTGGATTGTCGGATCAAGTGTTGATTCGATGATTTAATATATAATTATATATATGATATATTAAATTATATTAACTAACATTAGCTCACTAAAAGATTCTTTTTCTCACTCGGGTAATACATTGATATATATGCGATATATGTTAATTGTATTATTTTATTTTGTTGCAATAAATATTATATATGTGATATATAATATTGTAACATGATATGATTACTAATGCAACAAGTTTAGTGGAGATTAAACAAAGGTTAGGATTTGATTTGGGTTAGTTCCTTCATGAACCTTCTAGAAGGTTTTCTTTTGGATTGAGCTAAGATATTATGCTTGATATTTTTGTGTGACTCATCTTTAACCCAACCCAAACCCTAGCCATAGTTAAATCTCTACAAAGGTTATATTGACCATGGTTACATAAGGAATTATTATTACATTTTCATTATTCATCAAAAATTGATTCGTCTTCTTCTTCCTCTTTGCAAAGCTTTCTTGCTTTGATTTTTGTGATGAAAGTGAGTGAGAATAAGAAAACAAATGAGGGCTAAAATCCTACTTCATCATCCTCATCTATTCTTGCCATTTAGATGAGGGTGTTCACTTCATTTAGTGAGTGAGAGCTTGTGTTAATGAAACTTCAAGGTAGATCATCTTTGTTATCGAAGATCGGAAGAAAGCTTGCATCTTTCTCTTCGTGGAGCCTCTCGAGAGTCCGGAACTTGATGATCGCAGCGAAGGGACCACAACACGGAGCTTATGAAGTGAAGGACCGGATCTACAAAGGTTGTAATCCCTCTCACTTAGTGTTAAAGTGTTTAACATGCTTGTTTTCGCCTAATCTCTAGTTTAAAGATCTCGTTTAGGGTTGTTCGGCATGGCTAAATTTTAAATCGGGCATGGTTGATACCTTGCAGACCCTTATGAGTATGCCTAGCATCCCTACAGTGGTATCAGAGCCAAGCTAGAGCTTTAGGCGATGTCTGGGTGAAGTTTAAAGTCCGATCGAACTCCGAATACCCGTAAAACCCTAGTTTCTGGAAAATTTTCAAAACTGTTGATTTTTTCATATTAAAAATACTCAAAAAAATCAGCAGGGAATTCTATGGACCTCTGTGAAAAACGAGCCAGTAAGCCCATTATATAGCCGCGGAACCGCGGCAAAGACATGCCATTAGCGGTGGTTCCGCAGCGCTACAGTGGACTTAGGGTATCATTTTTCCACAGTTACATCCGTAGGTACTTCCTGATTCTTCTGGGAATTTTTAATTTATACTCAAGTGTTGAGTTTTTTGGGTTGTATTAAGGACTCGTTGATTCGATCGGATAATTTAATTTCGTTTAAGTTTTTCTGGTTAATTTTAGAAACTGTTAAAAAGTTCGAACGGATATCAATAACTCACTTTTTCCCCTGTCGGAAATTTTTTCAAAAGTTGGATTTTTTTCTTGAGTTTGAAACTTCCGGAAAATCATGTAAGTAATGCGGTGGACCCTCTAGAAGAACACAAACCTTAACTCGATTATGTGGCCGTCTGAACCGCCTCTGAACCTTAGGGTTTGGGGCAGTACGGCGTTGCCACATGTGAGGCGTTGGCTTGACCCTTCTATGGCTGGACCATCGGTACTGTGACATGTGATGGATACTTTTTCAACTCCGCTCAAGAGTTGAGCTATTTGGGAAATCTTGGGTGTTTGTTTATTCGATCGGAAAGTTTAACACTGTCTATTTATCTGGAATGTGATACAATATTTGGAATCCACAAGTAGTTATGAGATAACGAATTTGAATGTTATAAATCTAGCAGTTCAGTCTCAATTGATCGGTTGCCACGGAATTTTGATGTGATCAAAAGTCCATCGCAATCACGTAGCATACGCGGATACTCGCCGGGTAAACTTAATAGACAGCCACACCCTATAGCCCCGACCAAGTGACTGTAGGAGAACCCCGTCGCCAAAAGCATCCGTTCGGGTGCTCGCGGCAGCGATGTTCCACCTTAGTCATCCGGGGGTACGGCCGTCTACTAAAGTTTGCGACGAGCATTCGATCAGGATGTCGGGAATCTTGTTAAATTGCCCGACTTGATATTGAAAAGAGTTTTCGATAAAGAGAATAAAATGCGGGGTTTATAATTGTTAGGCAGGCGATGTCTAAGGAATTCATTTGGTTAGGCATGCATGTCTAAGGAGGTTGCGGATTCCAACTGTTGTAGTTTTACACTTTCTTTTCTGTGACCGTAAGCGTAGTATGTGGTGTATCGCCGGCTTCGTTGCTATACATCAACGACAATCGGGAAACGCATACTTGCTTACGTTGATGATATGAGATATTATGTGTTGCTGTGATATGTTATATTGGATCGTCGTGTTTTGAATAGCCGGGGGTTTTTATGTGAGATGAGGATTTTTATTTTCATTCATGTAAAATTCATTTGTATGTAATATTCTTTTGTTGGGGCACTTCCGGGCTGAGGATGATGTCACCATTGTATATTATTTACTTTTCCGCATTAGGTAGACCCAAGGCGGGGAGCACAAGTAACCGGGTTCTAGGGTCCAGTGGGAGACCATCTCGAGGAGTCGAGACCGGGTATCCTAACCCCAGAATTGGCAGTGTTGCTTGCCGCTCTCGTAAGGGTCTAGGGTTGTGGGTTTGGCTATTCATCGCGACCGTGGAATCCGTGTTTTTATACAGGCTCGTACTAAAACATGGATGTCCTAGTATATCCAATATTTCATATATGTTCTTCTGCTGCAATGTTCTGTGATGAGATCATATTACTGTCTGAGACGAATGTTTATATTATATATATGAGATATATGTTATATTGCAGATTTCGTTTCAAATGTGATAGTTGTGAAGCATAATAAAATGGGACTTCATTAATGAGATTAATGAGACTAAAAGAAACCTAAAGATATTGTAGAAACTTGTTTAAAAACTGGTAGCTCTAGTTCTTGCTTTGCATAGTGGTGTTCCTTGTAGAGCATCCAACACCTTATTCGATAAGGAAAGAGCCGAGATCCCTTCACCGGGAGTGACCTCTTTAGTGAAACTAGCAGATGCTACAAACTCGGTTTGTCTTTTGATTGCTTCTATAGTTCTTGTTTTGTACAACGATATTTGTGAAATATTCTGCACCTTATTCGATAAGGAAAGAGCCGACGATCCCTTCACCGGGAGTGACCTCTTTAGCGAAACTAGAAAAGCCTCAAAAACACTCCATTTAAAATCACTCGATTCTACAACGATATCAAGTTCATTACGCAAAGGGTTTTCTTAAAAACCTGTCGTAGTGCTCCGTCATTTCAGATAAGTACTAGTTAGTATTCGTGCTACGTTTGTTGACTATGTTAAGGAGTAGTGTGCGGTAGCTGATTAGTGCTTATCTGTATAAGCATATAATGCGATTGGATTAGGGTAGTCGTGCGACTTTGTTGACTATGTTAAGGGTCGTGCGGGTGGGTTTAATTCAATCGGGAAATGACGGGTTGAACTTGACTAGCACTTATGATTTGTTGACTATGTTAAGGTCATATAGCTGCTAGGGGAAAAATATTATTGGGAATTTCAAGAGTTGAAATTTGCAATGAGATTGCATACCTTCTATGAGATAGTTGGATCCCAATACCCGCTGCGAGTAAGAGTTACTCCTGGGAGAGTTTTACACATTACAATTAGCCAATCAAGTAGGTGTCTAGAAAGGTGCACCCCTGGGAAAACGAGGTTTACTTTAATTAGGTCCGTGCGAAAGCACGGGGAACCTCCCTCAAAGTACCGGCACTGGCCTGGCTGAAAGATTGGCGAACTTATAGAGTGTAATTAATCCCGGCTAGTCTTTCCTTTTAGGGTTTGAAGGAAGATTTGACTAAAACAGTGGGAGACATACTGATTAGATAAATTGATAACCAATCTAATCTTGGAAAAGCGCACACTGAGTGTTTTCTTCTCTCTCTGTCCTGGTTGCGACTATATCATGCCTTAATCAAGATAATAATACGGATGTATTGACCGAACTCACTTGTTATACTGCGCTAGGGAACGTTGGACCCGCTCCAACTTATAATTGTTATAAGACAGAGCAGGAAATAGGGGATTACCAGAATTCCCGTGCCGCCCAAACGAAGAAAGTACATGTTGATGCATTTTCTTTGGGTATGTTCATTACACAGAACTGTTTCTCAATATCCTTTACGTCCTAGGTATTTGATACCGGATCAGGATCCCACATATGTAATTTGTTACATGGGCTACAGATAGGTAGAGAATTGAGAACGGGTGATAAGTTTCATGAGATAGAAACGGTGCAAATGTTGCAGCCAAGTCTGTTGGTAGTTATCACCCTGTATTAACAAATACATTGATTCTGAACAAATGTTACTAGATACTGAACCTGATATACAACATCATATCAGTCTTTTTATTAGTAAAGAAGGATATAATTTTGTATTGTTGGATAATGTTTTGAACATTTTCTATATCAAGAGTTGATCGGTTCAGGCACGTTATCTAAAAGCATAGTCATTCTAAATCAAACTACAGTTCTTAGTATACAGAACACACACAAAAGAAACCTTTAGAAATGAACGAATCCTTCTTGAGGTATTGTAGACTAGATCATATCAATGCGACCCGACTAGCTGAAGTTACATTTAGCTGCATATTTAAATTTGTTTGAATTTACATCTTGTGAAACTTGCCGGCCATATCACAGAGATAAGATGACCACAGCTCCGTTTATTAGAAACAGAGAAAGAGTTAGTGAACTCTTGGGATTGATACATGCTGATGTATGAAGGTCCCCTGTCTACACATGCCAAGACCGGTTCTTTGTACTTCATTATATTCACTGATTATCTCTCAGGATCCGGACATATGTTCCTGTTGAAACACAGGTCTGGAACTTTTGAGAAATTCAATGAATATAAGTTAGAAGTAGAGAACCAAAAACGGGTATAAGTATTATGTCCTTTGATGAGATCAAGGAGGAGAATACTTAAGCACGAAAATCCTGGACTATTCTAAAGGAGAATGAGATTCTCTCTCAGCATTACTCCTCTGTATACACCACAGCACGTAGGTGTATCGGGGAGGAGCAATCACACCCTATTAGATATGGTGAGCTCTATGATGAGTACTACTGAGTTTCCTATTTCCTTTTGGGAGTTATGCACTTGAGAAGCTGCATACCTATTGAATAGGGTTCCAATCAAATCAGTTGCCTACCACTTCATATGTGATATGGAATGGGAAGAGCCCATATCTTAAGTTTGTTAAGATTTGGGGTTGTCCAGCCTATGTCTAAAAGCATAATCCGGACAAGCTCGAGGCAAAGTCAGTTCTGTAGAAGTTTGTTGGATATCCCAAGCATTCGCAAAGAAATATCTTCTACCTAACCGAAGAACAAAAGATGCTTTGTTTCTCGGCATGCCACCTTTGTGAAAGGGAATTTCTTGTGAAGAAATTATTGGTCATGAGGTAGAACTTGAAGGAGTTCCAGCTATATAAACTGCTGCAGATGATTTGGTAGAACCAAAAGATTCAATAGTTTCCAATGAACCTCAGCCTCTCCATCGATCTAGTAGGGTTCCTCACCCACCTGAGAGATACTTCGGTTTCTCTATGACAGTAGGAGCGAGGATTGCATCATGAGATGATGACCTAACTAGTTTCGAGCAGGCAATCAAGAGTGGGACTCTGTAAGAATGGTTGGATGCTTAGCGATCTGAGATGGAATCCTTATACACCAACAAAGTATGGACTTTGGTTGGTTTATCTGAAGGGTTAAATCCCCATCAGGAGCAAGTATATCTTGAGAAGATTACTTGGTGTACATGGAAAAGTTGAGACTTTCAAAGCTATGCTTAAAGTCCATCCAGATCCTACTTGCCACGGCTACATACCATGACTACGATATCTGGCGGTTGGGTGTCATGACAGCTTTTCTAAATGATGATTTAGAAGAAAGCCTCTATAAGTACACAGCCAGAGGGCTTCGTAGAGAGTGGGAGCAGTGGAAACGAGAGCATGATGTTTTATGTGATAAATCAGGCATCGCGGAGTTGGAACGTCTGTTTTGATGTGGTAGTCAAAGAGTTTGACTTTATCAAAATTGTAGATGAACCTTGTATATATAAAAAGGTAGTAGAGAGTATGGTGGTGATCCTCGTAGAGTACGTGGATGACATACTCTTGACAGGGAAAGAGTTTCCTATGCTACGCTCGGTCAATCTCCTCTTATCACAATGATTCTCCATATAGGATCAAGGTGATACCGCCTAAATCCTCGGTTATGGATCTATGAGATAGATCTAATTGGATGTTAGGATACTCACTAGTTGTAATGAGATGGTATCAATCGATCCTGGGGAGAATCACTGGAAAGGTTCCAGGGTGATAAGGACGACTGAATGTCAGTCGCAGGCATTGTCTTTGCCCTCAGTGGAGGGACGATATGTTGGAAGAGTTCCAAGCTAGATACCGTTACTTACTAGACGATTAAAGGCAAGATATATATTTACCAAGGAAGCTACCAAAGAGGCAGTCTGGATATATAAGTTCATGAGATGAACTTCGTTCCTACCATTGTGTGACAATGGAGTTGTGGCTTTTGCCAAGGAACCCCCCGTCCCATCAGAAATCCAGATATAATTCTTAGGCAGTATCACCTGATCATGGAGATGGTTGATCTCCAGGGAGATTGAGGTTAGGAGAGTAGACACAGAGGACTACAGCGCGGATCCACTCACAAAGGCCTTTTTCCCAGTAGAGACTTTTATGGGATAGTTGAGTATGAGATACTTCAACAACAGCTAATTGTTGGGTTATGCGATACCACAACAGATGGCCCTAGTGAAAGTGGGAGATTGTTAGTTATATGTATGCCCTAGAGGCCATTACTATACATACGATGTATATTGTAGTGGATGCTTGGACATATATAGGGAGGACTTTCTTGCTCGACATGATAGTACGCTATCTTGTTACTCTTTATCTTAACATGTACTTTGATTGTCTCTATGTTACATGTTGATAAAGCCCTTACGATGAGTACTTGACTACCAGGACTATGATGCGTATCATACTAGTGAGGACAGTGTAGTCGCCAAGTACATCCTTCAAATGTTCCTAGTCGTGGGAGTACCGAGACAGGGCATCGATACTCCAGAGTAGACTAGCGTATGCGCTTTTTGACCCATATGATGGGCGATGGATGATCTCATATCCATTGGTGTTTGACATCAGAGAAGGTATACGGGTGCTCAGTGGAGACTGGGTACACTGGACGGACTCGCCGAGAACTCCCAGATGGTATTATACCTCACGTCAGATGGCAGTTCTCCGGTGACACTGGTACATAGTAGTCTGTTGACCCGAGATCGTCATAGAGTCTTGTGTGATTCCTACCGTGCATTGATTTCCATCATACCACGTCCAAGAGGGCGTGCAAAAAGGTGGCTTTTGGGTACAGTCCCGAATCACATGGAGGAAATGAGCGATAGGAGTGGATTCGTCTCTCCCGGTATAGGGAGTTGATGTTGTGCTGTGTTTGATTGGCTATAACTGGAAATCCCTGGTCAGGGTTGCTGAGATTTACTTGTAAGTGTTATTAGTAGTTTCTCGAACTGTTATAGACTTCATATCGACACGACTTATCAAGCTACTGGGGTCTGACGTATACCATCACTAGGCGAGATATGCGACATATCAGACGACGAGACCGGACTGTACGGGAGTGTTACTGATTGGATTCACAGGAGAATGTACAGGCTTGCTTGTTGATCTTCTGATCGCTCAATACCTGGGTGGCTGTTACGTTTAACTGACCACTTGCAGCTTGTGGGTGTTTGATATGATCATCACCTACTGCCGGCGTATTGACGATTCTTTAGAGTCATACACATAGGTTTCTTGACTCAGGCAAAATGGAGTAGGGGTACTGTAACGTTTTGAAAATCGTTTCGGTGAAATTTCGAAAAAATCGGTAAAATAAGGGGGTTTTCTGTAAAAAGTCAAAATACAAATATCTTATTATAAAAATTAAATATACATATTCTAGCTATGTAATTGCTATTATTTGGTGTTTATTGAGCCGCTGGTGAAATTTCAAATTTTCTGAAAAAAATATTATTTTATTATTATTTAAGCCGTCACTAATACATTTAATTAGGGAAAATTACAAATTGGAATGAGTTGAAACAAATTTTGTGCATCATAAAACATTAAATAAAATTTTATCATGTGGATTTTGGAACGAAATCATTTGCCAAAACGGTTTAGAAATTATTGAAGAAAAAAGGCTTTTTTTAGCGTAAATGGATGTTTGGGGTATTGTATTTATCATTTTTCATCCCCCCACACCCGTACCCACACCCACACACCCCCATTCACTTATCCCCTTGATGAATTCAGCAGCCCCCACTTTTGTCCCCACTTGGATTTCAAAGAAAAGAAATGAAAGAAAGGAAAAGAAAATGGATAAATGAGTTGGACTTTTGACTTTGTGTTGACTTGGACTTCCTTACTTGTTACTTTCTCCACCTCACTCTCTCTCCTCCCTCACCCAACCCCCCACACATCTGGCCAAAACCAGCAACCCCCCCCCCCAACAGCCCATTTTTCCTCTTCTCCTCTCTTTGTTCCATCAAAGAAAATCCAAAGAAAAATCCACTAAAAATCAAGCAAAAATCCAAATCAAAATCCGACTCCTACCCATTTTAGCTTAGCCCGTATAGCATGGATTTTGGTGACAAGGGAGCATTTTGGAGGGCTATGTGTGCTTGTGGGATCTTCAATTTGTTTGGGTAAATTCTAACCCTTTTGCTTAAATTGTTGTTAATTGCTTGTAGTTAGCTTAATTAAGTGTTAATTTGGTTTTATGTGGGTTCAATTGTATGATTAAGGAATTCTAGTTAGGGTTTTGTTTTGAAATTGGGTTGTGATCACTTGTGCATGGTTTGTGATGTGAGGTAACATCTTGAAAAATTGTTAAAATTTATCTAGTTGCATATTACAAGTTGTTACTTGAAAAGTGTCCAAATTAAGCTTTTTTGTGCAAACTAGGGTTTTATGAAATGCATTTATATGTGAGATTAAAAATATGGTTAGGGTTTTTATCATATTATTAACTTTATTAAGTGTAGTTTAACACTTTAGTTCATGGAAATCCAACCTAAATTGTAGTTTGCGCATTTTTTTGCTGAAATTGTTAAAAAAAAGGGTATTTTGTAAACTAGAATATTAGGGTGTTTGGAATTTAATGAGATTAAATTCCGGAAATTGTTTCTATGACTTATTTAAGATATTTAATAAATATATTGGCCGCTACATTCATTTAAACATCCTGTTTTGTACAAAAACGGCGAATTGTGCTTGCTAGATTTTCGGAAAAGTGACTTTTTAAGTAAAGTTGGGGTTTTTGTGAGTTTTAACCTAGTTTATATTAAAATTAGTGTTCGTGAATGTGCAAATGAGTGTGATTGGATTTTTCTCGATGGTTTGACGTTTGTACATCGACATCGAGGGTTGGTTTGACTATTCTTGCATGCGTAGGCGATAGGTTTGGACATATGCGTGATACGCGTGCCGATTTGATTTTCGTATGCCGTTTCGATTTTGAATTTAGTTTTAATGCGATACGGTGCGTTATGATATGTAGGTACCCTATGTGGATTTCGAGATGACAAGCAAGCGCGTGGCGACGTCGGCACCGGCGAGCGAGGACCAGGTGAGTAGATTTATATCTACGGGGAGAAATCGGGTGGATGGCGTATAGCACCCCCGCAGTCCGTGGTGGTGTATACGGATGCGTATACACACCAACAATTATTATATGTTATTTGGTATTAATAACGATGCTTAGGATGGATATTGGTGTGTTGGATTATTTTAGCGTTGCGAACCCTAGGGTAGTGTTGCACTACACATACACACATACATACTTGCATACATTCCTATTGATATGTGGTCTTGGGATTCTTTATAGTTATGTGTTCACATTGGTATGGGACTATGTGTTCACATACGGATTTGAGGATGATACTTGGGGTTGAGCTGAGTCGATGAGATTTGATTTGAGGCCGTGAGATCGGTGATATAGCAGGGTTCGTATTTGAGATACGACATGACGTTGTAGCGGGTCCTTGACGTAGTGTTTCACACACGTCCATGCATACGTAGGCGGTATCAGTATGGTACTAGACGTAGATCAGTACCCCGATCATAATATTTGATAAAGAGGATACCAGGTGAATAGTATGATGAATGTGGTATTGACCCGTACCCAGATTAGGATGCCGTACGACGGATTTACGTACGAGCTATATTGATGATTGTGTTGGAGATAGTGCCCTCAGAGTCGATTATTGGATCACAGGCACGTGATTGCAATAATTGAGGGAGGACCTATCCCGGTAGGACAGTCTTACTCGAGATGATAGTATGCTATCTGGTTTACCTTTATCATCGTGTACTGCTTTAGGTGACCTGACAGGTCGCTATTGGACGTTGATAGAGCCCCTAGGATTCTTGCTTGACTGCCAGCAGTATGAGGGCGATCATATAAGTGAGAGCTGGAGTCTATAAGCACATCCTTAAAAGGTCCCTAGTCGTGGGAGTTTCGAGACAGGGCATCGATTCTCCAGAGTAGACTAGTGTATACAGTCGAGACCCCGACGAGGGGCGGTGGCCGGTCTCACAAGCCACTGGTGTTAGTTGGTTCACCTAAGATGTATACAGGTGCTCATTGGGTTATGAGTACACCGGACAGGACTCGCCGGGAACATGCTAGTTGGTCTTATACCTGACGTCAGATAGCAGTTCCCAGGTGACATGTGCATAGGTTAGTTCATCGACCTGGGGATCGTCATTTGTCTCGTGTGAGTTCCCACTGTGCTTTGATTACTACCCTACCACGTCTCAAAGGAGTCGTGCAAACAGGTTTTAGTTGGGTACAGTCCCGAGCCACATGGAGGCAGTGAGCGGATCTTCGGGGGTTCGTCTCTCCCGGTATTGGGGGTGAGGTCGCGCTGTGTCTAGGAGAGCCATTACACGAAGTCCTTGGCCAAGGCAGGAGATTTACTGGTAGGTATTCCAGTAGTATCTCAGGGTGTTCTGGGCTACACTCCGACACGACTTGTACCGCTTTTGGGGGTCTGACTTTTACCAACCCCCTAGGCCCGCCATGCGATGCTCATAGACGAACGGACCGGACTGTACGGATATTGTCACTGACAGGCTCAGTAGGGTGTCAGGATGAGTTCGCTCATCGACGTCCCTTTTGGTCAATAGCTGGTGGCCCGTCACGTATTGGCTTATACCTCTGACGTGCTAGTGGTTAAATCCACAGCCATAATATTGACGAGTCTTTAGAGTCCACCACACATTCAGTTACATAGCTTTCGGGCGAAACGCTGTAGAGGCCGTATGGAGATATGGCAGGGTCCGATCAGATACGTGCAGTATTGCACGGATCAGGATTGGACGGTTTGTACTAGAGGCCGTATAGTTATATGGCAGGGTTCGATCAGATTCGTGCGGTATTGCATGGATCAGGATCGGACGAACATTACTAGCCGGCTTTGGTTTAAGCCGGATCCTAGTTTAGTACAGTGTAGATTTTGTCTCTTTGCATTTGTATCCGGACGGAATACAGATGCGGGTGTGTATGCACAGTATCGGGGTTTTCCTGTAATTTATTACGGGACCAGTTTTCTGGAGTTGCCAGTTTGCATTCCGTTCCGGCCGGTTTTCCTTTGTTCTTTCCCGGCCGGACTTTTCCGATGGAAGGGGTTATTTGTAAGTTTGCAAATAACATTTTGTGGAGGGTTTATTTGTGAGATGAGAGATTATGATAGCATCTTTAATTCCCTCCATCACTTGCATTTAATGAGATAAGAAAGGGTATGGGTTTGATGTTCATTTTGTTATGATGATGTTTTGTTTGTGGTCACCCATTCTTTTTCTCCTACACTCACCTCCCTTGTATATTCCCTCCACCATTCTCACATTAGCAATGGGCCGGCCACAATTTTGGATGAGGGGAGAGGAAAAATGAGAGGTTCATTTTTGTGAGAAGAAGAATTCCTATCTCATTTTTCTTGCTACAAAACATTCTAGCTCCACTTGATAAGTTGATTTCCATTCTATCCCTCCATCACCATGGCAACCAAAACCCAAGTGAGACATAGCCTATACACATTCTACAGCAAATCTTGGACGCGTCGGCTAGCCTACTTCGCGCCCGAGTTGCCTCGGTATTGAGGTGGGAGCCCATAAAAGATGCAGGCGATGTGGTGCCCTTCCGGCGAGGAGGCGACGACCGGTGTTTCCGCAGAGGATCGGGATGACGACGAGAAGACCGGAGGACTCGGATCACTCGGTATATCTATAACCCATCCTCTTGTTAGCTTAGACTAGTTAATGGCTCGATCCGGGTGTTTAGTGCGCGGTGGTGCCGGTTTGCTAAGTTCGCAAAATTAAAGTTTATCACCGTTTCCGTATTTGGCCTTCGGATTGACGGCCGGGGCGCCGCCGTGCACATACAGTGGTATCAGAGCCTCGCCATTAACTTCGTCTAGCTTCATTTGATGTGTTTTACATTTCCGATCGACCAAAATTCCAAAACTTGCATTTTTGTTCACATCAGTTTTCTGTCGAATTTTTTCGGTCTCTAAAAATTTTTCAGGTTGTAGAAAATTGATGTACTAGAAGTTCTAAGAGTTCTGGGAAAATTCGAGACATTGATCCTTCAGGAGGAGCGCGGAACTGCGGCAAAACCCCCCTTGTTGCCGCGGTTCCGCCGCAGGTTAGAATGGTCAATGTGTCAAACTTCTCCAGTGGGCTTCTGGGCTGATTTTAGGGGTTTTGGAATATTAATATTGGGCCCAGATTTTCTGTGAGTGCTACAGTATTGCTTGGGGGCCCACTTGTTAATTTTTGATCGATCGGATATTTTAGACACATTATTTCACAGTATTTACATTATATCTGCGACCGTGAATGTCACTTGATCGGTAAATCCAGTCTAACTGCTATAGCCCGGTTAGACGGATTTGCGAACGTGATTTTCACGTTGATGTTCTGTGTTTTGCTGTGATGTTGCGGATCGGTCGTGGGGGATAGCCTAGATGCAATGCTAATACAGTTTCTGTTGTATCATGTACATTTGATATTGCGGGGCGAGCGTCCGACATGTGGACTGCCGTCACTGCCTGTTTGTATTATTCTTTTGGGGCACGACCTGGTTGCGGTTGATGTACCCGTTGTATGTATATTTTACTTTCTGTACTAGGTTTACCCCGTGCTGGGGTGCACGGATAGCCGGGTTCTGGAGGGCAACAAGCCCGCATCTCATGGCATTGGGACGGAAGGGGCTTCACTCTAGAATTTGCGGGCTATTCGCCGCACTCGTAGGGGGTACAGGTTGACCCAGGAGGGGTGCCCAAGTTGCCGGATTCCGTGAAGTGCTGGGTGGTCCATTCATGGTGCTGAAGGGGGCTGCCTCGCTTCAGGTTTTGGCGGGTGACTTGCCGCGCCCGTAGGGGTCTAGGATTTCATTGCACAGGCTATCCACACGACCAGGGGAACGTCGGGTTTCAGTAGTGGCTCTGTGAAACCCGGGGATCCCAGATATCTGTATTGTTCTGTGATGCTGTACATTTCTGTGATGTTGCATTTTTATCACGCCTTGAGCGAAATACTATATATTGGTATATATATTAGTAGATGTTGTATATGTTTTTCATCCGCGCTAGTCCAGTCCCCGCTCTGCCGTTAGTTAGCTAACCTAACGGGTGATGACGGGACACAGTGGCGAATGCGGATGGCATATACGTACGTCAGTATATTTTCGTTCTTTATGGTGTGATCAATTGATGGAACTGTATTGATTTGGATCAATGCAAGTTAAAACAAACCTAATCTGATGTTGTTGGAAGACTTTTCAAAAAGCTGTTATTGCAAGGACGTTCACTTTTGTTTTGCACAGTGATATTCGGTTATGAATATCCAGCACCTCAGTCGACGAGACAAGGGCCGAGATCCCTTCACCGGGAGTGACCCCTTGGACAGAAGTTTGCGTCAGGGCATTAACTTCACTATAGCCGATTGCTTTTGCTTTGCATCGTGGTATTCAGTTGGAATATCCTGCACCCCATCCTACGGGGAAAGAGCCGAGATCCCTTCACCGGGAGTGACCTCTTTAGCGAAGGTTTTTCGTTACTATATTTTCTAAAAAGCTATCCGTTCCTTCAACGATATCAAGTTCATTACGTTAAAGGTTTTCGGCAGAAACCATTCGTAGCCCTCCGTCGTTTCATATGGATAGTCAATAGTATTCAAGCTGTGTTTGTTGGCCATAGTCAAGGCACAGTGTTTGGTAGCTGTTGGTTATTCATATGCAGCATAGATAGATGCGTTGGTTTGGGACAGTCGTACAGCCTTGTTGGCCCTAGTCAAGGGCTTGTACGGGTGGGTTCAAATCAACCTGGATAATGATGGGTAGAACTTGACATGTGACTTATGATTTGTTGGCCATAGTCAAGGTCATAAGAGCATGGGGTAAAAATCCACATCGGGAGTTTCAAAAGAACTGAAACTTGCCAGATATGCGCATACCTTCTGGAGTGTGATAGCGTGAGCGGACTCCGTCACGTTATCATGCGATGATAGTTGGATCCCGATTCCCACTGATGAGTTGGTTTACTCCTCGGGTGACCCCGACTAATTCTTCTTTCAGGTTTGGAGGAGAATTTGAGGTACAGTGGGATGTTTCCAGATTAGATAAATTGGTAACCATTCTGATCTTGGTTAGAGTGCACGCTGAGTGTTTCTTTTCTCTCTCTCTCTCTGGCAGCGACCATTGACCCGATCCTAAGACTATGACTCAGTGACCAAGTTGACCGAACCTTCTTTACACTGGCTTTTGGATTGTCAGAGTTGCAGACCTCATTGCCACTCCTACTTTTACTCTTTTCTCCAGGACACCCCGTATTACTACGAACGTCCACTTCCATTGGACAAAACCATCGTATGGTTAGATACGAACTCGAAGGAATTCGAGGATGGTTTCCGGTTCTGGAGAAAACGGATAGGATTATTCAGTTGTTTTTTCCTTTTTGCCTCCTCTCAAGTTACGAGTACTCCTTAGTTTAGGAGATAGTACACCTATTACGCAAATTGGATAGTCTTCTTCCAAACTTTAGGATGGTGTCGAACAGTGGGGAATGAAGAAAACCAATTAGCCTAAACGGTGTGCAGAAGGTATTAAGATTAAGACAAAGCAAGGGATTAGTAAGAGGGCAAAGTAAATTGCGACTGATATTCACGACCAAACCAAGTATTTCTTCGGCAATCCTAAATCACCTTTGTATTTCTCCAGGACACTCCGTATCACTACGAAGATCTACAGTTTATTGGATACTCCATCGTTATATACGAACTCGAAAGGAACTTGTTCCAGTTCGGGGATGGATTCTGGTCCAGGAGGAATAAGGTTTATTCGGTTGTCTTTTGTCTTCACCTTCTCTCGCATTGCGAGTGCTCCTAGGATTAGGATAGTACACCCATTATGCTTATTGGATAGTCTTCTTCCAAACCATAGGCTGGTGCCGAACGGTAGGGAAGGAAGAAAACCAATTGGCCTAAAAGGGTGTGCAGAAGGTAATGACTAAAGACATATAAAGGGATTTGGAGAGGTGGCAAAGAATTATACGGTTATAGTTGTGAATCTGGATAATGGTAGAGGCATTACTAGGAATACCAGGATACCCCATCGAAACATTTCAATGTTTCAGTTCAACTGTGTACTGTTAAAAGAAAACTGATTTCCCGATTGGACACTTGCTCCAGGGTATGTATTTACCAGGTTTGATTCTCACATCTGTATGGTTTTACAGATGATGAGTGGGAGTAAGTTATTGGAAATTGGGTGATCATCCTCATTATATCGGGATTCGTTGTAATCGGTGATATTTGAGGAGATCACCTGGGATGTTTGCCGGTCGGCAAATATTTGGTTTTGAATATCCGCTGTTGTGCACCAATTTCAAATTGATATATCTGTACGTCTATTTTCATAGAGTGAGATATACCTTTTGATATTATGTCGATGACATTTACCTATATCAGTGGATGGTTAGGTAAGGAGCATTAAACAACAGTGTAATTCTTCTTAACCATAAGTACAGTTTTCAACCTACGACACACAGTGAAAGAGTTGTTAGACTCAGCGGACTTATACAGAGTATTGTATGTTGTCCAGTGTCCATTGGGACAGTGGGGTTGGTCCTCATACTATATTCTGTTTACTTTTAACTACTCTAATTCTTAGACATGTGTTTCGTATAAACACAGGGTCTGAGTTTTGAGGAGTTATTGGTATAAGAATAGAGTAGAGAACCAGGTATTGCAAGTATCGGGATTCTTCAAGGTGATCGAAGATGTAGATATTTGTGTATGGTATTCAGTTGATAGTAATGAGAACTTGCTTCTCCTTCAAGTTACTCATAATTGGAAGCATTCCTAAGTTGAGTAACGCTGATCGGCCTCTCTCCATTTAGTTGACATGCACTGGAGACAGCTGCATGATTTGAATCTGGTTCAATTAAATCAGTGCCTCTGGTTCTATATTGGATATAGTACAGTTCATATCTTAACATTGTTAAGGTACGGGGAGTTGTCCGGCTTATGATTAAAACCAGACTCTGGATAACTCAAGGCACGTTTCTGTAATGGCTGTTTGTGTGTTGACCCAGGCTATGACGAGGGTTGACTTTCTACCATAAGAAAGATCAATAGTGATATTGTACTTGACTCGCCACAGTTTTAATAAAAATGGATTTTTTCAAAAACAGTAGTGGGAGTATGGTAGAACTGGAAGTGATTCCAGAACCGCAAACGATTACTGAAGATTTGATAACGAACCTAAAGATTCAATCTGATTTGACATTCCATTGGCCACTCCACAGATAAGGTGGGTAACTTCAGGCACCCGAGAGGTACTCCGGTAGCCTCAAGGACGGTGGCAGGGAAGTTCTTGTTTACCCACACTTGCCATTGTTGTTGTTCCAGACTGCGAGACCCGGCAGGAGGATGAGTATAGCGTCATTCTAAACTAGCTTTAGAAGTGTACGTCTATATGACTCTGCCAGAGGGTTGTCGTAGTCAGTGGGAGCAGCGGAAGCATTGGTGGACATCAGGCTTATGTCTATTTATAGACTAAAGCAGATATAGCGGAGAAAGATCTTCTATTTCTGATGTGACAGTCATAGGTTTGACGTCATCAGAATAGGGGATAGATCTGTTGAGAAGGTAATAGGAAGTGACATTCCTATACTACGATCGGTTATACTTTGGTCGTCACACAGTGGTTTCTCCACATGGGACTTGGACATTATATCAGACATACTGGTTACTAGATCTATGGTTTTAGATCTAGATTTAGGTGGTTTCCCAATCAGGGTACTTTGACAGCATTCAAAGGGTATTTAGAATGGACGACTCCTGGCATGGTAGTGTACCTGCAGGTAATGGAGTCACCCTCTCTAAAGGTGTCTTATAGACTAAAGTAGAGAGGGATGTGCATGATTGTCAGATCACTTGGTTAGGCAATTGAGTCAATCATGAGATGTCAAGTACCACACCAGATGTTGTTCTTGCACTAGATGCAATAAATTGATATTGATCCAATCCTGGAGGAACAGTCGGAAGCAGTTTTAGAACATAAGTGAATGTTCTAGGGATATGATAACGGCTGCCTCCTTTAGGAGACGGTTATCACTCCAGGCTTCCAAGGTGACCTGGACGACAAGGAGGTTGTCAGAGTTATAGTTTTCCCTCTGACGAGGGACAGTATTCTATACAGGTGATCCAGGCAGATACTGAGGGAGGCATGGCGCAGGATACTGATTAAGTTCAGTTGACGATACAGTCTAAGAAGTTTGGATTTGGAGTTCACTTATGAACTAGGGCCCATCAGACATCCAGACATTCTAAGACAGGTATTGCTCATTTCGGGAGATGGCTTTCTCCGCGAACTTGAGATATAGAGAGACATAGAAAGAAACTTCAAGGAGGATCCACTCACTGAGGCTATTCCTCGAACGCAATAGTCTTCCAAACAGGCTTTGTGAGACTGACTAGTAGGGGAGTTGGGTGTTCGGTATCACACAGGCTGTGAGTATGCGACATCGCAATAATTAGCCTTGAGTGCAAGTGGGAGATTGTTGGAGATAGTGCCCTCAGAGTCGATTATTGGATCACAGGCACGTGATTGCAATGATTGAGGGAGGACCTATCCCGGTAGGACAGTCTTACTCGAGATGATAGTATGCTATCTGGTTTACCTTTATCATCGTGTACTGCTTTAGGTGACCTGACAGGTCGCTATTGCACGTTGATAGAGCCCCTAGGATTCTTGCTTGACTGCCAGCAGTATGAAGGCGATCATATAAGTGAGAGCTGGAGTCTACAAGCACATCCTTAAAAGGTCCCTAGTCGTGGGAGTTTCGAGACAGGGCATCGATTCTCCAGAGTAGACTAGTGTATACAGTCGAGACCCCGACGAGGGGCGGTGGCCGGTCTCACAAGCCACTGGTGTCAGTTGGTTCACCTAAGATGTATACAGGTGCTCATTGGGTTATGAGTACACCGGACAGGACTCGCCGGGAACATGCTAGTTGGTCTTATACCTGACGTCAGATAGCAGTTCCCAGGTGACATGTGTACAGGTTAGTTCATCGACCTAGGGATCGTCATTTGTCTCGTGTGAGTTCCCACTGTGCTTTGATTACTACCCTACCACGGCTCAAAGGAGTCGTGCAAACAGGTTTTAGTTGGGTACAGTCCCGAGCCACATGGAGGCAGTGAGCGGATCTTCGGGGGTTCGTCTCTCCCGGTATTGGGGGTGAGGTCGCGCTGTGTCTAGGAGAGCCATTACACGAAGTCCTTGGCCAAGGCAGGAGATTTACTGGTAGGTATTCCAGTAGTGTCTCAGGGTGTTCTGGGCTACACTCCGACACGACTTGTACCGCTTTTGGGGGTCTGACTTTTACCAACCCCCTAGGCCCGCCATGCGATGCTCATAGACGAACGGACCGGACTGTACGGATATTGTCACTGACAGGCTCAGTAGGGTGTCAGGATGAGTTCGCTCATCGACGTCCCTTTTGGTCAATAGCTGGTGGCCCGTCACGTATTGACTTATACCTCTGACGTGCTAGTGGTTTAATTCACAGCCATAGTATTGACGAGTCTTTAGAGTCCACCACACATTCAGTTACTCAGCTTTCGGGCAAAACGCTGTAGAGGCCGTATGGAGATATGGCAGGGTCCGATCAGATACGTGCGGTATTGCACGGATCAGGATCGGACAGCTTGTACTAGAGGCCGTATAGTTATATGGCAGGGTTCGATCAGATTCGTGCGGTATTGCACGGATCAGGATCGGACGAACATTACTAGCCGGCTTTGGTTTAAGCCGGATCCTAGTTTAGTACAGTGTAGATTTTGTCTCTTTGCATTTGTATCCGGACGGAATACAGATGCGGGTGTGTATGCACAGTATCGGGGTTTTCCTGTAATTTATTACGGGACCAGTTTTCTGGAGTTGCCAGTTTGCATTCCGTTCCGGCCGGTTTTCCTTTGTTCTTTCCCGGCCGGACTTTTCCGATGGAGGGGGTTATTTGCAAGTTTGCAAATAACATTTTGTGGAGGGTTTATTTGTGAGATGAGAGATTATGATAGCATCTTTAATTCCCTCCATCACTTGCATTAAATGAGATAAGAAAGGGTATGGGTTTGATGTTCATTTTGTTATGATGATGTTTTGTTTGTGGTCACCCATTCTTTTTCTCCTACACTCACCTCCCTTGTATATTCCCTCCACCATTCTCACATTAGCAATGGGCCGGCCACAATTTTGGATGAGGGGAGAGGAAAAATGAGAGGTTCATTTTTGTGAGAAGAAGAATTCCTATCTCATTTTTTTTGCTACAAAACATTCTAGCTCCACTTGATAAGTTGATTTCCATTCTATCCCTTCATCACCATGGCAACCAAAACCCAAGTGAGACATAGCCTATACACATTCTACAGCAAATCTTGGACGCGTCGGCTAGCCTACTTCGCGCCCGAGTTGCCTCGGTATTGAGGTGGGAGCCCGTAAAAGATGCAGGCGATGTGGTGCCCTTCCGGCGAGGAGGCGACGACCGGTGTTTCCGCAGAGGATCGGGATGACGACGAGAAGACCGGAGGACTCGGATCACTCGGTATATCTATAACCCATCCTCTTGTTAGCTTAGACTAGTTAATGGCTCGATCCGGGTGTTTAGTGCGCGGTGGTGCCGGTTTGCTAAGTTCGCAAAATTAAAGTTTATCACCGTTTCCGCATTTGGCCGTCGGATTGACGGCCGGGGCGTCGCCGTGCACTTACAGATTGATCCGCACTCTTGACTTGGGATGTCTGATTATAGATATGGTATCGAATATGATATTATTGAGGCGGGATCACCGACTAATATATATACAGGTATGTATATGTATGGACTCAGATGTTAGGCGATTTCCTTACCTGTAGTCCAGCTTGTTAGCTTAGCCCTTTAGTTTAGTTTAGTTGTTAGGTTAGATTCGATTCTTACCTATTTCAAAGCTTACGAATCATGCGTATTTTAAAAGACAGGTCAAGCGATTCTACGGATATTTCAAAAACGTATCTTTTCTTAAAAACACCGTAGCCCCTATTTTCAAAACCCCATGATTCGTGTTATTTCAAAAGGCATCATTTGTAGGACTTATATTAGATTAGTGCAGATTAGTTATAGTTGCGTCTAGTATTTAGCTTCCGCTCATTTTGGTTGCTCGCTCGACATCGCATACTTACATTGTTATTTCTTATTGCCTTGTTGACATTATGCTGTTAGGACACCAGCACCATTACCGATGATGCGTATGTACCACATACACATACTTGCCGGCTCACACACATCTTCATCGGTAATTGCTATATCACGAACACTTTAGAAAATACTGTTTCATTTAACATAGGTTGTTAGCTAATAGTTTAGACATGATATTAGTGTACTTGCCTTATATGCTAGTTAGACATTGTAGTTATTGCCTACTACTTTATGCATGTTATTATTTACTGTTGTGTCGCATTCATGAATTCTCATGCCTATATTCACTGTTTACATGCTATTGATGACTTGGATTCGGATTTCATGAGATTTCTTGGATTTGGAGGAAAACCGCAAAAACATAAATAAACCTTTTCTCTCTTTTAAAATAAAAAGTGCGGTTTTCCCATGATGTATGAGTCGTCCACCATGAATTTGCTGATGGATTTCGAGACCCGATTCGAGGAGTGAAGGAACCGTTTCGGGTACATGGTGGGCCCGGTATGGTACCCCGGGGCAAAAGGAATATGGTGTTGACATTGAGCCTGGCTGGGGAGCACTACCTACCGGTGATATTACCCGACGCGTCGGATATCCGGAGGATACCGTCGTGGTCTTGAGATGGATGGTAGGGGCTGGTCTGGACTGACGGCGCCCTAGATATTGAGATTGAGACATTGAGATTTCGAGACATTGAGATTTATGTTTTGTGTCGATGCTAGACACTGTTGATACCGATTTCATTTATGATACCTCAGTTTAAAAATACAAAGGAAATCTCACTAATTTATGAAAACAGTTCTTCATTTACATGTATTCTGTTTTCATGCATTCATACCTCATTCATATGATATATTGCTACCTGAGGCACTGACACGGGCACATGAGATTACACTCGGGTTAGATATTTACCCTAGCCTTGTTTTAGGCTACGTGTTATTCATATATTTGAGGACATATTATGATCATTGACCTAGGTTGCGTTATTTATGCGATTTCTGTGCGTAGATATTTTTCTATTCACGAGTTGGCAACTCACCCCGTTGTGCCCCAGTTTCTTGCAGGTTTGCCGTACAGGTTTCATTACGGCTTTGCGGGCTCAGTTTCATTCGGGTGACTTGCTAGTAGGTGGGTTTTGCTTGTATCGTACCCATCATATTATTATTCCGTTGTATCTAGTAAATTCCATCAACCAAACATGTATTTATTGAGATAGAGACCAGTGTTGTTTATTCTTTCGACCTTAGAGTCGCTCGTTATATTTCTGGTGGTTTTGAGTTTCCTTTTGCGTTTTGATCCTCGCCGTTGGCGTTGTATATTATATTGCTTGTGTGGTTGTGACCGTCGATCGACGAAGAGCTAGCTCCCGCTTGGGGATGCCTTTTTATTTATTTCGTATACTATTCATGTTGTATCCCATTTGGGAGCCAGTATTTACAAAGGAGACTCTGCCGAAATTTTCAGTAAATTTTGATGTTCTTAAAAACCGCATAATTCGGCTTATGCTATTAAAACTACTTGTTTTAAATTGGTTTTCCTTCACTCTACCTTTTTTCTTGGTTTGGATTTTTGGGTTTTCGGTTTACTTAGATTACGTACGCCTCGAGACGTTTCGTAGTTTAAGTGCCGGTCATGTTCCGTACTTTCGGGACGTGACAAAGTTGGTATCAGAGCGTTAGGTTTTAACCTTCGGAGCGTAGGATGACCCTTGGTTGATGGAATAGGTGACTAAAGTAGAGTGACGTACCGTTGATATGTTCCGCGGCATATTTACGACACGCCACTCCACTTATGAAGCCTTAGGATGTACATTTACTTGTTCAGTATTATATTCCTTCCTGATCTAGCCTCATCGGTACCAGTTTGGTTTTGCTGCTACGGTTACGGCAGGGAGAGCTACGGCTAGAGTTGCGGTCAGCATGAGCTCGTTACGAACGAGGACTGACCATGGCGTGATTCGGGCAACACACGATTATAGAGATGTGTCTTTTGGATTGTGTTTTTGCACCACGAGCGTTGGATGGATCGCTGTATGAGGTTACTCGGAGGTGCTGATCGACACTAGAGAATTGAGCCAATGATGGAGGCCAGCCAGATTTTGTTGACCGTTGGTGTGTTGCTTACTCCTGATGATTGAGGCATGGTTCAGCATGCAGACGAGTAAGCCAGTTATTGCTGCGAACGACGAGATATCGCCCCAGATGTTGGAGCTATTGCAGTATAAGTTGTACTAAGAGATGATAGAAGGTCGCTAGTCACCCGATGATGAATGACTAGGACAGGTGGTTCGTTCGCTTACCCCGATGCGAGATCATCAGATAGATTGATTCCAGCTAGAGACGACTTCACGCAGAGACGTGAGGGTCGACAGAGACGATCGAATGTCGGAAACCTATTATTCCAAGTTTAAAGTAGTCGGAAAGACATGCAGGCAATTCTATGGTCCCTCTAGAAGAATGAAACCCTAACTCGACTTAATGACCGTGTGAAAGCCTTTGAACCTTCGGGTTTGCGGCAGTTCTACGGCGCCATTAGTGAGGCTTGGGTTTGCCCTTCTACGGCTGGACCACCGATGCTGTGGTATGTACTCGATACTATTAAACTGTACCCAAGATGTTGAGCCCTTGGGGGATTATGAGGTTTTGACAATCGATTGGATGGTTCGACTTAATTCGGATGCTAGGTGGTGAGATGCGTTTCTTGGGAGACTCCCGATACGAGGATAGCTGTTGGAGCTCAGTCCATGCAGCCGCGACAAGACGAGTCCAAAGCAGACGACATTAGAGAAAGTGGAGTAAGAGGTTCGCACCAGATCTAGATGAGATGACGTTCCACTCCGCCGACATCAGAGAGGCGATGCGCATGCCGAGGAATGGTACTTCGACTTACCTTCCAGAAGGAGTCGCGATGAGTATGCAGTCGTTCCAGAGCAAGATGCAGATATAGGAAAGGACAATGACTTCCGGACAGTTAGCAGAGACGAGACATGGAAGAGACCGTGAGCAGGATTCCTTTCAGGACACTGCTGCAATGATACTTGCACCCAGGATCAGATGTGTCACGTACATTCAGAGAACCAGAGGCCGACGCCATTGATATGCTGTCTTACGAGTGGTCGCGATGATTGACCGGGAGATGACAAGAGATGTGCCAAAACGGGATCATCCCCGTTAGCACACCTGACAGGGCCGATGAGCCAATGGACCGAGAGATTGGTAATTCACAGTGAAGACCTTGACCCAGGAGTGGTCATTGTTATGCACACCAGCAGGCCAGAGTTCATGATCATCGACGAGACGTCCCACTAGTGACCGCGATAGTTGGCTCGAGATTCTTAGAGGATGCGCTTGAGCGGTACTATTCCCCCATTATTGATTTCGATGTTTTGGGTGATTTATTCGCATGATTTGATTTTGATGATTGATGATTTACGATCTTTGCACAGTGTTGCACTTGATATCGTTTTCGTGCATTGGTTTCACATGTTTGTGATTTTACGGTTTTAGACATTTGAGTTGATTTCGTGCGTATGCACGCACATGAATTGGTTCCTGCACTCTGTATAGTTATTATATGCTTGCAGTGTGCACTGGACTTCGATTTCGATTGTGATACTCGATATTTGTTTTGTGCACCTTGTGCACCTGATTGATTTTGCGCACGTTCGGCGCTTGATATTGGATTTCATGATTTCGTGCACGATGGATGCACCTGATTTGGATTTTCGCGCATGTTGAGCGCATGTCTTGAGATGCGATTTTGGTGCACACCAAATGCACTAAATCGAGATTTTTCGTGCATGTCAGATGCACCTGATTTTGATGTCAGGCACACATGTTGCCTACGACAGATGTTTCGTGCACACCCGATGCACTTAGATGTTGTTTCTGTGCGCATGTATGGCACATTCATGGATTTTAATTTCCGTGCACACCAGATGCACATAGCATTCATGTGCATATTTTGGGGATTGATTTCGTATAGAGCAGTATGTTTTTATGATATTGCTATGTATTTTCGTACTGAGCAGGACTAGTCGGAGGACAGTACCTGAGTATATTTTGCATGCATTGATAGTTATTGAAGGGATTTCCAAAAAGCGAACTATAGCCTCAGTATTTACCTACGTGTCTGATATGACACGAAATGTTTAAAACAAGGAGACCCTTCTAAATTATTTCCAAAAAGGCGGAACGTACATTTCAAACAAAGGTATATATGTATATAGTTATTTTCTTATGATAGACGTCCGCCACTGTGCAGTGTTATACGCGTTGCACAGCGACTTAAAGAGATTTGGCATGCATTTCCTTCAGATACTTACAGATATAGATTCGATGTTATATGTATAGTTTCGAGTTATATCATATTGGTTTGATTTAGATTTGGCATTGATGTCTTCTCCATGACTCCGATGATTGCGGGATGCTTGACGGAGTTTTGATTTGAGTAATATACTCATTTTTCAAGCGCATGCGCTGCGCTACGAATTGTTTTAGGTATTTACAATTTCGGAGCCCCGACGACTTGATGGTTTTTCTTAGATGTTTTAGTATTTGGGGGAGTTTGAATTTAAATTCGGGGACCGAATTTCCTTAAGGGGGAAGATTGTAACGTTTTGAAAATCGTTTCGGTGAAATTTCGAAAAAATCGGTAAAATAAGGGGGTTTTCTGTAAAAAATCAAAATACAAATATCTTATTATAAAAATTAAATATACATATTCTAGCTATGTAAATGCTATTATTTGATGTTTATTGAGCCGCTGGTGAAATTTCAAATTTTCTGAAAAAAATATTATTTTATTATTATTTAAGCCGTCACTAATACATTTAATTAGGGAAAATTACAAATTGGAATGAGTTGAAACAAATTTTTTGCATCATAAAACATTAAATAAAATTTTATCATGTGGTTTTTGGAACGAAATCATTTGCCAAAACGGTTTAGAAATTATTGAAGAAAAAAGGCTTTTTTTTAGCGTAAATGGATGTTTGGGGTATTGTATTTATTATTTTTCATCCCCCCACACCCGTACCCACACCCACACACCCCCATTCACTTATCCCCTTGAAGAATTCAGCAGCCCCCACTTTTGTCCCCACTTGGATTTCAAAGAAAAGAAATGAAAGAAAAGAAAAGAAAATGGATAAATGAGTTGGACTTTTGACTTTGTGTTGACTTGGACTTCCTTACTTGTTACTTTCTCCACCTCACTCTCTATCCTCCCTCACCCAGCCCCCCACACATCTGGCCGAAACCAGCAACCCCCCCAACAGCCCATTTTTCCTCTTCTCCTCTCTTTGTTCCATCAAAGAAAATCCAAAGAAAAATCCACTAAAAATCAAGCAAAAATCCAAATCAAAATCCGACTCCTACCCATTTTAGCTTAGCCCGTATAGCATGGATTTTGGTGACAAGGGAGCATTTTGGAGGGCTATGTGTGCTTGTGGGATCTTCAATTTGTTTGGGTAAATTCTAACCCTTTTGCTTAAATTGTTGTTAATTGCTTGTAATTAATTAAGTGTTAATTTGGTTTTATGTGGGTTCAATTGTATGATTAAGGAATTCTAGTTAGGGTTTTGTTTTGAAATTGGGTTGTGATCACTTGTGCATGGTTTGTGATGTGAGCTAACATCTTGAAAAATTGTTAAAATTTATCTAGTTGCATATTACAAGTTGTTACTTGAAAAGTGTCCAAATTAAGCTTTTTTGTGCAAACTAGGGTTTTATGAAATGCATTTATATGTGAGATTAAAAATATGGTTAGGGTTTTTATCATATTATTAACTTTATTAAGTGTAGTTTAACACTTTAGTTCATGGAAATCCAACCTAAATTGTAGTTTGCGCATTTTTTTGCTGAAATTGTTAAAAAAAAAGGGTATTTTGTAAACTAGAATATTAGGGTTTTTGGAATTTAATGAGATTAAATTCCGGAAATTGTTTCTATGACATATTTAAGATATTTAATAAATATATTGGCCGCTACATTCATTTAAACATCCTGTTTTGTACAAAAATGGCGAATTGTGCTTGCTAGATTTTCGGAAAAGTGACTTTTTAAGTAAAGTTGGGGTTTTTGTGAGTTTTAACCTAGTTTATATTAAAATTAGTGTTCGTGAATGTGCAAATGAGTGTGATTGGATTTTTCTCGATGGTTTGACGTTTGTACATCGACATCGAGGGTTGGTTTGACTATTCTTGCATGCGTAGGCGATAGGTTTGGACCTATGCGTGATACGCGTGCCGATTTGATTTTCGTATGCCGTTTCGATTTCGAATTTAGTTTTAATGCGATACGGTGCGTTATGATATGTAGGTACCCCATGTGGACTTCGAGACGACAAGCAAGCGCGTGGCGACGTCGGCACCGACGAGCGAGGACCAGGTGAGTAGATTTATATCTACGGGGAGAAGTCGGGTGGATGGCGTATAGCACCCCCGCAGTCCGTGGTGGTGTATACGGATGCGTATACACACCAAAAATTATTATATGTTATTTGGGATTAATAACGATGCTTAGGATGGATATTGGTGTGTTGGATTATTTTAGCGTTGCGAACCCTAGGGTAGTGTTGCACTACACATACACACATACATACTTGCATACATTCCTATTGATATGTGCTCTTGGGATTCTTTATAGTTATGTGTTCACATGGGTATGGGACTATGTGTTCACATACGGATTTGAGGATGATACTTGGGGTTGAGCTGAGTCGATGAGATTTGATTTGAGGCCGTGAGATCGGTGATATAGCAGGGTTCGTATTTGAGATACGACATGACGTTGTAGCGGGTCCTTGACGTAGTGTTTCACACACGTCCATGCATACGTAGACGGTATCAGTATGGTACTAGACGTAGATCTGTACCCCGATCATAATATTTGATAAAGAGGATACCAGGTGAATAGTATGATGAATGTGATATTGACCCGTACCCAGATTGGGATGCCGTACGACGGATTTACGTACGAGCTATATTGATGATTGATCCGCACTCTTGACTTGGGATGTCTGATTATAGATATGGTATCGAATATGATATTATTGAGGTGGGATCACCGACTAATTTATATACAGGTATGTATATGTATCGACTCAGATGTTAGGCGATTTCCTTACCTGTAGTCCAGCTTGTTAGCTTAGCCCTTTAGTTTAGTTTAGTTGTTAGGTTAGATTCGATTCTTACCTATTTCAAAGCTTACGAATCATGCGTATTTTAAAAGACAGGTCAAGGGATTCTACGGATATTTCAAAAACGTATCTTTTCTTAAAAACACCGTAGCCCCTATTTTCAAAACCCCATGATTCGTGTTATTTCAAAAGGCATCATTTATAGGACTTATATTAGATCAGTGCAGATTAGTTATAGTTGCGTCTAGTATTTAGCTTCCGCTCATTTTGGTTGCTCGCTCAGCATCGCATACTTACATTGTTATTTCTTATTGCCTTGTTGACATTATGCTGTTAGGACACCAGCACCATTACCGATGATGCGTATGTACCACATACACTTACTTGCCGGCTCACACACATCTTCATCGGTAATTGCCATGTCACGAACACTTTAGAAAATACTGTTTCATTTGACATAGGTTGTTAGCTAATAGTTTAGACATGATATTAGTGTACTTGCCTTATATGCTAGTTAGACATTGTAGTTATTGCCTACTACTTCATGCATGTTATTATTTTCTGTTGTGTCGCATTCATGAATTCTCATGCCTATATTCACTGTTTACATGCTATTGATGACTTAGATTCGGATTTCATGAGATTTCTTGCATTTGGAGGAAAACCGCAAAAACATAAATAAACCTTTTCTCTCTTTTAAAATAAAAAGTGCGGTTTTCCCATGATGTATGAGTCGTCCACCATGAGTTTGCTGATGGATTTCGAGACCCGATTCGAGGAGTGGAGGAACCGTTTCGGGTACATGGTGGGCCCGGTATGGTATCCCGGGGCAAGAGGAATGTGGTGTTGACGTTGAGCCTGGCTGGGGAGCACTACCTACCGGTGATATTACCCGACGCGTCGGATATCCGGAGGATACCGTCGTGGTCTTGAGATGGATGGTAAGGGCCGGTCTAGACTGACGGCGCCCTAGATATTGAGATTGAGACATTGAGATTTCGAGACATTGAGATTTATGTTTTGTGTCGATGCTAGACACTGTTGATACTGATTTCATTTATGATACCTCAGTTTAAAAATACAAAGGAAATCTCACTAATTTATGAAAACAGTTCTTCATTTACATGTATTCTGTTTTCATGCATTCATACCTCATTCATATGATATATTGCTACCTGAGGCACTGATACGGGCACATGAGATTACACTCGGGTTAGATATTTACCCTAGCCTTGTTATAGGCTACGTGTTATTCATATGTTTGAGGACATATTATGATCATTGACCTAGGTTGCGTTATTTATGCGATTTCTGTGCGTAGATATTTTTCTATTCATGAGTTGGCAACTCACCCCGTTGTGCCCCAGTTTCTTGCAGGTTTGCCGTACAAGTTTCATTACGACTTTGCGGGCTCAGTTTCATTCGGGTGACTTGCTAGTAGGTGGGTTTTTCTTGTATCGTACCCATCATATTATTATTCCGTTGTATCTAGTAAATTCCATCAACCAAACATGTATTTATTGAGATAGAGACCAGTGTTGTTTATTCTTTCGACCTTAGAGTCGCTCGTTATATTTCTGGTGGTTTTGAGTTTCCTTTTGCGTTTTGATCCTCGCCGTTGGCATTGTATATTATATTGCTTGTGTGGTTGTGACCGTCGATTGACGAAGAGCTAGCTCCCGCTTGGGGATGCCTTTTTATTGATTTCGTATACTATTCATGTTGTATCCCGTTTGGGAGCCAGTATTTACAAAGGAGACTCTGCCGAAATTTTCAGTAAATTTTGATGTTCTTAAAACCCGCATAATTCGGCTTATGCTATTAAAACTACTTGTTTTAAATTGGTTTTCCTTCACTCTACTTTTTTTCTTGGTTTGGATTTCTGGGTTTTCGGTTTACTTAGATTACGTACGCCTCGAGACGTTTCGTAGTTTAAGTGCCGGTCATGTTCCGTACTTTCGGGACGTGACAGGTACATATGTGATATGTGCAGGATCGAGGATAATGCGATATGAGATACCGTATTCTATTCTCACGATATTTGATATCAGCCGGGTCATCGGATCAAGTGTTGATTCGATGAATCGGTAAATGATATATTAGTCGGTTATATGCGATATAGCCGGATTGCCGGATCAAGTGTTGATTCGATGATTTAATGTATAATTATATATATGATATAGTAAATTACATTAACTAATATTAGCTCACTAAAAGATTCTTTTTCTCATTCGGGTAATACATTGATATATATGCGATATATGTTAATTGTATTATTTTATTTTGTTGCAATAAATATTATATATGTGATATATAATATTGTAACATGATATGATTACTAATGCAACAAGTTTGGTGGAGATTAAACAAGGTTAGGGTTTGATTTGGGTTAGTTCCTTCATGAACCTTCTAGAAGGTTTTCTTTTGGATGAAGCTAAGATATTATGCTTGATATTTTTGTGTGACTCATCTTTAACCCAACCCAAACCCTAGCCCTAGTTAAATCTCTACAAAGGTTATATTAACCATGGTTGCATAAGGAATTATTATTACATTTTCATTATTCATCATAAAAGGATTCATCTTCTTCTTCCTCTTTGCTAAGCTTTCTTACTTTGATTTTTATGATGAAAGTGAGTGAGAATAAGAAAACAAATGAGAGCTAGAATCCTACTTCATCATCCTCATCTATCCTTGCCATTTAGATGAGGGTGTTCACTTCATTTAGTGAGTGAGAGCTTGTGTTAATGAAACTTCAGTGTAGATCATCTTTGTTATCGAAGATCGGAAGTAAGCTTGCATCTTTCTCTTCGTGGAGCCTCTCGAGAGTCCGGAACTTGATGATCGCAGCGAAAAGACCATAACACGGAGCTTATGAAGTGAAGGACCGGATCTACAAAGGTTGTAATCCCTCTCACTTAGTGTTAAAGTGTTTAACATGCTTGTTTTCGTCTAATCTCTAGTTTAAAGATCTCGTTTAGGGTTGTTCGGCACGGCTAAATTTTAAATCGGGCATGGTTGATGCCTTGTAGACCCTTGTGAGTGTGCCTAGCATCCCTACACCGGGAAGGGTGATGAAATCCCCACCCAATCTGGAATGGTGTTCAAGCCCCTTAAAGTCAATTTAAATATGCATAGCAGTAAAACACAATCACTTGCAAACAAATTTTTTTTAGCGTGGCGCAAAGAATCCTGCACAAGATCAAGTTATTGAGAAGGGGAGAAATTTATATGCAAAGAATCCTGCAGGAATTTTTTACAGAAGAGATATTGGGGTTGCAGAGAAGAAGATGAAGCTTACAGTGAAAATTTCAGGTGTTGACGTCACAAGGGCGCCGCGGATGCACGGTCAAGGTATGCCTTGCGCTGCGGAAACGCGGTTGACTCGTTGACTCAGCCCTCTAACTTCTTCTGTTGCTCAGTATTAGTTATCCTCTGTTTGTTCAGATCTGTTGTTTTCTGTTTTACACTTTGGATTTTTCCAGATCTGAATTTGTTCTTCGATCCTGCACAATTTAAACAAAAATACCCTTCACAAAATAACAAGATGATAAATTTCTTATATTTTTTTTATTTTTCAGTTTTTATGATTTTTCAATTTTATATAACCCAAAATTACAAAAAGAAAATAACACGCCATCCTCGGCAACGGCGCCATTTGATTTGTTTAGGATTTTGTGATCAAAGAATTTTTTTACCGCAATCAAGAACGGTGTCGCTTGGTAGCTAGCCGGTGAGTACGGGTCGGTCCACAGGGATATTGTGTATTTCCTAATTGTTCTTACGAGTTAATTCCAAACGGTGTTGGTTTAATTATTACTAAAAACTAAGTTGGTTTAGACTAGGACTAGAATCTTGCTAGGGTTAGGTTTAGTTTAATTTTAGAAATTAAAGATTTCCCACCGCTTTCAATGCCCTAATTTAGATCTATGTAGGTGTTATGGTAATAATTAATAAAGGGAATTAGGACCATCGGGAAGAAATGATGTTTCTTTCTCTAGGTTCTTGTCCTTCCTTTCTTAATTCTTACCTTAACCTCCATGGAAAACATAGACAACCGGTTTTTTATACTACGGAATCACCGTTACCTCGTAGGGTAAGGTGCCGTAGGGAATGGTGTGTGTATGTATGCATGGAATCCTATGAATTAATATATGATGGGCAAGAAAAGGGGTGAGAGATTTTCATCTCTCAAACCTTCCCTACTCCTAACCCTAACAAGTGAGAAATTACTCACTCATTAGGGAATTGATAAACATGTTCCAACTAATTTAAGTAGGGCAGATAATAAAAATTATACTAAGGCAGAAATAAAATTAACTAGGCAATGAAATAAAAGTCTTACTTTATTTGATGGCTCTCTCCAAACATTTACACCGAATTAAATTCTGAATAGATGAAATAAAAAGAGGCATACCTCAAAAAGAGGTTTAGGATTTCTATTTATAGAGCATAGAAACCCTAGGGTTACAATCGACTCACATCTGCATTTACAAATATACCTTAAGAAAAACCTAAGTAATGCACCGACGCACCGACACGCGTGACACGTGGCAACACGCGCGATGCACGGCCGCGGATCCGTAGCCATAAGCATGGTTTGGCCACGGTTCCGCGGCCATTCAAAGAGCTTGTTGCATCATTTCTTCAGGTATTCTTCCTGTTGCATTTTCCTTGGCTTTTCTTCACTTGGTTTCTCAGATTGTCTTCTATTTTTCTTCCTGATTTCTACAGTGAACCATGTCGTGGACTTTACCGTTTGCTTCGTGTCGAAGTATTGAACCTTGCGCTGCCTTTGTACTTTGTGAACTTGTTCATTGATCTTCGTTTATTCTCCAACTGTAGGCTTGATCAAGATTCTTCCATTTGTTGGTCGTAGTGTCACTTTTGTATCGTTTTTATTGTTTTCACTGTTTTTGTTCCGAGAACCTGTAAACTGCAACTATGTAGCAGATATGGGTCAAAAGCACCTGTTTATTTGTAAAATGACTAAGAATGGGGAATATAATAATGCAAAATTATGATATGAACAGTCCACCATGAGTTTTCTCCGGTCTTGAGAGCTTGTTTGATGATACCCGATTCGAGGAGTGGTAGGCACCGTCTGCGGGTACATGGTGGACCCGGTATAGTACCCCGGGGCAAGAAGACTCGTATAGTTAGACGGTGAGCCCGGTGGAGGGATTACTACCTACCGGTGATTGGTGGGACCTGGCAGTTATCCGAAGGATACTGACCAGAGTTGAGAGATGGATACGGGTTGACCCGTACTGCCGGGGCCGAGAGCCGATTCCGCGGACGGAGCCCGTGAGCCGATCCGGACTGACGGAGCCCGATACATGAGAATTTGCGTGTCGATACTGGACACGATTATTTTATGATATTTCGAGTGCCGATGTTGGGCACTCACTATTCTATGAGCTGTACAGGATTTGAGGGCCGATTAGAGTGACGGCGCCTGAGTTGTTACTGCGATTTGGGTGTATTGATGGGCACCGGTTATTTTCCACGTTGACATTCCGTGTAGATGCCATTTATTCCCATGCTCAGCATTGAGTGTTATGCATCTCAACCTGTATCTGTAGTACCTGATAGAGTACTTATGCATGATTATTGCATACCCTGCTCATCCTATATAGATGTTACTAGATTGCATTTGCTGTGCATGATTATCGCATACCCTGCTCATCATATAGAGATGTTATTAGATCGCACTTGTTGCATGATTATTGTTCATCCAGCTCATCATATAGATATTATCTATTGGCATAGGTTAGAGTATCGCAGTACGTGCATACTCGCGATTACTTTTATATGTTATCTAGTATTCATGAGTTGGCAACTCACCCCCGTTGTGCCACAGTGTTTGCAGGTTGCCCCTCAGAGTAGTTGCGGCATGCTGCTTTCTTGCATCTTTTGATACGGATACCACTGCAGTTGGAGCGTGAGCCCTTTTGCTGATAGGTGGGTTTTTGCAGTATCCGTTTATTTTCCAGTTGTATACACTGTTGTATCTAGTACTCTCCATCTACTATTTATGTATTGACTTAGAGACCAGTTGTGAGGACGATGTATATTATTTTGTACTCTGGTGTCGAGCTCGTTGTGAGCCGACTTTTCTTATGCAGTTTTATCTTTCATGTTGTCTTCACTTATCTTTGCTCATTCTTCGCTACGGCGTCGTATATTATTATTGTGTTGGTTGTTTCCGCCGTTGAGCGTGATTGCTCCCGTTTGGGATGCTTTATTCTTATTATATGTCATCTTTATTTACATCTTGTCTTGTACCCGATTTTCGGGGTTAGATTTTACAAAGGAAATGCTGCCGAAATTTTAAAAGAAAACAACTTAAACTTTAAAGAATTTTACTAAATTACTAAGGTTTTCTAAATGTTTTAACAAATATTTCCATAAAATGCTTTAACACCCATTGCTTTTAATGGTTTTGATTTCTGGGTTTCGGCTTACTTAGCCGCGTTACGCCTGTAGACGTTATATGGTTAAGTGCCGGTCACGGGCCAAACTTTGGGTCATGTCAAAGTTGGTATCAGAGCCTAGGTTTTACCTTTTGGAGTGTAGGATGACCCTGGTATGATAGAGTAGGTAGCTGAAGCAGAGTGGCGTAGCGTGTGTATGTTCCACGGCATACTCATGACACGGTACTCCGCCTAAATGACCTTAGGACTTATTTATTGAATTCCTTCATGGTTATATACATTCTTGTGATTCGATTTCCGTATCCTTATCGAATCCTACTTTCTTTTCAGCCATTATGCCGCCAAAGACTACAAGGGCGCAGAGAGCGGCCGCGAGAGCCGAGATTCGAGTTGACTCGTTTGAGACAAGAACTGACCCGGGCAGTACACCCGTTGTACCAGAGCAGACTGTTCCTCTTACGACCAATCAGATCGCTATTCCAGGGGCCGGTATGCAGGAGATGCGCTTGATGATAGGGTCGTTAATTGAGACACTTCGAGCGTAGCGACCAGAGGTAGTTCCACCCGTTACGGGGACCGCGTTGGTACCTACAGTACAGGCAGTTGCCCCTGCAGCCACGGAGGTTATTACGGTATCGCTATCAGAGTTTATAAGGCTGAAGCCTCCGGTCTTCACAGGCACCGATGCAGCCGAGGACCCACAGTATTTTATTGATAGGATGGCCTGGATATGTCGTTCACTCAGATGCTCAGATGCGAGATGGGTAGAGTTCGCGAGCTTTTGCTTGGAAGGTCTTGCGCAGAAATGGTGTGAATCGTTCGAGAAGGGCAGAGCAGCATGACTTCCTCCTATGACCTGGACCAAGTTTGTGACGGTATTTCTAGCCCGTTTCCTTCCCCAGAGTGTCAGGGATGCCCAAGGGCGCAAGTTTGAGTCTTTACGTCAGACTCTGGAGAAGTACGACGTACTGTTCACCGAGCTATCTGTTTATGCCCCATACCTAGTGGCTACTGAGGAGATGCGAGTCAAGAGATTTGTTCGAGGCTTACTTACCCCACTGTTCCTGGCGATCAGCGCACAGCATTGCGAGTCATACGCAGCATCCGTAGACGCAGCCTTATTAGTTGAGGAGCGCCTTGCTGAGATTTCGGTAGTTCCAGGGCCGAAGAGGGTTCGTACTGACACAGCAGCACGGAGACTTCCATTCGGACGCCGTGATAAACATCGTACAGGTGGCAGAGACTCAGGGCGAGGTCAGATGTTTAGCTCTTATCCCCAGGAGGGTCAGCAGTCGTCGTGTGGATGCTTTGGGTATGGTAGTCCCCGTCACCGCATCAGAGATTGTACCGAGATACGCCGGAGGGAGGCAGCAGTACCATATGTCATGCTTCCACCTTCACCACCCCAGAGGGTGTTGCCTATTATACCTACTGTTGCTCCACGCCAGACCCATGCACAGAGAGGCCGTGGTCACGGAGGGTTTGCTCATAGAGGACGAGGTGGCCGAGGCAGAGTACAGCCAGCTGCCGGCAGAGTACAACTAGTTGCTAGTAGGGGACCGCCAGTCGCAGGTAGAGGACAGGCACGGGTTTTCGAGTTGACGCATCAGGATGCGCAGGCATCCAATGCTGTGGTCTCAAGCACCCTATCAGTATGTCCTGTTGATGCACACGTGTTCTTTGATCCCGGATCCACGCACTCGTACGTTTTCACACACTTCATGCCGAGTTTGGGTAGAGAGTCCGGTTTTCTTGATCAGCCGCTTGTTGTGACCACTCCTGTAGGCGAGTCATTTGTTGCTAGACACGTGTTCCGATCCAGTGTTGTCCATATTGGCGAGAGAGAGTTGCCTGTCGACTTGATCCTTCTTGAGATGTTGGACTTCGACGTTCTTTTGGGCATGGATTGGTTAGCCACGTGCTATGCATCTGTGGACTGCCGCGAGAAGATAGTTAGGTTTTGTTTTCCCGGTGAGTCGGCTTTTGTTGTGCAGGGGGACCGTAGAGCCGCCCCTCACAGTTTGATTTCTTCTATTCGTGCTGGACAGTTGTTGAGGAAGGGATGTCAGGGTTTTCTAGCCTATGTTTGCGATACTAGAGCTACAGATGTTCCGTTGGACCAGGTTCCGATTGTTCGTAAGTTCCCTGATGTTTTCCCTGACGAGCTTCCTGGGCTACCGCCTGAGCGCGATATTGTTTTCTATATTGACTTGATTCCCGGTACGGGGGCTATTTCCATACCGCCTTATCGGATGGCCCCGACGGAGCTTAGAGAGTTGAAAGGTCAGTTGCAAGATTTGCTGGATAAGGGACTTATTCGACCCAGTGTTTCTCCTTGGGGTGCTCCGGTCCTGTTTGTCAAGAAGAAGGACAGCAGTTTGCGCCTGTGTATCGACTACCGCCAGCTGAACAGGGTTACTATACGGAACAGATATCCCTTGCCACGAATCGATGACTTGTTCGACCAGCTTCAGGGCACAGGGTATTTTTCGAGGATCGACTTGCGATCAGGATACCATCAGTTGCGGGTTCGACAGGAGGATATTCTGAGGACAGCTTTTCACACGCGTTACGGCCATTATGAGTTTTTGGTGATGTCGTTCGGACTCACCAATGCCCCAGCAGCGTTTATGGACTTGATGAACCGTATTTTCAGGCCGTATCTTGATTTGTTCATCATCGTATTCATTGACGATATTTTGGTGTATTCCCGGAGCCGAGAGGTGTTGGATATAGTGCCCTCAGAGTCAATTATTGGATCACAGGCACGTGATTGCAATGATTGAGGGAGGACCTATGCCGGTAGACAGTCTTACTCAAGATGATAGTATGCTATCTCGTTTATCTTTATCATCGTGTACTGCTTTAGGTGACCTTACGAGTCGCTATTACATATTGATAGAGCCCCTAGGATTCTTGCTTGATTGCCAGATCATACACGTGGGAGATGGGGTCTATAAGCACATCCTTAAAAGGTCCCTAGTCGTGGGAGTTTCGAGACAGGGCATCGATACCACTGAGTAGACTAGTGTATACAGTCGAGACCCCGACGAGGGGCGGTGGCCGGTCTCATAAGCCACTGGTGTCAGTTGGTTCACCTAAGATGTATACAGGTGCTCATTGGGTTATGAGTACACCGGACAGGACTCGCCGGGAACATGCTAGTTGGTATTATACCTAGTGTCAGATGGCAGTTCCCTAGTGACATGTGTACAGGTTAGTTCATCGACCTGAGATCGTCATTTGTCTCGTGTGAGTTCCCACTGTACTTTGATTACTACTCGACCATGGCTCAAAGGATTCGTGCAAACAGGTTTTAGTTGGGTACAGTCCCGAGCCACATGGAGGCAGTGAGCAGATCTGCACGGGTTCGTCTCTCCCGGTATTGCGGGTGAGGTCGCGCTGTGTCTAGGAGAGCCATTACATGAAGTCCTTGGCCAAGGCAGGACATTTACCGGTAGGTATTCCAGTAGTATCTCAGGGTGTTCTGGGATACACTCCGACATGACTTGTACCGCTTTTAGGGGTCTGACTTTTACCAACCCCTTAGGCCCGACATGCGATGCTTATAGATGAGTCTTTAGAGTCCCCCACAGATAGTTTCTCAAGTTTCGGGCGAAACGCTGTAGAGGCCGTATGGAGATATGGCAGGGTTCGATCTTAAACGTGCGGTATTGCACGGATCATGATCGGACGGATAATACTAGTGGGCTTTGCTTTAAGCCGGATCCTAGTATTGTACAGTGTAGATTTTGTCTCATTGCATTTGTATTCGGTCGGAATACAAATGCGGGTATGTATATACAGTCGCGGGGTTTTCCTGTAATTTATTATGGGATCAGTTTTTGAAGTTCCCAGTTTGCATTCCGTTTCGGCCAGTTTTCCTTTGTTCCTTCATGGCCGTTTTTTTTATGATGGAGGGGCTAATTTGCTTATTTGCAAATTAGCAATTGTGGAGGGTGTCTTTTGTGATTTGAGGCATTATGATGGGTATATCATTATTAGATTCTCTTTGGGTCATTTCCTTTGCATTAATTATGAAAGGATTTTTTGAAAGAAATTGATGTGATATAATTTCCTTGTTATCATCCATTTCTTTTATGGTCACCACAACTCTCTTGTGATCACCTCCCTTGCTTTTCCCTCCTCCATATTGTTATGGCCGGCCATTCTTGGCGAGGGGAGAATGATTTTTGGTGGGAAAAATTCTTTTTCTCATTTTCTTTTGCTTACACCAAAAATCCTAAGTTCATTTCAAAATTCATTCCACCTCCATCATTATGGCAACTTCAACCCCAATAGAGACAAACCATCCTACACTTCACCTACAGTATTCTTGGACACGTCGACTCGCCAACTTCGTGCCCGAGTTGCCTCGGTCCAGAGGTGGGAGCCCGTAAAAGAACCCGGCGATGTGGTGCCCGTTCCGACGAGAAGATGAAGACCGTAGATTCCGCGAGGAGATCGGGATGAAGGCCGAAGACCGAAAGACACGGATCGCTCGGTATAGCTTTCTACCCATTCTCTAGTTTGCTAGCATTAGGTTAATGGCCCGATCTGGGATTTTACTACGCGGTAGCGCCGGTTTACAAGTTCTGTAAAAGTTTCGTTTCCGCATTCCGGCGTCTGATTGACGGCCGGGGCGCTGCTGTGCTCTTACAAGAGGAGCACGAGCAGCACCTGCGGATCACACTGCAGACTTTGAGGGAGCACCAGCTATTCGCAAAATTCTCCAAGTGCGCATTCTGGCTTGACAGCGTAGACTTCTTGGGTCACGTGATTACCCGAGATGGTATATGTGTGGACTCGAAGAAGATCGAGGCCGTTCAGTGTTGGCCCAGACCCGCATCAGTTACTGAGATCCGCAGCTTTTTAGGACTGGCCGGCTACTACAGGCGATTTGTGCAGGACTTCTCCCGTATTGCTGCACCTTTGACCGGGTTGACCCGGAAGGGAGTTCCTTTCGATTGGACGGAGGAGTGCGAGTATAGCTTTCAGCAGCTATGGACTCGTTTGACTACGGCACCGGTGTTATCATTGCCTTCAGGATCGGGCGGATTTGTGGTCTATTGTGACGCTTCTCGAGTGAGGTTAGGGTGCATATTGATGCAGCATGACAGGGTGATCGCGTATATTTCATGGCAGTTGAAGAAACATGAACAGAACTACCCCGCTCACGATTTGGAGATGGTTGCAGTGGTCTTTGCACTCAAGATCTGGCGACATTACCTATACGTCGAGTCGTGCCAGATATTCACTGATCACAAGAGCTTAAAGATTATATTTCAGCAGTGAGACCTGAATCTTAGATAGCGCCATTGGATGGAACTAGTAAAGGACTACGATTGCGAGATCTTGTATCACCCGGGCAATGCGAATGTTGTTGCAGATGCTTTAAGTAGGAGGCCCGGGGGTAGTCTATCTTGTTTGAGCACAGTGCAGAGGCAGTCGTCGGCAGATTGGCAGATTTTATGCGATAGCCGAGTGCAGTTCGAGTTCACGCCGATCGGGGGACAGCTTGCGCATGTTCGTGCACGCCCACAGTTGCTTGACTGTATACATGAGGCACAGTACAGTGATGACCGTTGTTCAGAGATCATGACCGTTGTTCAGAGATCATGGCACAGATTGGACAGGGCAGATTTTCCGAGTTCGTGATCGATGATCAGGGGATACTACGATTTGGGACTAGACTGTGCGTACCAGATGCTGAGGGGCTGCTGTGTGAGATTCTTGAGGAGGCACATCGATCGGTGTATATTGTTTATCCGGGTTCCACCAAGATTTACCATGATATGAGAGACATTTACTGATGGGACGGGATGAAGAGGGACATCATAGACTTTGTGTTGAGATGCCTGACTTATCAGCAAGTCAAGGCCGAGCACCAGAGGCCAGCGGGAGAGCTACAGCCGTTACCCATTCCGGAGTGGAAATGGGAACAGATTTCTATGGACTTCATTGTGGGTCTACCCAGGACTAGTCGAGGATATGACTCCATTTGGGTGATCGTGGATCGATTGAAAAAAGTGGCCCACTTCCTGCCGGTGAAGACTACTTTCGGATTTGCTCAGTATGCCCTGATATACATCGACTAGATCGTATGATTGCATGGAGTCCCGACATGTATCGTGTTCGACCGAGGCACCCAGTTTACCAACCGACTATGCCAGAGGCTTCAGGAGGCTTTGGGCATCCGCTTGAGTTTTAGCACATCATTTCATCCGCAGACCGACGGCCAGTCAGAGCGGACTATTCAGACTCTCGAGGACATGCTCCGAGCGTGCGTTTTAAACTTTGGTAGTAGCTAAGATCATCATTTACCCTTGGTGGAGTTCTCCTACAACAATAGTTTCCAGGATACTATTCAGATGGCACCTTTCGAGGCCTTGTATGGGAGGAGATGTAGATCGCCCGTCTGTTGGACAGAGTTCAGTGAGAGCAGTATTTTGGGGTCACAGATCGTACAGGAGACAACCGAGAAGATACAGCTGATTCGAGATAGGATGTGGACAGCTCAGAGCAGGCAGAAATCATATGCTGACAGACGCCTCCGTAGATTAGAGTTCGCAGTTGGCGATCACGTTTTTCTGAGGGTCTCTCCGATGAAGGGAATGATGAGGTTTGGACGGAAAGGGAAGCTTAGCCCCAGGTTCATAGGTCCCTTCGAGATCCTCGAGCGTGTGGGTGCAATAGCATATCGTTTGGCTCTTCCACCCGACTTCCCAGATGTTCACCCCGTATTTCACGTGTCGATGCTTCGCAGATACCTACATGACCCTTCTCACATGATTCAGCATCAGACCGTCCAGCTCGAGCGTGATCTTTCGTTCACCGAGCAGCCAGTCGTGATATTGGACCGGCAGGTGAAGAAACTTCGATCGAAGGTCTTGCCATCTGTGAAGGTGCTTTGGCCCAGCCCTAATGGTGAAGAGATCACTTGGAGGCCGAAGGCGAGATGCGGAAGAAGTTCCCTCATCTCTTTGAAAGTACGCGTAGCTATATATTTTCAAATTCGGGGACGAATTTCTTTAAGGGGGGAAGATTGTAACACCTTAGGATGTGATTAGTGGCTAATATTATACTTTAATATATGGTTTTTAATAAAAAGTTTACCAAAATGTTTTTCAAATATTTTATCAAAATTAATGAATATTTTATTAGAATTTATTTAGGCTTGCACACACATGTGCATGTAAATTAGGGTTAGACCTTGATTAGCAACCATGGTGGACAAACCATTTTTATTAAGCTAATTTAAAATTTTAATTAAGTGTTTTGGGTTTGTTTTTTTTAAAATGGAAAATGATTAGTTTTGGGTTGACTTGGAGAGAGAGAGAGAGAAAGAGAGAGAGAATGGGCATTATGGCTTGAGCCATGCTTACATTTAATGAAGAGAGAGAGAAGGGGGCTTGACTATCTATTCTCTCATTTCTTTTTTGTTAACTCTTTCTCACTTCTCACTCTCACTCATACACACACACTCTTTTCACTCAGCAGCAGCAGCAGCCACAGCAGCAGCACCAGCAGCCTCAGCAGCAGCACCAGCAGCATTAGCATAAGCAGCAGCAGCAATGGGCAGCAGCAGCAGCAACACACAGCAGCAGCAGCACCCCAGCAGTAGCAACAGCTCTTCTTCTTCTTCTTCTCCTTCTTCTTGCACCTAGGGTCAAGTGAGGTATAATTCTTGGCCAACTTCCTTGCTTGCTTAACTTATGTGTTAATTAGCATTGGTTAGTATTAAAAGTGAGTTTTAGTGCTAGAAATGAGGATTAGTGTGGATATTTGGCCAAGTGGTGATTTTGATGGTTAGCCTAGCTTAACTAAGTGTTGTTAGGGCCACGTAAACCTAGTCTTGCAACAGATTTCACAAAAATACCATAGGGTTTCATTTAGTGAAAAATTTAACATTTTAAAGCAAAATTTAGCCTTTCTGTGATTTGCTGTTGACCCGTATGCTTCAGACAATATCTGGAATAACTGGAGCATGCACACTAGACCTAGACCATACACATGAAGCATGAGCCCCAGATTCCACACCTGGGCCGCCGATTTAATCGTTCTAGCCGCAAATTGCGGCCAAAAGGAGGAGCTAGGTGTTAGGGTATGGTCTAGGGTAGTCTGCTGTGTATTTAAGTAGTTTGGCCTATGCAACTTTTTGATTCTTCACCCCAGTCAAAATCTGGAGCGATATATTGTTTTTCCAATACGTTTAGTTTGCGCGACACGTGTGATACGTGAATGGGTTTAGTGTTTGCTGCGTGTCGCGATGTGTCGGGGTAGTTTCAGACTCGTATACACACGTTTTAGCGTATCGGACACACGCGCGTTTAATTCGCGACACGAGTTTCTCGTTTGATTTCGATATCGCGTTTTTGCAAGATTTTTCTTATGTGTATTCCTTGTCTAAATTCTAGGTTTCCAGGCGGGTACGTCGGACGCCGCAAAGAAAGGGAAACAGGTGGTCGGCTACGCTTAGCACGAGACCAGGTGAGTAGATTTAATATCTACGGGGAAATCGCCCGTATGGCGTTAAGCGTCAGGGCGTGATAGGATATTCTTGTCGTATATACTATTGCAGCATACCCATTCCTTGTTGCATACCCATTCCTTGTTGCATATAGAAATGGTAGTTAGATGACACTGCACTGTCACTAACGGTTTAAGCTGCACGATCACTATTTGTATGATACACTCACACCGTTAGTGATTGCCATGACACACGCACTATAGGATTGCTACGAATCATATATCATTTGATTACACACATATTGATATCTTCATACTTGCACACCGGCACACTGTATATTCATAGTAGTGCTTACATACATTGATATCTTCATACTTGCGCACCTGCACACTGTATACTCATAGTAGTGCTTACATACATTGATATCTTCATACTTGCGCATCTGCACACTGTATATTCATAGTAGTGCTTACATACATTGATATCTTCATACTTGCGCACCTGCATACTGTATATTCATAGTAGTGCTTACATACTTTGATATCTTCATACTTGCGCACATACACACTGTATATTCATAGTAGTGCTTACATACTTTGATATCTTCTTACTTGCGCACATGCAAACTGTATATTCATTGTAGTGCTTACATACTTTGATATCTTCATACTTTACATACTTTGATATCTTCATACTTGCGCACATGCACACCGTATATTCATAGTAGTGCTTACATACATTGATATCTTCATACTTGCGCACCTGCACAATGTATATTCATAGTAGTGCTTACATACATTGATATCTTCATACTTACGTACCTGCACACTGTATATTCATAGTAGTGCTTACATACATTGATATCTTCATACTTGTGCACCTGCGCACTGTATATTCATAGTAGTGCTTACACACTTTGATATCTTCATATTTGCGCACATGCACACTGTATATTCATAGTAGTGCTTACATACTTTGATATCTTTATACTTACGCACAAGCATACTGTATATTCATAGTAGTGCTAACATACATTGATATCTTCATACTTGCGCACCTGCATACTGTATATTCATAATAGTGCTTACATACATTGATATCTACATACTTGCGTACCTGCATACTGTATATTCATAGTAGTGCTTACATACATTGATATCTTCATACTTACGCACATGCACACTGGATATTCATAGTAGTGTAAGGTAGTGCTTACATAAATTGATATGTTCATACTTGCGCACATGCACACTGTATATTCATATTGGTGCATACATATATTGATATTTTCATACTTGCGCACATGCACACTATATTGTAAGTGCACGGCAGCGCCGCGGCCGTCTGTACGAGGCTAAAATGCGGAAACGAGACTTTTCTTAAACTAGAACCGGCGCTACCGTGTACTAAAATCCCAAATCGGGCCATTAATCTAATGCTAGCTAACTAGAGAAGGGGTAGAGAGATATACTGAGCGATCCGTGTCCTTCGGTCTTCTCGTCGTCATCCCGATCTCCCCGCGGAATCTCCGGTCTTCATCTCCTCGTCGGAAAGGGCACCACATCGCCGGGTTCTTTTATGGGATCCCATCTCTGGACCGAGGAAACTCGGGCACGAAGTTGGCGAGTCGACGTGTCCAAGGATGCTGTAGGCTAAGTGTAGAACAAATGGGTCTCATGGGGTTACTAGAAGTTGCCATGTATTGGTGGAGGAATGAGATGAACTTTTTGAGATCGAGCTATAGGATTTTTTCTAGCAAAATGAGACCAATTCACCTCTCCAAAAAATTGGGACAGCCCCTACAAGTGTGGCCGGTCAAGCTTGGTGAAGGGAGAAAAAGAGAATGAATGAGTGAGCCAATAATAATGCATGAAAGAGAAAAGGCGATGATTATGAACAATGATCACCACACAAGTCAAAACCAAATCCCATCATGTAAAGAGAGTAATGATGAAGCAAAAGGGTCAAGCTCAAACAAGAACCATCATGAACCATCATGTGCCACAAAAAGTCTTCTCCTTTATAAAATGCACAATTGCAAATAACCCCCTCCACCAAAATTCAGCCAAAGAAAAAAACAAAGGAAAATGGCCGAAACCGGAAAGCAAATTGGCAACTTCAGAAAAACGATCCCGTAATAAATTACAGGAAAACCCCGCGACTGTATATACATACCCGCATTTGTATTCCGACCGAATACAAATGCAATGAGACAAAATCTACACTGTACAATACTAGGATCCGGATTAAACCAAAGCCCGCTAGTATTATCCGTCCGATCATGATCCATGCAATACCGCACGTATATGATCGAACCCTGCCATATCTCCATACGGCCTCTACAGCGTTTCGCCCGAAACTTGAGAAACGGTCTGTGGGGGACTCTAAAGACTCGTCAATACTTTGGTTGTGGATTTAACCACTAGCACGTCAGAGGTAATAGCCATACGTAACGGGCTACCAGGTATTGACCAAAAGGGACATCGATGAGTGAACTCATCCTGACACCCTACTGAGCCTGTCAGTGACAATATCCGTACAGTCCGGTCCGTTCGTCTATGAGCATCGCATGGCGGGCCTAGGGGGTTGGTAAAAGTCAGACCCCCAAAAGCGGTACAAGTCGTGTCGGAGTATAGCCCAGAACACCCTGAGATACTACTGGAATACCTACCAGTAAATCTCCTGCCTTGACCAAGGACTTCGTGTAATGGCTCTCCTAGACCCAGCGCGACCTCACCCCCAATACTGTGAGAGACGAACCCCTGAAGATCCGCTCACTGCCTCCATGTGGCTCGGGACTGTACCCAACTAAAACCGGTTTGCACGACTCTTTTGAGCCGTGGTTGGGTAGTAATCAAAGTACAGTAGGAACATACACGAGACAAATAACGATCTCAGGTCGATGAACTAACTTGTACACATGTCACCAGGGAACTGCTATCTGACGTCTGGTATAAGACCAACTAGCATGTTCCCGGCGAGTCCTGTCCGGTGTACTCATAACCCAATGAGCACCTGTATACATCTTAGGTGAACCAACTGACACCAGTGGCATGTGAGACCGGCCACCGCCCCTCGTCGGGGTCTCGACTGTATACACCTGTCTACTCTGGAGTATCGATGCCCTGTCTCGAAAACTCCCACGACTAGGGACCTTTTAAGGATGTGCTTATGGACCCCAGCTCCCACGTATATGATCGCCATCATATTGCTGGCCGTCAAGCAAGAATCCTAAGGGCTCTATCAACGCGCAATAGTAACCTGTAAGGTGTAGGGTTCCTAGGCACTCTTGTGAAGGTTCAAAAGGCATCAAACATGCCCGGATTAAATTTTAGATGTGCCGAACAACCCAAAGCCGGGATCTTTGCTAGATTATTAGGTTTAAACATGCAAGAAGATAACTTTTATCTAAGTGTGAGGGATTACAACCTTTGTAGTCTGCTCCTTCACTTCACAAGCTCCGAGTAGAAGTCCCTTTGCCGCGATCCACGATCTCCCGGACTCATGAGAGGCTCCACGACTCGAACGATCCATTCTAGCTTGTCGTATTCCAAATCTCCGATGATCTACCTTGAAGTTGCTACGGCTCAAGCTTTCTCACTCAAAAGAGAAGAACACACTAATCCCATGGGCTAGATGAGATGAGTATGAGAGAGTAGTAATATTGCTTTCTTTTTAAATCATTTTCTCAATTTTATTCATCACTTCAAGATTTTCTAGCAAGCTTTTCAAGAGAGAAGAAGAAGCTAATGGAAAATCAATAATAAGATTAAAAACCTTTTGTGATGAATAGAAAGAATATATGATTGAATTGTAAACCATGGTCAAGGATGAGTGGATGAGAATGAGTAGAGAAACAACTAGGGTTAGGGTTTGGTTTGGTTTAGAATGTGTCATCACAAAAGATCTTTGTAATGACAAAAGAAGAAACCTTCTAGAAGGTGCATGAAGCAACTAAGCCAAATTAAACCCTAACCTCAATTAATCATCCTTAAACACGTTTAACAATTAATCATATCATGTCACAATAATATATATCACATATACATTATATATTTGCAACAAAAGAAAATAATACAATTAACATATATCGCATATATATCAATGTATCATCCACTGAGAAAATGAAATAATAAAGCAAGCCAATATTAGTTAATATAATAATATATCATATATATATTATTATATATTAAATCATCTAATCAACACTTGATCCGACGATCCGGCTATATCGAATATAACCGACTAATATATCATGTACCGATTCATCGAATCAACACTCGATCCGATGTCCCGGTTCATATCTAAATATCGCGAGAATATAATACGGTATCCCATATCGCATTATTCTCGGTCCTGCGCATATCACATATGCGCCACTACTCCGTTTCGCCTGAGCCAAGAAACCTCTGTGCAGGACTCTAAAGAATCGTCAATACGCCGGTAGCAGGTGATGATCATATCAAACACCCACAAGCTGCAAGCGGTCAGCTAAACGTAACAGCCACCCAGGTATTGAGCGATCAGAAGATCAACAAGCTAGCCTGTGTGTTCTCCTGTGAATCCAACCAGTAACACTCCCGTACAGTCCGGTCTGTTCGTCTGATATGTCGCATATCAAGTCTAGGGGTGGTATACGTCAGACCCCAGTAACCGATAAGTCGTGTCGATGTGTGGCTCATAACGGGTCGAGAAACCACTAGTAACACTTACCAGTAAATCTCCTTATCAGCCCTGGCCAGGGACTTCCAGTTATAGCCAATCGAACACAGCACAACATCAACTCCCCATACCGGGAGAGACGAATCCCCTCCTATCGCTCATTGCCTCCATGTGATTCGGGACTGTACCCAAAAGCCACCGTTTTGCACGCCCTCTTGGACGTGGTAAGGTGGAAATCAAAGCACAGTGGGAATCACACAAGACTCCATGACGATCTCGGGTCTACAGACTACCCTGTACCAGTGTCACCGGAGAACTGCCATCTGACGTGTGGTATAACACCATCTGGGAGTTCTCGGCGAGTCCGTCCAGTGTACCCAGTCTCCACCGAGCACCCATACACCATCTCTGATGTCTAACACCGATGGATATGGGATCATCCATCGCCCATCATATGGGTCAAGATGCGTATACGCTAGTCTACTCTGGTGTATCGATGCCCTGTCTCGATATACCCTCGACTAGGAACAGTTATAGGATGTACTCATCGACTACCGCGGCCCCACTAGTACGATCTCATCATAGTCCCAGTAGTCGAGTACAGATCCTAAGGGCTTTATCAACATGTGAGAGAAAAACAGTAAACCAATACAAGTCAACATGTTAAGATAAAGTGAAACCAAATAGCATACTATCATGACGAGCAAGAAAGTCATCTCTATATATAACCAAGCATCCATTACAATATACATCATATGTACAACAATGGCCTCTAGGGCATATACATAACTAACAATCTCCCACTTGCACTAAGGCCAGCTGCTGTAGTATCTCATACCTAGCATCCCGAATAATCTCTCAAACTGTATCTGGGGAATAGCCTTCGTGAATGGATCCGCAGTGTTGTCCTTCGTATCTACTCTCCTGACCTCGATCTCCCGGCGATCAATTATCTCCCTGATCAGGTGATACCGCCTCAGAATATGTCTGGACTTCTGATGGGACCTGGGTTCCTTGGCCAAAGCCACAACTCCATTGTTATCGCAATACAGAGGTATTGGATGCTCAATGGATGGAACCACACCAAGTTCACTAATGAACTTCTTTATCCAGACAGCCTCTTTGGCAGCATCGTTGGCAGCGATGTATTCAGCCTCCATCGTTGAGTCTGCAACGGTATCCTGTTTGGAACTCTTCCAACATACCGCCCCTCCATTGAGGGTAAAGACAAAACCCGAATGCGACTTAGAGTCGTCCTTATCACTTTGGAAGCTGGAATCGGTAAAGGACTCCACCTGGAGTTCTCCGTTACCATACACCAAGAACATCTCCTTAGTCCTTCGCAAGTACTTGAGAATGTTCTTCACAGCTGTCCAATGACTCTCTCCAGGATCTGCTTGATACCGACTCACTACACTTAGTGAGTATGCTACATCGGGTCTGGTACATAGCATCGCATACATGATAGAGCCTACTGCCGAAGCATAGGGTATCCCTTGCATGCGAGCTCTCTCCAAATCTGTCTTGGGAGACATCTCTTTGGAGAGAGTGAGTCCAGAGATCGTGGGTTGGTTCCCACGCTTGGATTCTTCCATACTAAACCTCTTTAGTATGGTGTCAATGTACCTGGATTGGGACAATCCCAGTATCCGTTTAGATCTATCTCTATAGATCATGATTCCCAATATGTAGGAGGCATCACCTAGATCTTTCATTGAGAATCTCTGTGATAAGAAGAGCTTGACTGATTGCAGCATAGGAATATCATTTCCTATCAAGAGTATGTCATCCACGTACAATACGAGGAAGACAACCTTATCCTCTGCTACCTTCTTATAGATACAAGGTTCATCTATATTTTTGATGAAGTCAAACTCTTTGACTACAACATCAAAACAGATGTTCCAACTCCGCGATGCTTGCTTTAACCCATAAATGGATTTAAGCAGCTTGCACACCTTTCCGCTGCTCCCACTATCTACGAAGCCCTCTGGCTGAGTCATGTACACGCTTTCTTCTAAATCACCGTTTAGAAAGGCGGTCTTAACATCCATTTACCAGATTTCGTAGTCATGGTATGCAGCAATGGCAAGTAAGATCCGGATGGACTTAAGCATAGCTACTGGAGAAAAGGTTTCGTCATAGTCCACACCTGGTCTTTGACGAAATCCCTTTGCTACAAGTCTAGCTTTGAAAGTCTCAACTTTTCCATCTACACCAAATTTCCTTTTAAAGATCCACTTGCTCCCAATGGGTTTTACCCTTTCAGGAGCATTTTCCAAAGTCCATACTTTGTTGGTGTACATGGATTCCATCTCAGATCGCATTGCATCCAGCCATTTCACAGAGTCACCACTCGTGATGGCCTGCTCGAAACTAGTGGGGTCATCATCATCCATGATGCAATCCTCGCTTCCACCATCAATGAGAAAACCGTAGTATCTCTCAGGTGGACGAGAAACCCTATTAGATCTGCGGAGAGGCTGGGGTTCGTCGGGTACTACTGAATCCTCTGGTTCTGCTAAATCTTCAGTTGCAATTTGTGTTTCTGGAACCTCTTCCAGTTCTACCTCTTTGCCACTAATTTCTTTTGCAAGAAATTCCTTTTCCAAAAAGGTGGCATATTGAGAAATAAACACTTTTTGTTCCTCAGCGTGATAGAAAAAATATCCTTGAGAATTTTTAGGATATCCCACAAATTTGCAAAGAACTGATCGTGCCTCGAGCTTGTCTGGATTTTGTCTTTTGACATAGGCCGGACAACCCCATATCTTAACTCGTTTAAAATATGGTCTCTTCCCACTCCATATCTCATATGGTGTGGTAGGTACAGATTTAGACGGAACTAGATTCAATATGTATATGGCTGTCTCAAGCGCATACCCCCAGAAGGAAATAGGTAACTCAGCTTCGCTCATCATAGAGCGCACCATATCTAATAGGGTGCGATTCCTCCGCTCCGATACACCGTTGTGCTGTGGCGTATAAGGAGGAGTAAGCTGAGAGAGAATCCCATTCTATTTTAGATAATCCAAAAACTCACCGCTTAAGTATTCACCTCCTCGATCAGATCGAAGAATCTTAATACTTTTGCCCGTTTGGTTTTCTACTTCGTGCTTATATTCTCTGAATTTCTCAAAAGCTTCAGACTTGTGTTTCAACAGGAACACATGTCCTTATCTAGAGAGATCGTCAGTGAATGTAATGAAGTAGGAAGAACCGTTCCTGGCATGCGTAGACATGGGACCGCATACATCACTATGTACTAGTCCTAAGAGTTCGGTAACTCTTTCTCCGTGTCCACTAAACGGAGCTTTGGTCATTTTTCCTTTGAGACATGAATGGCAAGTATCATAAGATGATAATTCGAACGGATTCAAATAACCATCTTTATGTAACTTAGCCAGTCGTGTCGCATTGATATGACCAAGTCTACAATGCCACAAGTAGGATTCGTTCATATCCGAACTTTTCCTCTTGTGTGTGTTTTGTATATTCAGGACTGTATTCTGATTTAGAATGAATATGCCATTATGTAACGAGCCTGATGCAATCAACTTTTGATTTAGGAATATGTTCATAACATTATCCTGTACTACAAAATTATATCCCTCTTTACTCAATAAAGAAACTGATATAATGTTGCACATCATGTTCGGTATATAATAGCACTCATTTAGAATCAGTGTATTACGACTTGGCAATACAAGGTGATATTCGCCAACTGCTTTGGCTACAATACTTGCACCGTTTCCTACTTGAACGGAATGATCACCTTTTCCCAGTTCTCTACCTTTACGTAGCCCATGTAACAATTTACATATGTGGGATCCTGATCCGGTATCTAATACACAGGACGTAGGGTGAACTGAGAAACAGTTCTCAATAACTAACACACCCGAAGAAGATGCATCAACATGCATGTTCCTTTGGGCGGCGTGAGAATCCAGATATGCTTCTATTTCCTGTTCAGTCTTATAACTCTTATAAAAAAGAACGGGTCCAACATTCCCTAGCTCAGTACAATAATTGGGTTCAGTCAATACATCCATATTATTATCTTGATTATGGCCTGAAATGGTCGCTACCTGGAGAGAGAGAGAAGAAAACACTTTAGCGTGCTCTTGCAAGATTAGATTGGTTATTATCTTATCTAATCAGGATGTCTCCCACTGTTTTTATCAAATCTACCTTAAAACCCTAAAAGGTAAGATTAGCCGGGATTAATTACACCCTACAATTTCGTCAATCTTTCAGCCAGATCAGTGTCGGTACTTTGAGGGAGGTTCCCCGTGCTTTCGCACGGACCTAATTAAAGTAAACCTCGTTTTCCCAGAGGCGTAACCCCGTTAACACTTTTCTAGACACCTACTTGAATGACTAATTGTCCTGTGTAAAACTCTCCCAGGAGTAACACTTACTCGCAGTGGGTATCGGGATCTAACTATCTCATAGGAGGTATGCAATCTCATTGCAAATTTCAACACTTGAAATTCCCGATAATATTTTTTGCCCCTAGCGATCTATGACCTTAACTAAGTCAACAAACCATAAATCGCAAGTCAAGTTCAACCCGTACATTTCCCGATTGAATTAAATCCACCCGCACGACCCTTAACTGAGTCAACAAAGCCGCACGAATACCCTAATTCAATCACATCTCATGTTTTAGCAGATAAATATTACTTAGCTACCGTACACTATGCCTTAACTAAGTCAACAAACATAGCACGAATACTAAATAATATCTATCTGAAATGACGGAGGGCTACGCAGGTTTTTCAGAAAACCCTGAGCGTAATGAACTTGATATCGTCGTAGAATCGAGTAGTTTTTGAAAAAGGAGTGTTTTTGAGGCTTTTCTTAGTTTCGCTAAAGGGGTCACTCCCGGTGAAGGGATCGTCGGCCCTTTCCTCATCGAATAAGGTGCAGGATATATCATATATACCGCTGTGCAAAGCAAAACACTTAAAGCAATCAAAAGACAAACCGCGTTTTGTAGCATCTGCCAGTTTTGCTAAAGGAGTCACTCCCGGTGAAGGGATCTCGGTCCTTTCCTCATCGAATAAGGTGCAGGATATATCATATATATCACTGTGCAAAGCAAAACTGTAGCTACCCTTTTTGTTAAGTTTTTGATTCTACAACATCTTTAGGTTTCTTTTCTTTTATTAATCTCATTAATAAAAATCCCATCAGCTTATGCTTCCTAAGCATCACAGAAGAAAAGAAAGCAGTAATATTTATATATCAGCATATATATATAGTATAAGCATTCGTCTCAGGCAGTAATATGATCTCATCACAGAACATTGCAGCAGAAGAACATATATGAAATATTGGATATACTAGGACGTCCGTGTTTTCAATACGAGCCTGTATAAAACACGGATTCCACGGTCGCGACGAATAGCCAAACCCACATCCCAAGACCCCTATGAGAGCGGCAAGTAACACTGCCAATTCTAGGGTTAGAAGACCCGGTCTCGACTCCTCGAGATGGCCTCCCACTGGACCCTAGAACCCGGTTACTTGTGCTCCCCTCCTTGGGTCTACCTAATGCGGAAAAGTAAATAATATACACTGGTGACAGCAACCGCAACCTGGAAGTGCCCCAAATAAAAGAATATTACATTACAAATGAATTTTACATGAATGAAAATAAAAACCCTCATCTCACATAAAACCCCCGGCTATTCAGAACGCGACGATCCAATATAACATATCACAGCAACACATAATATCACATATCATCAACGTAAGTAAATATGCGCATCCCAATTGTCGTTGAATCATATAGCAACGAAACCGGCGATATCACATATTACACTTACGGTCACAGAAAAGAAAGTGTAAAACTACAATATTTGGAATCCACAATCACTTTAGACATCGTAAATCCGAAATATCACATACTCCGTATTTCATGCCTAACTCTATGAATTCCACATATTGTATCACATTCCAGATAAATCGACAGTATTAAACTTTTCGAACAGATAATCAAACACCCAAAATTTCCCAAACTGCTCAACACTTGAGCGGGGTTCAAATAATCCCAGAATATGTCACAGTACCGGTGATCCAGCCGTAGAAGGGTCAAGCCAATGCCTCACATGTGGCACGCCGTACTGCCCCAAACCCGAAGGCTCAAAAAGCAGTTCAAGACGGTCACATAATCGAGTTAAGGTTTGTGACTTCTAGAGGGTCCACCGCTTAACTTGTACAATTTTTCCAAAAGATTTAAACCCGAATAAATTTCAACACTTGAAAATTTGCCGTACCGGGAAACAGTAAGTTAATGATATCCGTTCAAATAGTTTAACAGTTTCTAAATATCCGGAAAGAAATACGAACTTAAATATTCCGATCGAGTCTACTATTACAAAACAAACCCCATAATTTTAAACACCTGGAACAGATTAAAAATACCCAGAATAGTCAGCAAGTACCTACGGTCAATACCATGAAGCCACGTGTCCCAATCCTACAGTTCCGCCGCTGAACCGCCGCGTTAACCATGTTACTGCCGCGGATCCGCGCTCTGTTGGTGGAATTGAGGGCACGTGTTTCATGGTAATTCTTAGAATTCCCTGCTGATTTTTTTACATATTTTTAATTCTGAAAAATCCCAAAATTTAAAAAATTTCCAGAGAGGGGTCAAGTTTCGTCGTTTCGGGTTCGATCGGAGTTTTAACTTCGTAAACACGTCGCCTAATGCTCTAGCTAGGCTCTGATACCACTGTAGGGTTCCTAGGCACTCTTGTGAAGGTTCAAAAGGCATCAAACATGCCCGGATTAAATTTTAGACGTGCCGAACAACCCAAAGCCGGGATCTTTGCTAGATTATTAGGTTTAAACATGCAAGAAGATAACTTTTATCTAAGTGTGAGGGATTACAACCTTTGTAGTCTGCTCCTTCACTTCACAAGCTCCGAGTAGAAGTCCCTTTGCCGCGATCCACGATCTCCCGGACTCATGAGAGGCTCCACGACTTGAACGATCCATTCTAGCTTGTCGTATTCCAAATCTCCGATGATCTACCTTGAAGTTGCTACGGCTCAAGCTTTCTCACTCAAAAGAGAAGAACACACTAATCCCATGGGCTAGATGAGATGAGTATGAGAGAGTAGTAATATTGCTTTCTTTTTAAATCATTTTCTCAATTTTATTCATCACTTCAAGATTTTCTAGCAAGCTTTTCAAGAGAGAAGAAGAAGCTAATGGAAAATCAATAATAAGATTAAAAACCTTTTGTGATGAATAGAAAGAATATATGATTGAATTGTAAACCATGGTCAAGGATGAGTGGATGAGAATGAGTAGAGAAACAACTAGGGTTAGGGTTTGGTTTGGTTTAGAATGTGTCATCACAAAAGATCTTTGTAATGACAAAAGAAGAAACCTTCTAGAAGGTGCATGAAGCAACTAAGCCAAATTAAACCTTAACCTCAATTAATCATCCTTAAACACGTTTAACAATTAATCATATCATGTCACAATAATATATATCACATATACATTATATATTTGCAACAAAAGAAAATAATACAATTAACATATATCGCATATATATCAATGTATCATCCACTGAGAAAATGAAATAATAAAGCAAGCCAATATTAGTTAATATAATAATATATCATATATATATTATTATATATTAAATCATCTAATCAACACTTGATCCGACGATCCGGCTATATCGAATATAACCGACTAATATATCATGTACCGATTCATCGAATCAACACTCGATCCGATGTCCCGGTTCATATCTAAGTATCGTGAGAATATAATACGGTATCCCATATCGCATTATTCTCGGTCCTGCGCATATCACATATGCGCCACTACTCCGTTTCGCCTGAGCCAAGAAACCTCTGTGTAGGACTCTAAAGAATCGTCAATACGCCGGTAGCAGGTGATGATCATATCAAACACCCACAAGCTGCAAGCGGTCAGCTAAACGTAACAGCCACCCAGGTATTGAGCGATCAGAAGATCAACAAGCTAGCCTGTGCGTTCTCCTGTGAATCCAACCAGTAACACTCCCGTACAGTCCGGTCTGTTCGTCTGATATGTCGCATATCAAGTCTAGGGGTGGTATACGTCAGACCCCAGTAACCGATAAGTCGTGTCGATGTGTGGCTCATAACGGGTCGAGAAACCACTAGTAACACTTACCAGTAAATCTCCATATCAGCCCTGGCCAGGGACTTCCAGTTATAGCCAATCGAACACAGCACAACATCAACTCCCCATACCGGGAGAGACGAATCCCCTCCTATCGCTCATTGCCTCCATGTGATTCGGGACTGTACCCAAAAGCCACCGTTTTGCACGCCCTCTTGGAAGTGGTAAGGTGGAAATCAAAGCACAGTGGGAATCACACAAGACTCCATGACGATCTCGGGTCTACAGACTACCCAGTACCAGTGTCACCGGAGAACTGCCATCTGACGTGTGGTATAACACCATCTGGGAGTTCTCGGCGAGTCCGTCCAGTGTACCCAGTCTCCACTGAGCACCCGTACACCATCTCTGATGTCTAACACCGATGGATATGGGATCATCCATCGCCCATCATATGGGTCAAGATGCGTATACGCTAGTCTACTCTGGTGTATCGATGCCCTGTCTCGATATACCCTCGACTAGGAACAGTTATAGGATGTACTCATCGACTACCGCGGCCCCACTAGTACTATCTCATCATAGTCCCAGTAGTCGAGTACAGATCCTAAGGGCTTTATCAACATGTGAGAGAAAAACAGTAAACCAATACAAGTCAACATGTTAAGATAAAATGAAACCAAATAGCATACTATCATGACGAGCAAGAAAGTCATCTCTATATATAACCAAGCATCCATTACAATATACATCATATGTACAACAATGGCCTCTAGGGCATATACATAACTAACATAAGGTCACCTAAAGCAGTACACGATGATAAGGATAAACCAGATAGCATACTATCATCTTGAGTAAGACTGTCCTACCGGCATAGGTCCTCTCTCAATCATTGCAATCACGTGCCTGTGATCCAATAATTGACTCTGAGGGCACTATCTCCAACAATCTCCCACTTGCACTCAAGGCTAATTATTGCGATGTCGCATACTCACAGCCCGTGTGATACCGAACATCCAACTCATCTACTAATCAGTCTCACAAAACCCGTTTGCGAAACTAATGCGTTCAAGGAATAGCCTCAATGAGTGGATCCGCCCTAATGTTTCTTTCTATGTCTCTCTTTATCTCAAGTTCGCGGAGAAAGCCATCTCCCGAAATGAGCAATACCAGTCTTAGAGTATGTCTGGATATCTGATGGGACCTAGTTCATAAATGAACTCCAAATCCAAACTTCTCAGACTGTATCGTCAACTGAACTTAATCAGTATCCTGCACTATGCCTCCCTCAGTATCCACCTGGACCACCTGTCCAAAATACTGCCCCTCGTTAGAGGGAAAACAATAACTCTGACAGCCACTCTGTCATCCAGATCACCTTGGAAGCCTGGAATGATAACTGTCTCCCCAATGAGGCTCTCGTTATCATATCTCTAGAACATCCACTTATGTTCTAAAGCTACTTCCGATCGTTTCTCCAGGATAGGATCAATATCAACTTATTGCTGCTTGTGCAAAAACAACATCTGGTATGGTACTTGACATCTCATGATTGACTCAATTGCCTAAGCAAGTGATCTGCCAATCATGCACATCCCTCTCCCCTTTAGTCTGTAAGACACCTTTAGAGAGGGTGACTCCATCACCTGCAGGTACACCACCATGCCAGGAGTCGTCCATTCTAAAGCATCTCTATAATGCTGTTTAAGTACCCTGGTTGGGAAACTACCCAAATCTAGACCTAAAACCATAGATCCAGTAACCAGAATGTCTGATATGGAATCTATTTCCTTTGTGGAGAAACCACTGTGTGACGACCAAAGTATAACCGACCATAGTAAAGGAATTTCACTTCCTACTCTGTGTATGTCATCCAAATACCAGCACATCACACGCTACTACCTTCTTAACAGATCCATCCCCTATTCTGATAAAGTCAAACCTATGACTGTCACGTCAGAAGTAGATGATCTATCTCCGCTATATCTGCTTTAGTCTATAAATAGACATAAGCCACTTGTCCACTATGCTTCCGCTGCTCCCACTGACTACGACAACCTTTTGGCAGAGTCATATAGACGTACACTTCTAAAGCCAGTTCAGAACGACGCTATACTCATCCTCCTGCCGGGTCTCATAGTCTGGAACAACAGTAGTGTCAAGTCTGGGTAAACAAGAACCTCCCTGTCACCGTCTTTGAGCATAATGATGTACCTCTCGAGTGCCTGAGATTACCCACCATATCCGCGGAGTGGCCAATGGAATGTCAAACTAGATTGAATCTTTAGGTTCTTATCAAATTTTCAGTAATCGTTTGCGGTTCTGGAAACACTTCCAGTTCTACCATACTCCCAATACTGTTTTCTGAAAAAATCCATTTCTTTTAAAATTGTGGCTAGTCAAGAACAATATCACTATTGATCTTCCAGATGGTAAAAAGTTAACCCTCGTCATAGCCCGGGTCAATCCACAAACAGCCATTACAGAAACGCGCCTTAAGTTATCTAGAGTCTAGTTTTAAGCATAATCTGGACAACTCCCCGTACCTTAACATCGTTAAGATATGAACTGTTCTATATCCAATATAGAAACAGAGGCACTGATTTAATTGAACCAGATTCAAATCATGCAGCTGTCTCCAGTGCATGTCAACTAAATGGAGAGAGGCCGATCAGCGTTACTCAACTTAGGAGTGCTTCCAATTATGAGTAACCTGAAAGAGAAATAATTTTCTCAAAACCATTACTATTAACTGAATACCATACACAAGTATCTACATCTTCGATCACCTTGAAGAATCCCGATACTTGCAATACCTGGTTCTCTACTTTACTCTTATACCTATAACTTCTCAAAACTCAGACCTTGTGTTTCTACGAAACACTTGTCTAAGAACTAGAGAAGTCATAAGTAAACCGAATATAGTACGAGGACCAACCCCTCTGTCCTAATGGACACTGGACAATATACAATCCTCTGTATAAGTCTTCTGAGTCTAATAATTCAAACTCTGTGCGTCGTAGGTTGAAAACCGTACCCATGGTTAAGAAGAATTACACCGCTGTTTAATGCTCCTTACCTAACCATCCACTGATATAGGTAAATATCATAGACATAATTTCAAAAAGGTATATCTCACTCTATATAAAAATAGACGTACAGATATATCAATTTGAAATTGGTGCATAACAGCGGATATTCAAAACCAAATATTTGCCGTCTGCAAACAGCCCAGGCGATTTCCTCAAATATCACCAATTTCAACGAATTCCGATATAATGATGATGATCACCCAATTCCCAATAACTTACTCCCACTCATCATTTGTAAAACCATACAGATGTGAGAATCATACCTGGTAAATACATACCCTGGAGTAAGGACTAATTGGGAAATCAGTTTTCTTTTAACAGTACACAGAGAAACTGAAACATTAAAATGTTTCGTAGGGGTATCCTGATATTCCTAGTAATGCCTCTTCTATTATCAAATTCACAACTGTAACCATATATTTTTTTGCCATCTCTCAAAATCCCTTCATATGTCTTTAGTCATTACCGTATGTACACCCTCTTAGGCTAAATGGTTTTTTCCTTCCCTACCGTTCGGCACCAGCCTATGGTTTGGAAGAAGACTATCCAATAAGCATAATGGGTGTACTGTCCTAATCCTAGGAGCACTCGCAACCCGAGAGAAGGTAAAGATAAAAGACACCTGAATAAACCTTATTCCTATTTCTCCTGAATCAGAATTCATCCCCGAACTGGAACAAGCTCCTTTCGAGTTCGTATATAACCATACGATGTAGTATCCAATAAAAAGTGGATCTTCGTAGTGATACTAAGTGTTCTGGAGAAATACAAAGGTGAAGTGGGAGTAGTAATGAAATACTTGGTTTGGTCGTGAATAGCAGTCGCAGTTTACTTTGCCCTCCTTCTAATCCCTTTATTTGTCTTAACTTATTACCTTTTGTACACCACACTTAGGCTAATCGGCTTTCTTCATTCCCAACAGTTCGGCACCAGCCTAAGGTTTGGAAGAAGACTATCCAATAGGCGTAACGGGTGTACTATCCCCTAATCCAAGGAGCACTCGAAAGCTGAGAGAAGGTAAGATGAAAAGACAACTGAATAATCCTATTCGTTTTCTCCAGAACCGGAAACCATCCTCGAATAAATTCTTTCGAGTTCGTATATAACCATACGATGGTTTTATCCAATGGAAGTGGACGTTCGTAGTAATACGGGGTGTCCTGGAGAAAAGGGTAAAAGTAGGAGTGGCAATGAGGTCTGCAACTCAGACAATCCAAAAGCCAGTCTTATAAGAAAGTTCGGTTAATCTTGGTCACTGAGTCATAGTCTAGGGTCGGGCCATGGTCGCTGCCAAAGAGAGAGAGAAAAGAAACACTCAGCGTGCACTCTAACCTAGATCAGAATGGTTGTCACTTTATCTAATCAGGAAACCTCCCACTGTAACGTCAAATTCTCCTCCAAACCTGAAAGAAGAATTAGTCGGGATCACCCGAGAAGTAAACCAACTCATCAGTGGGAATCGGGATCCAACTATCATCGCATGATAACGTGACGAAATCCGCTTACGTTATCACACTCCAGAAGGTATGCGCATATCTGGCAAGTTTCAGTTTCTTTAGAAACTCCCGATATGATTTTTGCCCCATGCTCTTATGACCTTGACTAAGGCCAACAAATCATAAGTCACATGTCAAGTTCTACCCGTCATTGTCCAGGTTAATTTGAACCCACCCGTATAAGCCCTTGACTAGGGCCAACAAGGCTATACGACTGTCCCAAACCAACGCATCTATCTATGCAGCAGAAAGGTAACAAGCAGCTACCAAACACTATGCCTTGACTAAGGTCAACAAACATAGCATGAATACTACGTGCTACCCGTCTGAAATGACGGAGGGCTACGAATGGTTTTTGGCGAAAAACCTTTAATGTAATGAACTTGATATCGTTGAAGGAACTGGATAGCTTTATAAAAATATAGTGGCGAAAACCTTTGCTAAAGAGGTCTCTCCCGGTGAAGGGATCTCGGCTCTTTCCCCGTAGAATGAGCTGCAGGATATTCTAACTGAATACCACGATGCAAAGCAAAAGTAATCGACTATAGTGAAGTTATTGCCCTGACGCAAACTTCTGTCCAAGGGGTCACTCCCGGTGAAGGGATCTCGGCCCTTGCCTCGTCGACTGAGGTGCTGGATATTCATAACCGAATACTACTGTGCAAAACAAAAGAGAACGCCCTTGCAATAACAGCTTTTTGAAAAATTATTCCAACAACATCAAATAGGTTTGTTTAGCTTGCATTGATCCAAATCAACGCAGTCCCATCAATTGATCACACCAATAAAGAACGAAAATAATGTACGTATATGCCATCCGCATTCACCACTGGGTCCCGTCATCACCTGTTAGGTTACTTAACTAACGACAGAGCGGGGACTGGACTAGCGCGGATGCAAAACATATACAACATCTACTAGTATATATATCAATATATAATATTCCCTCAAGGAGTGATAAAATGCAACATCACAGAAATGTAATAAGCATCACAGAACAATACAGATGTCTGGGATCCCCGGGTTTTATAGAGCCGCTACTGAAACCTGGCGTTCCCCTGGTCGTGTAGATAGCTTGTGCAATGAAATCCTAGATCCCTACGGGCGCGGCAAGTTACCCGCCAAAACCTGAAGCGAGACATCCCCCTTCAACAACATGAATAGACCAACCAGCACTTCACGGAATCCGGTAACTTGAGCACCCCTCCTTGGGTCAACCTGTACCCCCTACGAGTGCGGCGAATAGCCCGCCAATTCTAGAGTGAAGCCCCCTTCGTCTCAACGCCATAAGATGCGGGCCCGTTGCCCTCTAGAACCCGGCTACCCGTGCACCCCACCTTAGGGTAATCCTAGTACAGAAAGTAAAATATACACACAACGGGTACATCGACCTCAGCCCGGTCGTGCCCCAAAAGAATAATATACAAATAGGCAGTAACGGCAGTCCACATGTTGGACGCTCGCCCCGCAATATCAAATGTACATATACAACCAAACTGTACTAATATTTCATCCAGGCTATCCACCACGACAATCCGCAACATCACAACATAACACAGAATATCAACGTGAATGTCACGTTCGCAAATCCGTCTAAAAGGGCTATAGCAGTTAGACAGGATTTACTGATCAAGTGACATTCACGGTCGCAGATATAATGTAAATACTGTGAACTAACATGTTTAAAATTTTTGATCGACCAAAATTCCCGAAGTAGGCCCCAAGCACAACTGTAGCACTCAAAGAAAATCTGGGCCCAAACAGAATATACCAAAAACCCTATTTCCATGTCAGAAAACCCTGTAGAAAATATGGTGCAGCAAGGACTTATAATGGCCGCGGAACCACGGCCAATGCATGGGTTTGGCCGTGGTTCCGCGGTGGAACAGTAGATTTAGTGCACAAAATTTTCAAAGAATTCTAGGAAAACCCTGCTCGTATTTTTACAATGTACCAAATAATTTTTAGGGTACTGGAAAAATTCGACAGAAACTGTGCTTGAAAATACGGTTTTTAGAAAATCCGATCGATCGAACTTGTAAACACGTTAGAGCAAGCTAGACTAGGTTAATGGCGTGGCTCTGATACCAGTGTAAGTGCACGGCAGCGTCCCGGCCGTCTGTACGAGGTCAAAATGCGGAAACGAGACTTTTCTTAAACTAGAACCGGCGCTACCGCGTACTAAAATCCCGGATCGGGCCATTAATCTAATGCTAGCTAACTAGAGAAGGGGTAAAGAGATATACCGAGCGATCTGTGTCCTTCGGTCTTCTCTTCGTCATCCCGATCTACCCGCGGAATCTCCGGTCTTCATCTTCTCGTCGGAAAGGGCATCTCATCGCCGGGTTCTTTTACGGGCTCCCACCTCTGGACCGAGGCAACTCGAGCATGAAGTTGGCGAGTCGACGTGTCCAAGGATGCTGTAGGCTAAGTGTAGAACAAATGGGTCTCATGGGGTTACTAGAGGTTGCCATGTATTGGTGGAGGAATGAGATGAACTTTTTGAGATGGAGCTATAGGATTTTTTCTAGCAAAATGAGACCAATTCACCTCTCCAAAAAATTGGGACAGCCCCTACAAGTGTGGCCGGCCAAGCTTGGTGAAGGGAGAAAAAGAGAATGAATGAGTGAGCCAATAATAATGCATGAAAGAAAAAAGGTGATGATTATGAACAATGATCACCACATAAGTCAAAACCAAAACCCATCATGTAAAGAGAGTAATGACGAAGCAAAAGGGTCAAGCTCAAACAAGAACCATCATGAACCATCATGTGCCACAAAAAGTATTCTCCTTTATAAAATGCACAATTGCAAATAACCCCCTCCACCAAAATTCAGCCAAAGAAAGAAATAAAGGAAAATGGCCGAAACCGGAAAGCAAATTGGCAACTTCAGAAAAATGATCCCGTAATAAATTACAGGAAAACCCCGCGACTGTATATACATACCCGCATTTGTATTCCAACCGAATACAAATGCAATGAGACAAAATCTACACTGTACAATACTAGGATACGGATTAAACCAAAGCCCGCTAGTATTATCCGTCCGATCATGATCCGTGCAATACCGCACGTATATGATCGAACCCTGCCATATCTCCATACGGCCTCTACAGTGTTTCGCCCGAAACTTGAGAAACGGTCTGTGGGGGACTTTAAAGACTCGTCAATACTTTGGTTGTGGATTTAACCACTAGCACGTCAGAGGTATTAGCCATACGTAACGGGCTACCAGGTATTGACCAAAAGGGATGTCGATGAGCGAACTCATCCTGACACCCTACTGAGCCTGTCAGTGACAATATCCGTACAGTCCGGTCCGTTCGTCTATGAGCATCGCATGGCGGGCCTAGGGGGTAGGTAAAAGTCAGACCCCCAAAAGCGGTACCAGTCGTGTCGGAGTGTAGCCCAGAACACCCTGAGATACTACTGGAATACCTACCAGTAAATCTCCTACCTTGGCCAAGGACTTCGTGTAATGGCTCTCCTAGACCCAGCGCGACCTCACCCCCAATACTGGGAGAGACGAACCCTGAAGATCCGCTCACTGCCTCCATATGGCTCGGGACTGTACCTAACTAAAACCTGTTTGCACGACTCCTTTGAGCCGTGGTAGGGTAGTAATCAAAGTACAGTGGGAACTCACACGAGACAAATGACGATCTCAGGTTGATGAACTAACCTGTACACATGTCATCAGGGAACTGCTATCTGATGTCTTGTATAAGACCAACTAGCATGTTCCCGGCGAGTCCTGTCCGGTATACTCATAACCCAATGAGCACCTGTATACATCTTAGGTGAACTAACTGACCCCAATGGCTTGTGAGACCGGCCACCGCCCCTCATCGGGGTTCGACTGTATACACCAGTCTACTCTGGAGCATCGATGCCCTGTCTCGAAAACTCCTACGACTAGGGACCTTTTAAGGATGTGCTTATAGACCCCAGCTCCCACGTATATGATCGCCATCATACTGCTGGCCGTCAAGAAAGAATCCTAAGGGCTCTATCAATGCGCAATAGTGACCTGTAAGGTCACCTAAAGCAGTACACGATGATAAAGATAAACCAGATAGCATACTATCATCTTGAGTAAGACTGTCCTACCGGCATAGGTCCTCTCTCAATCATTGCAATCACGTGCCTGTGATCCAATAATTGACTCTGAGGGCACTATCTCCAACATATATATCCATATTAGTGCACTTATACATTGGCACTCTCATATTTGCGTATAAATCCTTATGCACATCCATACCTATATACATACATATGTCACATACATGGATGATATTGGCTTTGATTTCTAGAAAATAGTGACCGCATGAGATATTTTCAAAACTGGATCCATTTTAAAAGAGCGGTTTCCCTTTTACTCTTAGTGGCATATGTCACATTGCATAGATTTACGCATTGAGTTTTGGATTCGTGTGATTTCTGGATTTGAGAACCGTGGTATTATTTAAGAAAATATGCACTGCTTTGAAAACCCGGTTTCTCTTGATATGATATTTCAGTGCGTCCACCATGAGTTTTCTCGGTTCTTGAGAGCTTGTTTGATGATACCCGATTCGAGGAGTGGTAGGCACCGTCTGCGGGTACATGGTGGACCCGGTATGGTACCCCGGGGCAAGAAGACTCGTATAGTTAGACGGTGAGCCCGGCGGAGGGACTACTACCTACTGGTGATTGGTGGGACCTGGCGGCTATCCGAAGGATACTGACCAGAGTTGAGAGATGGATACGGGCCGACCCTAAGCTGCCGGGGCCGAGGGCCGATTCCGCAGACGGAGCCCGTGGGCCGATCCGGACTAACGGAGCCCGATACATGAGGATTTGCGTGTCGATGCTGGACACGATTATTTTATGATATTTCGAGTGCCGATGTTGGGCACTCACGATTCTATGAGCTGTACAGGATTTGAGGGCCGATTAGAGTGACGGCGCCTGAGTTGTTACTGGGATTTGGGTGTATTGATGGGCATCGGTTATTTTTCACGTTGACATTCCGTGTAGATGCTATTTATTCCCATGCTCAGCATTCAGTGTTATGCATCTCATCCTGTATCTGTAGTACCTAATAGGGTACTTATGTATGATTATTGCATACCCTGCTCATCCTATATAGATGTTATTAGATTGCATTTGCTATGCATGATTATCGCATACCCTGCTCATCATATAGAGATGTTATTAGATCGCACTTTTTGCATGATTATTGTTCATCCAGCTCATCATATAGATGTTATCTGTTGGCATAGCTTAGAGTATCGCAGTACGTGCATACTTGCGATTACCTTTATATGTTATATACTATTCACGAGTTGGAAACTCACCCCGTTGTGCCACAGTGTTTGCAGGTTGCCCCTCGGAGTAGTCACGGCAGGCTGCTTTCTTGCATCTTTTGATACGGATACCACTGCAGTTGGCGCATGAGCCTTTTTGCCGATAGGTGGATTTTCACGGTATCCGTTTATTTTCCAGTTGTATACACTGTTGTATCTAGTACTCTCCATCCACTATTCATGTATTGACTTAGAGACCAGTTGTGAGGACGATGTATATTATTTTGTACTCTGGTGTCAAGCTCGTTGTGAGCCGACTTTACTTATGCATTTTTATCTTTCATGTTGTCTTCACTTATCTTTGCTCATTCTTCGCTACGGCGTCGTATATTATTATTGTGGTTCTTGTTTCCACCGTTGGGCGTGATTGCTCCCGTTTGGGATGCTTTATTCTTATTATATATCATCTTTATTTACATCTTGTCTTGTACCCGATTTTCGGGGTTAGTTTTTACAAAGGAAATGCTGCAGAAATTTTAAAAGAAAACAACTTAAACTTTAAAGAATTTTACTAAATTACTAAGGTTTTCTAAATGTTTTAACAAATGTTTCCATAAGATGCTTTAACACTCATTACTTTTAATGGTTTTGATTTCTGGGTTTCGGCTTACTTAGCCGTGTTACGCCTGTAGACGTTACGTGGTTAAGTGCCGGTCACGGGCCGAACTTTAGGTCGTGACATCAGGTGATGATGGGTTTCATACCGACACGATTTATCGCGTTGTTAAGGGTATGATTTTATCCACCCCCTAGACCCGATATGTGATACTCATAGACGAACAGACCAGACTGTATGGATATTGTCACTGTTAGACTCAGTAGGTTTTCTAGATGAGTTTGCTCATCGGCTTCTCTTTCGCTCAATACCTCTGCAGCCGTTACGCACGGCTAGTGCCACTGATGTGCTTGGGTTAAATCCACAGCCAGCATATTGATGAGTCATTAAAGTTCCCCCACTAAAAGTTTTCCCAAGTTCGGGCGAAACGTTGTAGAGGCCGTATGGTTTTATGGCAGGGTTCAATCATATACGTGCACTTGTGCACAGATCATGATCGGACGGATCATATTAGTGGGCTTTGGTTTAAGCCGGATCCTAGTATTTGATTTGTTGGATTACTTTAGTCTCATTGCATTCGCATTCAGTCGGAATGCGAATGCAGGTATATATATACAGATGAGAAGTATTCTTGTGATCCGTCACGAGTTTACTTTAGTTGATGCCATATCTTTTTGTTGGATTAAACATTTTGGTTTAAAATTTTAATTAGGTGGAAATGGTGAGCTCAAGTCATCATGAAGAGCATTAAATGAGGCATGTGCATGTTTGATGACTCATGGTCCTATTTTTGGTGCCATGTCAATTTTCTTGATTGATTGTTATATGGAATTGATGGGTGGAGAGAGAGGGCAGCCACAAGAATGTGGGGTTGGCTCTTGAGATTTCATTCTAGCTCTCACAATTTATTCCACACAATAGAAAGCTCTTCTTCTTCTTCTTTCTTCTCTTGAGCTCACCATCTCCTCATCAATGGCTTCATCTTCAACCTCCATCCATACAATCTCATGAGTTGTGAATCAATGGATTCCTGAAACAAAATTATCACACACATTCTCTACTTCATCTTGGACATGTCGGCTAGCAAATTTCATGTCCGAGTTGCTTCGGTTTGAAGCGGGAGCCCGTAAAAAGACTTCTTGATGTGGTGCCCCTTTCAACGAGGAAACCGGAGATCGACTAGATCGGAGATGCCGCGAGAAGCTAAGGATGGTAGCTAAAGACCGAAGGACACGGATCGATCGGTATAACCATTCTAACTTCTTAGTCGTTGCTAGTTAACGGTTAATGGAACGATCTGGGTATTTGGTTATGGTAGCGCCAAGTTTTGAAAAGTTTTTGTTCCGCGTTTGGCCTCTGAAAGACGGCCGGGGCGCTGCCGTAACCCAACATGGTATCAGAGCCAGGCCATTAACCTTTACTAGCTTGTTCTAACATGTTTAAAATATCGATCAATCAAAATTTCCGAAATCGCAATTCCATTTTCCAAGTTTCTGTCGAAATTTTTTTGTGGTCGAAAAATTATTTTCAGTATGTCTGAAAATCATGCAGGCTTTTTTAAGACTATAGAAGAAATTTGGTTGACTAAGTCCACTAAAACACTGCGGAACCGCTGCATAACCAACGTTTTGGCCTCGGTTACGCCACTGTATTGGGGCTTCAGTGCACCATTTTTCTTCTGGGTGTCTTTCATATAGAATTGTGGTTTCTGGAATATTTTGTTTTAGCCCAGATTTGTTTGATTGCTGGGTTTTGCACTTAGGGCTACTTCGGGAAGTTTTGACGATCGAAATTTTAAATACATCAGTTCACAGTACTTATATTTCTATCTGTGACCGTGAATTTCATTCGAGCGGTAAATCTTGTCTAATTGCTATAGCTCTTTTAGACGGGTTTGCGAACGTGACATTCACGTTGATGTTCTGTGTTGTACTGTGATGTTGCGGATTTTTCGTAGTGGATAGCTTGGATGCAATGGTAGTACAGTTTGGTATTATTTGTATATTTGATATCGCGGGGCGAGCGTCCGACATGTGGACTGCCGTCACTGCCTGTTTGTATATTATTCTTTTAGGGCACGACCGGGTTGAGGTCGATGTACCCGTTGTACATTTTTTCTTTTCTGTACTATAATTACCCCACGGTGGAGTGCACGGATAGGCGGGTTCTAGAGGGCAACGGGCCCGCATCTCATGGCTTTGAGATAGAGGGGGCTTCACTCCAGAATTGGAAGGCTATTCGCCGCACTCGCAGGGGGTATAGGTTGACCCAAGGTAGGGTGCTCAAGTTACCGGATTCCGTGAAGTGCTGGGTGGTCCATTCACTTTGCTGAAGGGGGCTTCCTCACTTCAGGTTTTGGCGGGTAACTTGCCGCACTCATAGGGGTCTAGGTTTTCATTGCACAGGCTATCTACACGACCAGGGGAACGTCGGGTTTCACTTGCGGATTAATGAAACCCGGGGCTCTCAGATTATCTGTAATGTTCTGTTATGTTTATTACTTTTCTGTGATGTTGCATTTATCACGCTTGGAGCGATTATTATATATTGCTATATATATACTAGTAGATGTTGTATATGTTTTACACTCGCGCTAGTCCAGTCCCCGCTTTGTCGTTAGTTAAGTAACTTAACGGGTGATGACGGGACCCAGTGGAGAATGCGGATGGCATATACGTACATTATATTTTCGTTCTTTTCTGGTGTGATTAATTGATGGGACTGCATTGATTCTTATCAATGCAAGGAAAACAAACCTATTCGATGTTGTTGGAACAATTTTCAAAAAGATGTTATTACAAGGACATTTTCTTTTGTTTTGCACAGAGATATTCGGTTATGAATATCCAGCACCTCATTCGACGAGGCAAGAGCCGAGATCCCTTCATCGGGAGTGACCCCTTGGACAGAGTTTTGCGTCAGGGTAATAACTTCACTATAGTCGATTACTTTTTGCTTTGCATCGCGGTATTCAGTTGGAATATCCTGCACCCCATTCGACGAGGAAAGAGCCGAGATCCCTTCACTGGGAGTGACCTCTTTAGCAAAGGTTTTCGCTACTATATATTTATAAAAAGATATGTGGTTCCTTCAACGATATCAATTTCATTAAGTTAAAGGTTTTTCGCCAAAAACTAGCCGTAGCCCTCCATCATTTCTTATGAGTATTATTTAGTATTCATGCTGTGTTTGTTGACCTAGTCAAGGCGTAGTGTTCGGTAGCTAAGTGGTGCTTGTTGCATTTTAAATGCGATTGGTTAGGACAGTCGTGCGGCCTTGTTGACCTAGTCAAAGGCACGTATGGGTGGTTCTAATACAATCCAGTATAATGACGGGTTGAACTTGACTAGCAGTTTATGATTTGTTGACCTAGTCAAGGTCATAAACCGCTAGGGGTAAAAACACACATCGGGTGTTTCAAACATACAGGAAACTCGCCACGCATGCGCATACCTTCTGGAGTGTGATAACGTGAGTGGATTCCATCACATTATCATGCGATGATAGTTGGATCCCGATTCCCACTGATGAGTTGGTTTACTCCTCGGGTGATCCCGACTAATTCTTCTTTCAAGTTTGGAGGAGAATTTGAGGTTACATCGAGAGACATCCTGATTAGATAAAGTGATTAACCATTCTGATCTGGGTTAGAGTGCACGCAGAGTGTTTCTTTTCTCTCTCTTTGGCTGCGACCATGGCCCGACCCTAGACTATGACTCAGTGATCATGTTAATCGAACTTTCTTAAAACATTGGTTTTTGGATTGTCTGAGTTGCATACATCATTGCCACTCCTTCTTTACTCTTTGAGTTTCTCCAGAACACCCCGTATTATTACGAACATCCACTTCCATTGGATAAATCCATCGTATGGTTATATACGAACTCGAAGGAACTTGTTCCAGATTCGAGGATGGATTCTGGTTTTGGAGAGATTGAATAAGACTATTCAGTTGTCTTTTCCTTTTACCTTCTCTCAGGTTGTGAGGGCTCCTAGGATTAGGAGATGGTACACCTATTGCGCTTATTGGATAGTCTACTTCCAAACCATAGGCAGGTGCCGAAAGGTAGGGAATGAAGAAAACTAATTATCCTAAGTGTGGTGTACAGAAGATAATAAGTAAAGACAAATAAAACGATCAGAAAGAGGGTAAAGTAAATTGCGACTGTAATCATTCATGACCAAACCACGTATTTCATCACCACTCCTACTTCATCTTTGTATTTCTCTAGAACAACCCGTATCACTACGAACATCCACTTCCATTGGATAAATCCATCGTATAGTTACATACAAACTCGAAGGAACTTTTTCGAGAATGGATTTGATTCAAGAGAAATAGGAATAAGCTTTATTCAGTTGTCTTTTATCATCACCTTCTCTCAGGTTATGAGTACTCCTAGGATTAGGAGAGTACACCTATTATGCTTATTGGATAGTCTTCTTCCAAATCATAGGCTGGTCCCGAACGGTAGGGAAGGAAGAAAACCATTTAGCCTAAGTGTGGTGTACAGAAGGAAATGAGAAAAGATAAATAAAGTGATTTGGAGAGATGGCAAAGAGATATACGGTTACAGTCATGAATCTGAATAATGGAAGAGGCATTACTAGGAATACCCGGATACTCCCTTCGAAACATATTTATGTTTCAGTTTCACCGTGCGTTGTTAATTGAAAACTGATTTCCCAATTAGACCCTTGCTCCAGGAAATGTATTTACCAGGTTTGATTCTCACATCTGTATGGTTTTACAGATGATGAGTAGGAGTAAGTTATTGGGAATTAGGTGATCATTCTCGTTATATCGAAATTCGTTGAAATTGGTGATATTTGAGGAAATCGCCTAGGTTTTTGCCGGACGGCAAATGTTTGGTTATGAATATCCGTTGTTGTGCACCAGTTTCAAATTGATATATCTGTACGTTTATTTTTATAAAGTGAGAAATAACTTTTTGAAATTATGTCCATGACATTTACCTATATCAGTTGATGGTTAGGTAAGGAGCATTTAACAGCGGTGTAATTCTTCATAACCACAGTACAGTTTTCAACCTACGACGCACAGGTTTTGAGTTATTCAACTCAGGGGACTTATACAAAGTATTGTATATTGTCTAGTGTCTATTAGGACGAGGGGTTGGTCCTCGTACTATATTTTGTTTACTTATGACTTCTCTAGTTTTTAGACAAGTGTTTCATAGAAATACAAGGTTTAAATTTTGAGAAGTTATAGGTAAAAGAATAAAGTAGAGAACCGTGTGTTGCATGTATCAGGATTCTTCAAGGTGATCGAAGATGTAGATACTTGTGTTTGGTATTCAGTTGATAGTAATGGTTTTAAGAACTTTCTTCTCTTTCAGATTACTCATATCTGGATGGACTCCTAAGTTGAGTAATGTTGATCGGCCTCCTTCCATTTAGTTGATATGCACTGGAGACAGCTGCATGATTTGAATCTGTTTCCAATTAAATTAGTGCCACTATTTCTATATTGTATATAGAATGGTTCATATCTTAACGTTGTTAATGTTAGTTATATGTATGCCCTAGAGGCCATTACTGTACATGCGATGTATATTGTAGTGGATGCTTGGACATATATAGTAAGGACTTTCTTGCTCGACATGATAGTACGCAATCTGGTTGCACTTTATCTTAACATGTAAACAAGTACTGTTTTGTGATCGCATGTTGATAAAGCCTTTAGGATGAGTACTTGACTATCAGGACAATGATGTAGATCATACTAGTGGGGACTGGGTAGTCGATAAGTAAATCCTTCAAATGTTCCTAGTCGTGGGAGTATCGAGACAGGGCATCGATACTCCAGAGTAGACTTGCGTGTGCGCTTCTTGACCCATATGATGGACGATGGATGATCCCATATCCATTGGTGTTTGATATCAGAGAAGGTATACGGGTGCTTAGTGGAGACTGGGTACACTGGACGGACTCGCCGAGAACTCATAGATGGTATTATACCTATCGTCGGATAGCAGTTCTCTGGTGACACTGGTACAGGTTAGTCTGTAGACCCAAGATCATCATAGAGACTTGTGTGATTCCCACTGTGCTTTGATTTCCACCATACCACGTGTAAGTCTACGGTAGCGCCCAGTCCGTCAATCCGAGACCAAATGCGGAAACAAAAACTTTTAGGAAACCGGCGCTATCGTAGTCTTTCACCCAGATCGAACTATTAACGCTAAACTAGCTAACTACTAAGAAGTGAGAGTGGCTATACCGATCAATCCGTGTCCTTCAGACTTTGGCCACAATCCCAAGCTCCTCGCGGCATCTCCGATCTCCGGTCTCCTCGTCGGAAGGGCACCACATCAATGAGTCTTTTTACGGGCTCCCGCTTCATCCGAAGCAACTCGAACATGAAGTTTGCTAGCCGACATGTCCAACGTGAAGTAGAGAATGTGTGTGAAAACTTTGTCTCAAGCATCCATTGATTCTCAACATATGAGGGTGTATGGATGGAGGTTTAAGATGATGCCATTGATGGAGACAGTGAGCTCAAGAAGAAAGAAGAATAAGAAGAGCTTTCTTTTGTTATTATGTTGGAATAATAATGAGAGTGAGCTAGAATCATAAACATAAGAGCAAACCCCAAGCCATATGGCTGCCCTCTCTCTCTCCTCTTATCATTTCAACATACTAAATCAATCCAAAATGTGACATATGCACAAATAAAGAAACCATGAGTCATCACCTATGCATGTGTCACAATAAATGCTCCTCATCATGACTTTGAGCTCATAATTTCCATATGTAAACATTTATCCAAATGTTTACAACAATAAAAAGAGAATGACATCTACTAAAGTAAACTCATGACGGATCACAAGGATATCCCTCACCTGTATGTACATACCTGCATCCGCATTCCGACTGAGTGCAAATGCGATGAGATTAAAGTAATCCAACAAATTTAATACTAGTATCCGGCTTAAACCAAAGCCCACTAGTATGATCCGCCCGATCATGATCCGTGCACTACCGCACGTATATGATCGAACCCTGCCATAATATCATACGGCCTCTACAACGTTTCGCCCGAAACTTGAGAAACTGTCCGTGGGGGACTCTAAAGACTCGTCAATACACTGGCTGTGAATCTAACCACTAGCACGTCAGTGGCACTAGCTGTGCGTAACGGCTACCGAGGTATTGACTAAAAGGGAGGTCGATGAGCAAACTTATCCAGTAACCCTACTAAGTTTGTCAGTGAGAATATCCGTACAGTCCGGTCCGTTCGTCTATGAGTATCGCATGTTGGGCCTAGGGGGTTGGTAAAAGTCAGACCCCCAAAAGCGGTACAAGTCGTGTCGGGGTGTAGCCTAGAACACTCTGAGATACTACTGGAATACCTACCAGTAAATCTCCTGCGTTGGCCAAGGACTTCGTGTAATGGCTCTCCTAGACACAGCGCGATCTTACCCCAATACCGGGAGAGACGAAACCCCTGTCGATCCGCTCACTGCCTCCATGTGGCTCGGGACTTTACCCAACTAAAACCTGTTTTCACGACTCCTTTGAGCCGTGGTAGGGTAGTAATCAAAGCACAGTGGGAATTCACACGAGGTAAATGACGATCTCAGGTCGATGAACTAACCTGTATACATGTCACCAGGGAACTGCTATCTGACGCTAGGTACAATACCAACTGGCAGGTTCCCGGCGAGTCCTGTCCGGTGTACTCATAACCCAATGAGCACCTGTATACATCTTAGGTGAACCAACTGACACCAATAGCTTGTGAGACTGGCCACCGCTTCTCGTCGGGGTCTCGACTGTATACACTAGTCTACTCCGGAGTATCGATACCCTGTCTCGAAACTCCCACAACTAGGGACACTTTAAGGATGTGCTTATAAACTACCCAACTCTCACGTATATGATCGCCATCATACTGCTGGCAGTCAAGAAAGAATCTTAAGGGCTCTATCAACGTGTAATAGTGATCTGTAATATCACCTAAAGCATGTACACGATGAAAAAGATAAACCAGATAGCATACTATCATCTCGAGTAAGACTGTCCTACCAATATAGGTCCTCCCTCATTCATTGCAATCATGTGCCTGCGATCCAATAATTGACTTTGAGGGCACTATATCCAACAATCTCCTACTTGACTCAAGGCTAATTATTGCGATGTCGCATACTCACAGCCCGTGTGATACCGAACACCCAACTCCTCTACTAATCAGTTTCACAAAGCCCGTTTGTGAAACTATTGCGTTCGAGGAATAGCCTCAGCGAGTGGATCCGCCCTGATGTTTCTTTCTATGTCTCTCTTAATCTCAAGTTCGTGGAGAAAGACATCTCCCGAATTGAGTAATATCTGTCTTAGAATATGTCTGGATATCTGATGGGACCTAGTTCACAAATGAACTCCAAATCCAGAAAAGTTCTTAGACTGTATCGTCAACTGAATTTAATCAACATCCTGCGTCATGACTCCCTCAGTATCTGCTTGGACCATCTTTCCAAACTACTACCCCTCGTCAGAGGGAAAACTATAACTCCGACAGTCACTCTGTCATTCAGGTCACCTTGGAAGCCTGGAAAGATAACCGTCTCCCGAAAGAGGCTGCCGTTATCAAATCCCTAGAACATCCACTTATGTTCTAAAACTGCTTTCGAACGTTGCTCCAGGATTGGATTAATATCGACTTATTGCAGCTAGTGCAAAAATAACATCTGGTGTAGTTCTTGACATCTCATGATTGACTTAATTGCCAAAGCAAGTGATATGCCAATCATGCGAATCCCTCTCCTCTTTATTCTGTAAGACACCTTTAGAGAGGGTGACTCCATCGCCTGTAGGTATACTACCGTGCTAGGAGCCATCCATTCTAAAACACCTTTAGAATGCTGTCTAAGTACCCAGATTGGGAAACTACCCAAATCTAAATTTAAAATCATAGATCTAGTAACCAGAATATCTGATATAATATCCATATCCTATGTGGAGAAACCACTGTGCGACAACCACAGTATAACCGATTGTAATATAGGAATTTCACTTCCTACTCTGTGTATGTCATCCAAATACCAGGACATCACACCCTACTACCTTCTTAATAGATCCATCCCCTATTCTGATGAAGTCAAAGCCCTTGACTGTCACATCAAAAATAGATGATCTATCTCCGCTATATCTGCTTTAGTCTATAAACAGACACAAGCTTCTTGTCCACTATGCTTTCGCTGCTCCCACTGACTACGACAACCCTCTGGCAGAATCATATACACGTGCACTTCTAAATCCAGTTCAGAACGACGCTATACTCATCCTCCTGCCGGGTCTCATAGCTTGGAACAACAGTAATGTCAAGTCTGGGTAAACAAGAACCTCCCTGTCACCGTCCTTGAGGCTACCGGAGTACCTCTCGGGTGCCTGAGGTTACCCACCATATCTATGGAGTGGCTAATGGAATGTCAAACCTGATTGAATATTTAGGTTCTTATCAAATTTTCAGTAATCGTTTGTGGTTCTGGAATCACTTCCAGTTCTACCATACTCCCACTACTGTTTTCTGAAAAAAATCCATTTTTATTAAAACTGTGGCGAGTCAAGAACAATATCACTGTTGATATTCCAGATGGTAGAAAATCAACTCTCATCATAACCCGGGTCAACCCACAAACAGCCATTACAGAAACGTGCCTTGAGTTATTCAGAGTCTTGTTTTAAGCATAAGACGGACAACTCCATATACCTTAACATCGTTAAGATATGAGCCATTCTATATCTAATATAGAAACATAGGCACTGATTTAATTGGAATCGGATTCAAATCATGCAGCTGTCTCCAGTGCATGTCAACTAAATGGAGAGAGGCTATTCAACATTACACAACATAGGAGTTCATCCAATTATGAGTAACCTGAAAGAGAAACAAGTTTCTCAAAACCATTACTATCAACTGATACCAAACACAAGTATCAACATCTTTGATCATCTTGAAGAATCCAGATACTTGCGACACCTGGTTCTTCACTTTATTCTTATTCCTATAACTTCTCAAAACTCAGACCTTGTATTTCTACAAAACACTTGTCTAAAAACTAGAGAAGTCACAAGTAAACAGAATACAGTACGAGTACCAACCCCTCTGTCCTAATGGACACTGGACGATATACAATACTTTGTATAAGTCCCCTGAGTTGAATAACTTAAAACCTATGCGTCGTAGGCTGAAAACTGTACTATGGTTATGAAGAATTACGCCGCTGTTTAATGCTCCTTACCCAACCATCAACTGATATAGGTAAATTTCATGGACATAATTTCAGAAAGTTATATCTCATTTTATAAAAATAAACGTACAGATATATCAGTTTGAAATTGGTGCATAACAACGGATATTCAAAACCAAATATTTGCCGTCCGGCAAAATCCCAGGAGATTTCCTCAAATATCACCAATTACAACGAATCCCGATATAATGAGGATGATCACCTAATTCACAATAACTTACTCCCACTCATCATCTGTAAAACCATACAGATGAGAATCAAACCTGGTAAATACATACCCTGGAGTAAGGGCTAATTGGGAAATCAGTTTTCTTTTAACAATACACAGTGAAACTGAAATATGAATTTGTTTCGAAGGGGTATCTGGGTATTCCTAGTAATGCCTCTTCCATTATCAGATTTACAACTGTAACCGTATATTATTTTGCCATCTCTCCAAATCCCTTTATTTGTCTTTAGTCGTTACCTTCTCTACACCATCGTTAGGCTAAATGGTTTTCTTCCTTCCCTATCGTTCGACACCAGCCTATGGTTTGGAAGAAGACTATCCAATAAGCGTAATAGGTGTACTGTCCAAATCCTAGGAGCACTCACAACGCGAGAGAAGGTAAAGATAAAAGACAACTGAATAAACCTTATTCCTATTTCTCCTGAACCAGAATCCATCCGCGAACTGGAACAAGTTCCTTCGAGTTTGTATATAACCATACGATGGTGTATCTAATAACTGTGGATCTTCATAGTGATACGGAGTGTTCTGGAGAAATACAAAGGTGAAATAGGAGTGGCGATGAAATACTTGGTTTGGTCGTGAATGATAGCAGTCGCAATTTACTTTGCTCTCTTTCTAATCCCTTTATTTGTCTTTACTTAATACCTTCTGTACACTACACTTAGGCTAATTGGTTTTCTTCATTCCCTACCTTTCGGTACCTGCCTATGGTTTGGAAGAAGACTATCCAATAAGCGTAATAGGTGTGCCCTTCTCCTAATCCTAGGAGCCCTCACAACCTGAGAGAAGGTAAAAGGAAATGACAACTGAATAGTCATATTCAATTTCTCCAGAACCAGAATCTATCCTCGAATCTGGAACAAGTTCCTTCGAGTTCGTATATAACCATACGATGGATTTATCCAATGGAAGTGGATATTCATAGTAATACGGGGTGTTCTGGAGAAATGCAAAGGGTAAAAGAAGGAGTGGCAATGATGTATGTAACTCAGACAATCCAAGAGCCAGTGTTTTAAGATGGTTCGGTTAATTTGGTCACTGAGTCATAGTCAAGGGTCAGGCCATGGTCGCTTCCAAAGAGAGAGAGAAAAGAAACACTTTGCGTGCACTCTAACCTAGATCAGAATAGTTATCACTTTATCTAATCAGGATGTCTCCCACTGTGTTCTCAAATTCTCCTCCAAACCTGAAAGAAGAATTAGTCGGGATCACCCGAAGAGTAAACCAACTCATCAGTGGGAATCGGGATCCAACTATCATCGCATGATAACTTGATGGAATCCACTCAAGTCACCACACTCCAGAAGGTATGCACATGCCTGGCAAGTTTCAGTTTCTTTAGAAACTCCCGATGCGTGTTTTTACCCCTAGGACCTAAGTGACCTTGACGGAGTTAACAAATCAAAGAGTCCTAGTCAGGTTCAACCCGTTATTATCTTGATTGCATTAAACCCACCCGTACATGCCCTTGACGGAGTCAACAAGGACGCACGACTATCCTAACCAATCGCATATCCATGCTACAAACAAGCACCACTTAACTACCGCATATTACGCCTAGACGGAGTCAACAAACGCTGCACGAATACTAAGTACCACTTGTAGGAAATGACAGAGGGCTACGAATTGTTTTTTATTTTTTTGGCGAAAAACCTTTAACGTAATGAACTTGATATCATTGAAGGAACCGGATAGCTTTTTATAAATATATATTGGAAAAAACATTTGCTGAAGAGGTCACTCCCGGTGAAGGGATCTCGGCTCTTTCCCCGTAGAATGAGATGCACGATATTCTAAACTGAATACCACGATGCAAAGCAAAAAGTAATCGACTATAGTGAAGTTATTACTCTGACATAAATCTCTGTCCAAGGGGTCACTCCCGATGAAGGGATCTCGGCCCTTGCCTCGTCGAATGAGGTGCTGGATATTCATAACCAAATACCACTGTGCAAAACAAAAGAGAACGTCCTTGTAATAACAGATTTTTGAAAATTGTTCCAACAAAATCAAACAGGTTTGTTTTCCTTGCATTGATCCGAATCAATGCAGTCCCATCAATTAATCACACCAATAAAGAACGAAAATACGTTGTACATATATGCCATCCGCATTCGCCACTGGGTCCTGTCATCACCCGTTAGGTTACTTAACTAACGACAGAACTGGGGCGGGTGTAAAACATATACAACATCTACTAGTATATATATCAATATATAATAATCGCTCCAGGCGTGATAAATGCAACATCACAGAAAGTAATAAGCATCACAGAACAATACAGATAATCTGGGATCCCTGGGTTTCCTTTGAGCCGCAAGTGAAACCCGACGTTCCCCTAGTCATGTGGATAGCCTGTGAAATGAAATCCTAGACCCCTACGGGCGGGGCAAGTTACCCACCAAAACCTGAAGCGTGGCAGCCCCCTTCAACAAAGTGAATGAACCACCCGGCACTTCATGGAATCCGGTAACTTGAGCACCCCACCTTGGGTCAACCTATACCCCCTACGAGTGCAGCAAATAGCCCGCCAATTCTAGAGTGAAGCCCCCTCTGTCTCAAATTCATGAGATGCGGACCCGTTGCCCTCTAGAACTCGGCTATCCGTGCACTCCACCGCAGGGTAATCCAAGTACAGAAAAGAAAAATATATACAACGGGTGTATCGACCTCAACCCGGTCGTACCCTAAAAGAATAATATACAAACAGGCAGTGACGGCAGTCCACATGTCGGACGCTCGTCCCGCAATATTAAATATACAAATAAAACTAAATTGTACCAACATTGCACCAAGCTATCCACCACGACAAATCCGCAATATCACAGCACAACACAGAACATCAACGTGAATGTCACGTTCGCAAATCCGTCTAAAAGGGTTATAGCGATTAGACAAGATTTATCGATCGAATGACATTCACGGTCGCAGATAGTAATGTAAATACTGCGAACTAACTTATTTAAAATTCCGATTGACAAAATTTCCCGAAATAAGCCCCAAGTACAAATCCAGTACTCAAACAAAATCTAGGACAAAACTATATATCAAAAAAATCATATTTCGATGAACTAAAGCCCCAGAAAAAATTTGGGGCTCTGTAGCCCAAAAAGAGCCGCTGAAGGCCGCCAAATGCGACATTTCGTGGCGGTTCCGTGGTGGAATTTTGGAGTTAGGTCTCCAAACTTTTTCTGTAGCTTTAGTTATGCCTGCATGTAATTTTAAAATGCTGATTAATCTGTATTTTATATGTAGTAGTTAACCGCAATCAGAACGGTGTCTTGCGTAGCTAGACCGAGGTGAGTACGGGACGTCCTCAGGGAAACGTTGAATATTTTAACCTTACTTTAGGCGTGTTAAGAAAGGAAGGAGGAAGAATAAAGAATGGTGAAGAATGGTTGTAGGATCTAGATCTACGTTAAACACGGATGCAAAATATAGATCTAGATTAACTACGGAGGTAAGTTTAATATTAAAAGGGGGCTTGTAGGGTTCATTCAGATTTAGTAGTCATGGATGATTAATTAAAGATTAATCCTTTTATTCTTTAATAGATTTAAAACTAGATCGACAATGATGCATGTAGATTATGATTTCTGGAGGGAAAAAGGGTTCCCACTCTTAACCCCTATTTCGACATGGAACTCCGTTCATATCTAGCCTTTACCAAAACAATTGTTAATCTAATCTTTAATCGTGGTCGTGATTATCAATGAATTGATAGCGCGCCCAATTAGGATGTTATCTATTTTTTTGATAAAGTTTATAAACTTTATAGGACTTAAAAAGAGTATAAGGATCTTCATCATCCATTAACCTACCCTAATCCCATGAACCCTAACAAGCGAAGAATTACTCGCGCATGTTGGGAGAAGAAGAGAGGGAGAGAGAAATCATATTAAAACTACAAAGAGATAGAATAAGAAAACAACTACCTTTATTAATCAACAAAATTCATTTACACTTTGTTTCCTTAGAAAATGATTACAAAATGCTAGTTTGCTTCTCGATCTCTTCTAAGGAGGTAGATGAACCGTTGATGATCAGCTTGGATGCGTGAGCCTGTCGTGGACTTCGTGATCTTTTAGCTTGATGCCTTCTAACTTTAGCCGTTGATCTTTTATATAGCCCTCAAATAAGAAAACCTAGTTACCATATATGTGACCTCATAATATGGTAACTTTCTATATATGGTAACTTTCCATATATGGTGACTTTCCATATATGGTAACTTTCCTAATATGGTGACTTTCCATATATGGTAACTAGTTGTTAGGATCCCAACCAGAAAATTCAGGGCCCTAACTACTCAGAAGTGCGGCGGAACCGCGGCATATTGGTGGGTTTGCCCGCGGATCCGTGGTGGATTAGGAGGATCGTGGGTTCGTTTCTCTTGAGGCTTCTTCTGGTGACACATGTAGACTATTTTGGTATCTGAAATCTGAAAATCTTCTCTACGTCTCTGCCAGAATTGATTTCTTCAATTTACTTTACTATTTCGGCAGATTTGATCTCGATAACTCGGATTTCCTTGATTCCAGTCCTGAAATAATTTCTGCACAATTATCTCAATAAATAATGTTAGAAGAATTTGTATTTATTGAGATATTATCTTTAACCATTTGTCATGATATTTTAGTTTTAAGAGAATTGGTCAAAGATATTTAATAAGGTAAGCATATTAAATGGGCCAAATGTTACATGGATATTATATACTTACTTTTTCCTTCATAATGTTAATTATAATATATAAACACATGAAAATAGTATTTTTACTGATAAACCCTCATATGTGTCATATATTATAATAAACACCTTTTTTATATAGAAATAGTAGGAAAAATATCATATTAAAAGTGCAGTTTTATCAATTGAACAAATATCCCCAAACTTTACTTTCATCGTCCCGAGAAAACTAGTTATTCAAAATAAGGAGAAAAAAAAGAAGAACTAAGTAGCACACTTTCGTAGGCAACACGATTGCACTGAGCACGTGCAACAGGATGTTAAACTTCTAGGTGTCCCTAGTAGGAGGAGTGTTGTTTCCTGAGGGTTTTCAGTGGATTACACCCACAAAATCCTATAATAAAAGAAAGATGGTGAAAGTTACATAGAAAGATAAGAACTATAAAAGAAAGAACTTGAGAATAAGAGTTTCCAACTATAACTGCTTTTCAGTTGCTATGAGCCCTATCTTAATGGTCATGAAAAAATCTTAGAAATCACATCATCCCTCAATAAAACATAGCCTTTAGTCTTCCTCCCTATTTTTCATCCAAACATTTGATCATATACCCTTACGTGTGTGTAAAAGATATCTTTACACTTAGAGAATTCAATTCAAGCTATCATACTCTTGTCCATCTTCCAAAATACTTTATGGTTGGTGAATATTTTCGATAAAATTGCTTCATGCGACCGTTAATACTTCTTAAGGTACTAACTGACCGATTACAAAATGTGCTCGCGCATTTAAGCGTAATTCCTCGTCATGCAACACCTAAGGCGTAGCAGTGACTCCCAAACCAGTTGGGCTAAGGTATTAGGTGATAAAGCACCCTCGCTATATTTTTTTATGCTGCCTTGGTAATTACAAAACCATTGTGCATTTTTTTCTTCACCACTTATATTTATTTATTTATTTATTTATACTAAGGTTTTTAGACAAGAGCATTTCAAGGTATTCTCTACTATCCCAAATTCCAAGATGTGTATAAGTGCGTATAGTAGGGTATCAACATTCAGATGTTTGGCGTTAAGAATAAGGACTATTTTTCAGACTTAATTTTATTCTCAGATTAGTAATTTCCTTCATCTTACTAACCCTTCGGATAACAGCTCATAACTACTTATTATTAGTTTTGTTTAAGAAAACATCTAACTTTCTTGTTTTTCTCAAACTATTCCTATCTTTTATATGTAAATTTTCACTTTCAAACTTTCATTACAAAAAAAATTTAAAATTTTTGTGCTTATATATAGTATAATGCAAAGTAATGCGTGAATAAGCACAAACCTCCCCCAAACTTGTTTACAGTAGTGTCCTCACTGATGTCACCTGTTAAGCTTAAAAAAACTGTAGACTTGGGAGGAAAAGTAAAGGGGACAAGAAATAATGAAAGTGAAATCCTCCCCCAAACTTATTTTTGGCTCACAATTTTGTAAAAATTTTCTTTCAAGAGCCAAAATATTTTTCTTCCCCCCTCCAAACTTGAGTAAAATAGTATTAAGCATTTAAAATTATTTAGGGGGGTTAAAGTTATTGGTCAAAGCTAAGCCTTACAAAGACCAAAAGTCAATACCAACCATTCAAAAAATTTATTGATGTAACGCACTGGTTGGTGGAAAATCAAAGATTTGAAGAAGTGGGGAGATAGGAGGCAGTATGGTTAACGTCTCGGTTGATAGAGACGAAATAATAATGGTGAACGGAAACGAGAATGTGGATGATTAGGAATGGAAAGAATGGTCACATTCTCGTATGAGATAAGAAGAAATGGTGGTGGTTCAACTTCTTCAAGTGGAGGTTGATTAATCAAAAAATCCGTGTTGTTTAAGAATGCAAGTTCGTCGGCAAAAAGTTCTTCAAAACTTTCATCGATGGTGTAATTGAACATTTTGTTGTCAGTAAGTTTTGTGCCAGAATTTATCATACTTGATTTGTCAAAAATTATGGAGGTAGGGGACTCAAAAAACTCATCTACCTCATTTTCAAAAGTATCCAAATCAAGTTGGCTTTCTGAAATTATCAAACTTGAATTATCGGAATGTGATTCATCAACACTTACTGAAATTATAGGAAGAATAGAAGAGGAACCTGAGAAAGTAGAAGGTGAAATGGGTAAACAAATTAGTGTGTTGAGTATCGCTGAACCAGATGTGGGAGATGAAGGCTGAATTTCGGTTTGCTGTTCGGTTATACAATTATCATCAATTTCAAGACACATTTGGGGTTCGGGAAGAATAATTATTGGCTCGAGATGATGACCACAAGGAAGTGGAAGGACCTGATGAATTGGTGGGACAAACTCATCCAAATTTTCGGGTTCATCATTCAATATATCCCCAACGTCAATCTCCTCATTCAAGTGAAGGTTAGAATTCTCAAACACCTCATTAAAATTATGGTTTTCAATCAATTTTGGTTCAAGAGTGGAGGTGTAGAGATCACAAGGGTTGGGTATGGTTTCACTTGAAATGGACCCTTTACAATCTGGTAAATCAAACACTATAAAGTAACACAACTTATCAGACATTCTATCTTCAATTGGTGCACTCGATAGATCAGAGAAACTGGAGTTGTGGATTTCAATTTGGGATGGGAAGGTTTGATTAGGAAGGGTGTATCGTTCTCTTTCACTACCCAAATTCTCAGTTTGTCCTATAGCCGTATAATACGCTGAAAATTTTTGAGCCGGTTCAAAACTAGTTGCTTATTTATACTCAGCCATGCTTTCTGCCAATTCCTTTCTGAGGCGGTGCATCGATTCCACACCTTCTTCTAATTTCTGCTCAAGACTATACTTGGGTCGATAAGGGGTTTCAGTATAAGATTGAAATTCTTGTGGATAATTAAAACCCCCAAATGACTGATTAGAAAGACTGTCTATAGAAGGTGTAAAGGTCGGATAGGATTGATAAGAATAGTATGGTTGCGAAAATTGAGTAGGAGTAAGATCAATATTATGATAAGAAGAATATTGATACGGGTTGGTTGGTTGGCTATTTTCAATAGAGATCATATATGCCACAAACCGATTATGAAATTCGTCTTTAGAAAGTGGTGGTGATGGTTGATATTGGTCCGGATTAAAACTTTGGCCGTTAGCCCTCGCTATATGCTCAGCGATGGACATGCGTTTAGGAGTTCCTTCACTCGGAGTATCCACTGAAACAGATGTAGAATTAGGATACGGTTGATAAGACCCGGACTGAGGTGGCCAACTGTTTCTATCCGCTTATTTTATTCGATCTCTTAAAGATATGGGAGAGTCGGATGGTATACCGAAGCGATTACGAAGACAAGAAATATCTGGTTGTGGTTAGCAAAGCTCGGCAAGAATTCGTCTGTTTGGATTACCCATTATAAGAAGAAAAGAGGGGGAAAGGGTAAAAAGGAAAAAAAAATGGATTGTTTTGCTTTAAAAGTGGACTTGGGGGTTGACTCAGAAAATCACAAAAAAATTCATAAACAACCCTAGAACTAAGGTAATCTAGGTCAAGTCTCTAGACCGCTCCTAAACTTCCAAAGGACAAGCTGCAGGATCAATCCTCTATCACCTCTTACTACCCTTACGGCCAGGTAAGTGCCAGGTAGGTATCCGCTATACGAATCACCGAAAATAGTGGGCCTAATTAAATAACCACTTGCCTTCGACACACTTGCCTAGACACCACAAAAATTAATGCGGATAAGCGATAGATTACCCACGACCTTCCTTTGTTTTTATTGAGCGCGACAGTCCTCAGAGTCTTATCTAGATATTTTTTAAATCAATGTAGGGTTGATGCAGATGCTCATTTTGTGATTTGCGGGGCCTAGAAAGGGTGATAAAATCCCCACCTAATCTGAATTTTGGTCTTCCCCCTTAAAGTCCGTATTAAAATATGAATAAACAATCCAAGTACAAAACTTTGCAAAAAGATTTTTGAGCGGCGATATTTTGCAAAGAATCCTGCAGGAAAGATATTTTATTGGATTTTAGAGGAGAGAGAAAGAGTTGAGAAATTTACCAGAGAAGTTTGAAACCTTAGATCTCCAATTCCGCCGCGCTTCCGCCGCTATTTGTCCTTATTGCCGCGGATCCACCGCGAGAAAGAGGTATCTCGTGATGAGTTTTGCTACGTGGGCTCCTGTGCTCCTCTGGATCTTGATGAATGTCTCTGTCTCTCTGTATCCTCAAGTTTGTGACTCCAGATTCCCTCGCAACATTCACACAATAATCGTTAAATATATAATTTGCACTTTTGTTTTATTTATGATATTGATCAAATAAGAATTCAACACAAATAGTAAGAATAAAAAAATTATGCACGTATCCCCGGCAACGGCGCCATTTGATTGATCTGTATTTTATGTGTAGTAATTAACCGCAATCAGAACGGTGTCACGCGTAGCCAGACCGAGGTGAGTACGGGTCGTCCTCAGGGAAACGTTGAATATTTTAATCTTACTTTAGGCGTGTTGAGAAGGAAGGAGGAAGAATAAAGAATGGTGAAGAATGCTTGTAGGATCTAGATCTACGTTAAACACGGATGCAAAATATAGATCTAGATTAACTACGGAGGTAAGTTTAATATTAAAAGGGGGCTTGTAGGGTTCATTTGGATTTAGTAGTTATGGATGATTAATTAAAGATTACTCCTTTTATCCTTTGATAGATTTAAAACTAGATCGACAGTGATGCATGTAGATTAGGGTTTCTGGAGGGAAAAAGGGTTCCCACTCTTAACCCCTATCTCGACATGGAACTCCGTTCATATCTAGCCTTTACCAAAACAATTGTTAATCTAATCTCTAATCGTGGCCGCGATTATCAATGAATTGATAGCGTGCCCAATTAAGATGTTAACTATTCTTTTGATAAAGTTTATAAACTTTATAGGACTTAAAAAGAGTATAAGGATCTTCATCATCCATTAACCTACCCTAATCCCATGAACCCTAACAAGCGAAAAATTACTCGCGCATGTTGGGAGAAGAAGAGATGGAGAGAGAAATCATATTAAAACTACAAAGAGATAGAATAAGAAAACAACTAGCTTTATTAATCAACAAAATTCATTTACACTTTGTTTCCTTAGAAAATGATTACAAAATGCTAGTTTGCTTCTCGATCTCTTCTAAGGAGGAATATGAACCGTTGATGATCAGCCTGGAAGCGTGAGCCTGTCATGGACTTCGTGATCTCTTCAGCTTGATGCCTTCTAACTTTAGCCCTTGGTCTTTTATATAGCCCTCAAATAAGAAAACATAGTTACCATATATGGTGACTTCGTAATATGGTAACTTTCCATATATGGTGACTTTCCATATATGGTAACTAGTTGTTAGGATCCCAACCAGAAAATCCAGGGCCCTAACTCCTCAGACGTGCGGTGGAATCGCGGCGTAATGGTGGGTTTGGCCGCGGATCCGCGGTGGATTAAGAGGATCGTGGGTTCGTTTCTCTTGAGGCTTCTTCTGGTGACACATGTAGACTATTTTGGTATCTGAAATCTGAAAATCTTCTCTACGTCTCTGCCAGAATTGATTTCTTCAATTTACTTTACTATTTCGGCAGATTTGATCTCGATAACTCGAATTTCCTTGATTCCAGTCCTGAAATAATTTCTGCACAATTATCTCAATAAATAATGTTAGTAGAATTTGTTTTTATTGAGATATTTTCTTTAACCATTTGTCATGATATTTTAGTTTTAAGAGAATTTGTCAAAGGTATTTAATAAGATAAGCATATTAAATAGGCCAAATGTTACATGGATATTATATGCCTACTTTTTCCTTCATAATTTTAATTATAATATATAAACACATGAAAATAGTATTTTTACTGATAAACCCTCATATGTGTCATATATTATAATAAACACCCTTTTCATATAGAAATAGTAGGAAAAATATCATATTAAAAGTGCAATTTTATCAACTGAAGAGATGCCTAAAATAATTTTTTGAACAACTTTGAAATTCGACAGCAAGCACACTGAAATGAAAATACGATTCGGAAATTTCGATCGATCGATGTTTTAAACACGTTTGAACAAGCTAGTAAAGGTTAATGGCATGGCTCTGATACCATGTAAGTCTACGGTAGCGCCCCGGCCGTCAATCCGAGGCCAAATGCGGAAACAAAAACTTTTTAAGAAATCGGCGCTATCGTAGTCATTCACCCGGATCGAACCATTAACGCTAAACTAGCTAACTACTAAGAAGTGAGAGTGGCTATACTGATCGATCCGTGTCCTTCAGTCTTTGGCCACCATCCCAAGCTCCTCGCGGCATCTCCGATCTTTGGTCTCCTCGTCGGATGGGCACCACATCAATGATTCTTTTTACGGGCTCCCGCTTCATCCGAAGCAACTCGAACATGAAGTTTGCTAGCCGACATGTCCAAGGTGAAGTAGAGAATGTGTGTGATAACTTTGTCTTAAGCATCCATTGATTCTCAACACATGAGAGTGTATGGATGGAGGTTTAAGATGATGCCATTAATGGAGATAGTGAGCTCAAGAAGAAAGAGGAAGAAAAAGAGCTTTCTTTTGTTATTGTGTTGGAATAATAATGAGAGTGAGCTAGAATCATAAACACAAGAGCAAACCCCAAGCCATATGGCTGCCCTCTATCTCTCCTCTTATCATTTCAACACACTAAATCAATCCAAAATGTAACATATGCACAAATAAAGAGACCATGAGTCATCACCTATGCATATGTCACAATAAATGCTCCTCATCATGACATTGAGCTCATAATTTCCATATGTAAACATTTATCCAAATGTTTACAACAATAAAAAGAGGATGACATCTACTAAAGTAAACTCATGACGGATCACAAGGATATCCCTCACCAGTATATACATACCTGCATCGGTATTCCGACTGAATGCAAATGCGATGAGACTAAAGTAATCCAACAAATCTAATACTAAAATCCGGCTTAAACCAAAGCCCACTAGTATGATCCGCCCGATCATGATCCGTGCACTACTGCACGTATATGATCGAACCCTGCCATAATATCAAACGGCCTCTACAAAGTTTCGTCCGAAACTTGAGAAACTGTTTGTGGGGGACTCTAAAGACTCGTCAATACACTTGTTGTAGATCTAACCACTAGTATGTCAGTGGCACTAGCTGTGCGAAACGGCTGCCGAGGTATTGACTAAAAAGGAGTCCGATGAGCAAACTCATCTAGTAACCCTACTGAGCCTGTTAGTGACAATATCCGTATAGTCCGATCCATTCGTCTATGAGTATCGCATGTCATGCCTAGGCGGTTGGTAAAAGTCAGACCTCCAAAAGCGGTACAAGTCGTGTCGGAGTGTAGCCCAGAACACCCTGAGATACTACTGGAATATCTACCAGTAAATCTCCTGCCATGGCCAAGGACTTCATGTAATGGCTCCCTTAGACACAGCGCGATCTCACCCCCAATACCGGGAGAGACGAATGCCCTGCCGATCCACTCACTGCCTCCATATAGCTCGGGACTGTACCTAACTAAAACCTGTTTGCACGACTTCTTTGAGCCGTGGTAGGGTAGTAATCAAAGCACAGTGAGAACTCACACGAGGTAAATGACGATCTCAGGTCGATGAACTAATCTGTACACATGTCACCAGGGAACCGCTATCTGATGCTAGGTACAATACGAACTAGCAGGTTCCCGGTGAGTCCTGTCCGGTGTACTCATAACCCAATGAGCACCTGTATACATCTTAGGTGAACCAACCGACACCAATGGCTTGTGAGACCGGCCACCGCCCCTCGTCGGGGTCTCGACTGTATACACTAGTCTACTCCGGAGTATCGATGCCCTGTCTCGAAACTCCCACGACTAGGGACACTTTAAGGATGTGCTTATAGACTACCCAACTCTCACGTATATGATCGCCATCATACTGCTGGTAGTCAAGAAAGAATCCTAAGGGCCCTATCAACGTGTAATTGTGATCTGTAATATCACCTAAAGTATGTACACGATAACAAAGATAAAGCAGATAGCATACAATCATCTCGAGTAAGACTGTCCTACCGGTATAGGTCCTCCCTCAATCATTGCAATCATGTGCCTGCGATCCAATAATTGACTTTGAGGGCACTATATCCAACACCACGGTTAAGAGATCATGCAAAACGGTGGTTTTTAGGTACAGTCCCGAGTCACATGGAGGCAATGAGCGATAGGAGGGGTTTCGTCTCTCCCAGTATTGGGGGTTGATGTTGCGCTGTGCTCGATTGGCTATAACAGGAAATCCCTGGCCAGGGTTGATGAGATTTACTGGTAAGTGTTATCAGTAGATTCTTGAACCGTTATGGACCTTGCATCGGCATGACTTATCGGGCTATTGGGGTCTGACGTTATACCACCCCCAGGCTGTGATATGCGACATATCAGACGAAGAGACCGGACTGTACGGTAGTGTTACTGATTGGATGCGCAGGAGTTATAGCAGGCTTGCTTGTTGATCTTCTAATCGCTCAATACCCTGGTGGCCGTTACGTTTAGCAGACCACTTGAGGCTTGTGGGTGTTTGATATGATCATCACCTACTGCTGGCGTATTGACGAGTCTTTAGAGTTCTACACGGAGCTTTCCTGGTTCATGCGAAACGGAGTAGGAGCACATATGCGATATGTGCGGGACCGAGATTAATACGAGTATATTATACCGTATTCTATTCTCGCGACATTTGATATTAGTCGGTTATATGTAATATAGCCAGATTATTAAATCAAGAGTTGATTTAATAGTTTAATGTATAATTATATATTTGATATATTAAATTACATTAACTAGTATTAGCTCACTTAAGATTTCTTTTCTCACTTTTTGATACATTGATATATATGTGATATATATTAATTGTATTCCTTTTGCACAAAATTTATATATGATATATATTGTTGTGTCATTCTAGGTTACACATGCAACATGTATGAGACTAACACCATGTTAGGGTTAATATTTATTGTTAAGTAATTACAAATTAGTGGAGATATTTTGATGGTTGGAAGCTTGGAGAAGCTTTAAGATAACCATTGACTTAATCCACTCTTTTGTTTTCCTTAAGATATTTATCAACTCAACCATTAACCATACACAATGGTCAACTCTCTACAAGGGTTAGATATATGATATACTCATCTATGGTTGCATTTCGAACCTCATGAGTTCATTCATCTTCTTCTTCTTCATCAAGTGAGAAAAGCTTGCTAGCTTTTTAAAAAGTGATGGAAACTTGTGAGAAAAATATATCTAAAGTGAGCCCACATCCTACTTCATCATCCTATACTATTAGCCATTTAGTTTAGGGTGTTTGCTTCACTAATCTACAGAATTAGTGAAGAGATAGAATGAGTTAGTGTCTCCTCGATGTAGATCATCTTCGGCCTCGAAGGCTTCGAAACAAGCTTGTTCGTTTCTTCATGGGTGCCATTCTAGAGTCCCGGGATCGTGATCGTAGCGAAGGGACTACTACACGGAGCTATTGAAGTGAAGGACCGGTCTACAAAAGTTGTATTTCTTGTTCTCTTAGATATAAAGAGATTACATATCATGTTTAATCCTAAGTCTCTAATTAAGATCTTGGTTAGGGTTTGTTTAGCACCCCAAAAAATTGTAAAGTAGCATGATTGATGCTTGCCAAAACCTTGCTAAGGTGCTAAGCCAACCCTATAGTAGTATTTGAGCCAAGCTAGAGCATTAAGCGTCGTGTAGGCAAAGTTTAAAGTCCGATCGAACTCCGAAACCCCGAAAAATCCTACTTTCTAGAAATTTTTTCAAAAGTTGAAATTTTTCATTTTAAAAATACTCAGAAAATCATGCAGGGAATTCTAAGGATTACTGTGAAGTACGAAACCATAGCTCACTCAAGGGACCGCAGAAACGCTGCCAAACCATGCGTTTGGCGGTGGTTCCGCGGCCAACTTTGGGAGTTCGGGGCTAATACTTCAGGGGTTTATTCCTGGGTACTTTTTCATGTTTCTGGGAATTTTTAATTCTACTCAAGTGTTGAACTTTCTGGGAAATATTGGGAATTCGTTGATTCGATCGGAAAGTTTAACTTCATTTAAGTTTTTTCGGGTAATTTAGAACGTGTTAAAAGGTTCGAACGGATATCAATAACTTATTTTTTCCCCTATCGAAAAACTTTCAAGTGTTGGATTTTTCCTGAGTTTAAAACTTTCAGAAAATTATGCAAGTGAATCTGTGGACCCTCTAGAAGAACGTAACCTTAACTCGATTATGTGACCGTCAAAACCGCCACTGAACCATATGGTTTGTTGTAGTTTAGCGTTGCCACATGAGAGGCGTTGGTTTGACCCTTCTACGGCTGGTTCATAGTGGCTGTGACATGTTCTGGGACTTTTTGAACTCCGCTCAAGTGTTGAGCTATTTGGGAAATCTTGGGTGTTTGTTTATTCGATCGGAAAGTTTAACATTGTCTATTTATCTGGAATGTGATACAATATGTGGAATTCATTTAGTTAGGCATAAAATCCATAATATGTGATATTTCGGGTTTACGATGTCTAAAGAGATTGTGGATTCCAAATATTGTAGTTTTACATTTTCTTTTCAGTGACCGTAAGTGTAATATATGATATATCGCTGTTTTCATCGCTATAGATCGACGACAATTGTGATAGGCATATTTACTTACGCTGATGACATGTGTTGTTATGTGTTGCTGTGATATGTTATATTGGATCGTTGTATTTTTGAATAGCCGGGGGTTTTATGTGAGATTAGAGTTTTTTCATTTTCATTCATGTAAAATTCATTGTATGTAATATTCTTTTATTGGAGGCACTTCCGGGTTGAGGATGATGTCACCATTGTATATTATTTACTTTTCCGCATTAGGATAGACCCAAGGCAGGGAGCACAAGTAACCGGGTTCTAGGGTACAGTGGGAGACCATCTCGAGGAGTCGAGACCGGGTCTCCTAACTCTAGAATTGGTAGGGTTGCTAGCCGCTCTCGTAGGGGTCTAGGGATGTGGGTTTGGCTATTCATCGCGACCGTGGAATCCGTGTTTTATACTGGCTTAACTTAAAACAAGGAATTCCTAGAATATCCAATATTTCATATGTGATTCTTCTGTTGCTGATATTCTGTGATGTGATCATTTTATATACGTGAGACGAATGCTTATACTATATATATATATATGATATATAAATATTATTGCTTTCGTTTATTCTGTGATGCTTAGGAAGCATAAATAAATGGGACTTCATTAATGAGATTAATGAAAGAAAAAGAAACCTAAAGATGTTGTAGAAACTTGTTTCGAAAACTGGTAGCTCTCTGGTAGCTCTAGTTCTTGCTTTGCATAGCGGTATTCCTTGTAGAATATCGAGCACCTTATTCGATAAGGAAAGAGCCAAGATCCCTTCACCGGGAGTGACCTCTTTAGGGAAACTAGCAGATGCTGCAAACTCGGTTTGTCTTCTGATTGCTTTTATAGTTTTTGTTTTGCAAAGTGGTATTTGTGAAATATCCTGCACCTTATTCGATGAGAAAAGTGCCGAGACCCCTTCACCGGGAGTGTCCTCGTTAGCGAAACTAGTAAAAGCCTAAAAAACAGTCCTTTCTCAAAATCACTCGATTCTACAACGATATCAAGTTCAGTACGCTCATGGTTTTCTTAAAAACCTGCATAGCCCTCCGTCATTTCAGATAAGTAGTATTTAGTATTCGTGTTGCGTTTGTTGACCTTTTCAAGGCGTAGTGTGCGGTAGCTGATTAGTGCTTATCTGCAAAGCATATGATGCGGTTGGATTAGGGTAGTCGTGTGGCCTTGTTGACCTTGTCAAGGGTCGTGCGGGTGGGTTTAATTCAATCGGAAAATGACGGGTTGAACTTGACTTGCGGTCTATGGTTTGTTGACCTTGTCAAGGTCATAGATCGCTCGGGGCAAAAAAAATTATCGGGAATTTCAAGTGTTGAAATTTGCAATAAGATTGCATATCTTCTATGAGTTAGTTGGATCCCGATACCCACTGCGAGTAAGAGTTACTCCTGGGAGAGTTTTACACATGATAAGTAGCCGATCAAGTAGGTGTCTAGAAAGGTGTTAACGGGGTTATGCCTATGGGAAAACGAGGTTTATTTTAATTAGGTCCGTGCGAAAGCACGGGGAATCTCTCTCAAAGTACCGACACTGGCCTGGCTGAAAGATTGGCGAACTTGTAGGGTGTAATTAATCCCGGCTAGTCTTACCTTTTAGGGTTTAAAGGAAGATTTGACTAAAACAGTGGGAGCCATCCTGATTAGATAAAATGATAACCAATCTAATCTTGCGAACGCGCACGCAGAGTGTTTTCTTCTCTCTCTCTCCTGGTAGCGATTATATCACGCCTTAATCAAGATGATAATATGGATGCATTGACCGAACCTGCTTATTATACTGAGCTAAGGGAACGTTGGTTCCACTCTATCTTATAATTATTATAAGTCTGAGAAGGAAATAGGGGAATATCCGGATTCCCATGCCACCCAATCGAAGAAAGTGCATGTTGATGCATATTCTTCAGGTATTCTTATTACAGAGAACAGAGAATGGGTGATATGTCTCTAAGTGTAAGAGAATGATGCAATTGTTGCAACCAAGTCAGTTGGCAGATATCACCTTGTATTAAATACATTGATTCTAAACGAATGTTATTACATACCGAACCTGATATACAACATTACATCATGTTCTTTACTGAGTTAAAGAAAGGATATAATTCTGTATTGGAGGATAATGTTGTGAACATTTTCCTGAATCAAGAGTTGATTCAATCAGGCACGTTATATAATAGCATATACGTTTTAAATCAAACCACAGTTCAAAGTATGTAGAACACACACAAGAGGACTAATTCAGGAATGAACGAATCCTTCTTGAGGCATTGTAGACTAGGTCATACCAATGCGACACGACCAGCTAACTTACATAAGGATGAATATGAGAATCTGTTCGAATTTCCATCTTATAATACTTGCCAATCTTGTCTCAAAGAGCACATGACCAATTCTCCGTTTACTGGAAACAGAGAAAGAGTTATTGAACTCTTGGGACAAATACATAATGATGTATATGGTCCCATATCTACAAATGCCAAGGTTGTTTCTTTTAAGAACCAAACGGGTAAAAGTAATATAGTCCTACGATGTGATCGAGGAGGCGAATACTTGTGTATGGAGTTCCTGGAGTTTCTAAAAGGAGAATGTGATTCTCTCTCAGCTTACTCCTTCGTATACACCACAGCACAACGGTGTATCGGGGTGGAGGTATCGCATCCTATGAGATATGGTGCGCTCTATGATGAGTACTGCTGAGTTACCTGTTTTCTTTTGGGTGTTATGCGCTTGAGAAGCTGCATACCTATTGAATGGGGTTCCATCCAAATCAGGGCCTACCACTACATATGAGATATGGTATGGGAAGAGACCATGTCTTAAAACGAGTTAAGATATTGGGTTGTCCGGCCTATGTTGAAAAGCAAAATCCGGACAAGCTCGAGGCAAGGTCAGTTGTGTGAGTTTTTCGGGATATCCCAAACATTAGTAAGGGAATATCTTCTACCTAACTAAGGAGCAAAAAGGTGTTTTATTTCTCAGTATGCCACCTTTTTAGAAAAGGAATTTCTTGTGAAGAAATTAAGTGGTCATGAGGTAGAACTGGAAGAAGTTCCAGCTAGACAAACTAACAGCTGATAATTTGGTGAAACTAAAGGATTCAATAGTCTCCAACGAACCTCAGCCTTTCCGCGAATCTGGTAGGGTTCCTCATCCATTTGAGAGATACTACAGTCTTCTCGGTGACAGTGGAAGTGAGGATTACATCATGAGATGATTGCCCAACCAGGTTCAGGCAGTTGGAACGTCTGTTTTGATAGTCAAAGAGTTTGACTTCATCAAAATGGTAGATGAACATTGTATATACAAAGAAAGTTGTAGAAAGTAAGGCTGTGATCAGTCGAAAATATTGCATATTTTAACCGGCAATTTCCCTATCATCTGCATACATATAGAAGTGTTCGGCATTCATATTCTACATATTAGCAAATCGGTCGCAAAATATCAGATTACATGTATTCGACCTTAAAACCGGCATTTCTAGGGAAATTGACTGGATTTCATTACATGGCATATTTTCTATATCTTGCAACCCGTGTTTCGAAGTCTGTGCAGGAAAAGAGAAGCTTGCTCGATCATTAGCTTGCTCGACCATTACATCGCTCGTAAATTCACTAAATTCAAATCTGGTACCAGTACAAAGGAGTAATCACAATTCAGCACATCAAAAGAAGCCCTAAACTACAGTACAAGCCCACAGAAGAAGACACTCAGACCAAGGCCCCAACTTAGCCGCGGAACCGCGGCCAGAGCTGGCTTAGGCCGCGGATCCGCGGCGTCTTGGTGACTTCATCTCATAAATTTTGGCCCAAGTTGCTTCACCCAGTGGCTACAGTTCAAAAATGCATGACATTTTCCAGAATACTCCAGATACTTCTACCAGTTCAGCAAACACTTGGAGCTTCACTAAATTAGCCTATCATTCTAGAACTTTCCCTAAACCCTAGCTTAAACCCTAAGCTAACTCCTAACAAACTCCTTCTAGAAACTCCTCAACAAACTTTTGGAGGGAAAGGGAAATTCAAATCTAAACCTAGGGTTTGGGAGTTCTATAAATAAGACCCTAGGCTCATTGTAAGAAATTATTCAACCTTGGGAAAGTTTAGAAAAATCAATCTCTTTCTTCATTCCCTCTTCCTCAAGTTTAGTGAAAGAGCTTGTAGGAAACCCTAACCCTAAATCCAACCACAATTCAAGATCTTGAGTGCAAGCCAAGCAAGATGCCTTCAACCCTTTAGGAGCGGAGCCGATTTCAACGGAGCAAGCGATCCGAAGCCGATCCACGACTCACGAAGCCGAGCGACGCCCGATCAACAATCTAGATTCTTCTTCTTGTAGTTCTTGAAGCAAATGTAATCAAAATTGTTGAGATCAATAAAGGTGATATTCTTTTATCTTGTTTTCTTTAAATTCCGCATCATGTTATCTTTACAAATCTTTAATATTGTCTTTGTGGTGATGTGTGAATAAAACTCCGCTCGTCGAGGAGTCGAGACGGATAATAGAATGATGATGTAACATAGCTTTAATCGATTCTTGATTCCCACGAGTTTTGTAAACCCTAGCTAGTTCAAGAAACGACGACCCATTTCGTTTCGATGCTTTCTTGATTGACATCGATCGAAATTGGGGAGTTACGATCGTTTCTTGAATTTGGTAGAGGCTAGAAAAGGAATGATATCGACGAAAGAACAAGGGTTATAGGATGAAACCCTAGTTTCACGAGAAAGCCCCAACTCTCGTCGATCATCATCAATCTAGTATCAATCCTTCGAAGGACAAGAACACGATATCTTTAGATTACATCACGTCTATTGATACTATTGATTCCTACGAGCCTCTCTTATATTCTTGATTGTTGATTGGAAATATTATCAAAACAACCGATTCTTGATTGTTTATAGTTTCTTGATTCTTGCATAAAGAATAGTGACTCTCGAATACAAATCATTCTTGAATCATGTTTTCTTTTATTGTTGCTTAACTTTTCATTTCAAACGTATCAAAATACAAGTGAATCGTGCAATCCCTGTGGACGATCCGCACTCACTACAAACTACATCCGACACCGTAGTTTGATTGCGGTCAAAATAGTTTTTTGGTTGTGAAGTTCTTTACAAATTTCTCTATATACTACACAACGGGAAAAACGATCAATCAAAATGGCGCCGTTGCCGGGGATCGCGCTAATTCATTTACATTTTTAGTTTGAAGTGAAAGAATTATTACATTCTACTTCTTGAATTCAAAATTCGTACAAACTCTTATACGTGTGTTGTGAATTGATTGCAAGGTGATCTGGAGCTTACTGGAAGTCTGGAAAATTATTTGGGATATACCAGAGAGCTGAGGGAGCCAAGATAAGCTCCCTGAAGAAATATTGTACAGTGATCGCACTGAGGAAGCGCGGAAGCGCGGCTAATACCTACCAAGTGCTGCGGATCCGCGGCTTGGTGAAAGGATCTCTGCAAAATTTTTGCAGCAGGTAATTTCTTGCTCTCTCCCCTCTCCTATTTTAGCTCCAATTAACCCTTTGCTGCAGGATTCTTTGCAAATAAATCGCAGCGCGCAAAAGCAAAATAAAAAATTGTGTGTGATTTTGATTTCTTGGTTGTTTGCATTCTAAATACGGAAATTTAAGGGGCACGGCCAAATCCAAATTAGGTGGGGATTTCATACCCTTCCTAGGCCCCGAAAATCGCAAAACTTGCATCCGCATTACCCTCATTAATTAAAAGAAATCTAGAGAAGACTCTAAGGACTGTCGCGCTCAATAGGACAAGAGAAGGCCGTGGGTAATTCATTGCTTATCCGCGTTTTCTTGTGGTGCCTAAGGCGAGTGTGTCTAAGGCTAGTGGTTATTAATTAGGTCCACTGTAGTGGTGGTTCCTTCCCACTTACCTGGCACTTATCCGGCCACAGGGGGACAAAGAGGCAGTGGAGGATTCTATCCTGCGGCTTGTCTTTTGGCAGTTAGGAGCGGTCTAGAGATCGGACCTAGGTGACCACTAGATTCTAGGGTTTTGTGTGCTGCATTTGTTTTGTCGCATCATTTTTTCAAAAATCCGACCCTTTTTCAAAAGCAAGCACCGCATTCATTTTCCCCTAATTATAAGTCAACGCTGCCACTTGTACTAACCCTTTTTAGTGCAAGATAGGCTGGACACGGGATTCTAGTGCCCGTTTAGTCCGCGTACCTTTTATCGACTCCGAAGTCGATAATTCTCCATTTACCTTTCCTTTACCCACTACCACATCCATACCGATGGATCCGAATCCATCAAACTTCTTTAACCCTAATCTGCCACCGTCCGTTGGTGCGCAGAATCCTACTCCACCCCACATTTCTCTCCAGGAAAGATGCTATCCACATAGAGGTCCTCTTTCGACCTGCTTATCCACACCACCAGCCAATGGGGATAACTTTGAGATTAAGCCCCAGTATATCAATCTTTTACCCAAATACCACGGACTCGAGACCGAGGACGCTTACGTTTTCATTACCAAATTTGAAAACGTATGCTCAATGATGGGTACGTCTCAACTTTCAATGGATGCGATGCGTCTACGACTTCTTCCATTTACTTTGTGCGATATAGCCGAGAAGTGGCTATATAACACCACCGCACACTCTATTACGAATTGGGAAGAATTCGTCGCTGCATTCCTTAAGAAATTTTACCCAGTCCAAAAGACGGCTCGAATCCGTAGCGAACTGAACCAATTTGCCCATCTCCCTGCCGAACCATTTTCAAAATACTTTGAACGTTTCAAGGATCTATTGGTTCAATGTCCTCATCACGGCATCCCGAGATGGGAGCTTTGCCGAATTATATATGAGGGCAGTAACCCTAGCACTAAACAGAGCCTTGAAAACATGTGTCAAGGTACATTTATGACCAAAGATGACGGGGAAGCCTGGCGATACTTAGAAGAGTTCGCTGAAAAATCACTAATTTGGGAGAGTGGAACCCAACCATTGAATAGGGGTGGCGTACACCAAATAGATGTGTCCATAGGTGTTCGAGCTGAAATGGCAGCAATGCAAAAGAAGCTCGACGCTATGGAACACAAATTTACAGCAGCCTCCCTAAACCCAATGTCGCTCCCCAAAACTGTTTGTGGGTGCTGTTCTGATCCGTCACATTTAACGGAAGAATGTCCATTAAACTCTGCGTTTCAAGGTCACGAGCATTCTAATGCCGCATTTCAAAGACCTCGAAACGATCCATATTCTTCCACGTACAATCAGGGTTGGAGGAACCACCCGAATTTTGCTTGGAACCAAAACCAATCTCAAAACACGGTTCCAAACACGAATCAATTTCAACGGGCTCTTCCTCCACCACAACAGCAACCCCTACAACTCACTCAGCACCCCTATCAGTCACAAAATTTCCAAAACCAGGGCAACACTCCTGCACAGTCTAATCCTATGCAGCCCTGTGCTGACGATTTCTCTCAATTCACTCAAACCATGAAATCACTTTTATCAAATTTCATGGATGTTTCGACTGAGGTTAGATCTTCCGTCAGTGAAATAAAGAAAAACTCAGCGTCCCAAGCTGAGAGTATTCGCACGATGGAAGCTGAAATCGCACGCTTAAAAGCCGAAATGAGTGCGAGAGAAAAAGGGAAACTTCCCTCTCAACCCCTACAGAATCCTGGGCATTACAATGTAAATGCCATTACAACGTTGAGATCGGGAAGAGTGCTGAATAATAATGTCGGGGAAGATATTGATAATACTGAAAATCATATCAACACCCCGGCTGAGTCCTTTCCACATACACGCACTTCACCTTCTGATCCTTCTTCTTCTACCAAACCACCTTCGCACGAGCCTATTCTCCATTTCCCTCTAGGCTCAACACCTTCACCCAACCCTTATAGTTTTCCACAGACGGTCCCCACACCTCCTTTGGGACCTCGTCTACCCCCCTTTCCTTCTCCTGTGATGGACCCTGCGCTTATTGCAAAAGCACCTTACCCGAATCGGCTAAGGGCAAATAGAACGAGTCCTCATATGGAGAAAATTTTAGAGATGTTCAAACAGGTTAACATCAATATCCCTCTCCTAGATGCGATTCAGCAAGTCCCCGCTTATGCGAAAATTCTAAAGGACTTGTGCACTAGGAAGAGGAAGACTCAAGTGCCGAAGAAGGTCTTTATGTCTAACAATATCAGCACTGCTTTTATACCCCAGCTTCCAAAGAAAAGAAAGGACCCAGGTTGTCCTACAATATCGATTTCGATTGGGGGTAAAAACATAAATCGTGCTCTTTTAGACCTTGGTGCGAGTGTTAACCCGTTACCTTATTCTGTCTATGAGCAATTAGGGATTGGAGAGCTGAAACCTGCTCATTGCACTCTCCAGATGGCAGACCGATCTATCACCAAACCAAGGGGTGAATTAGAGGATGTGTTGATAAAGGTCGGGGAATTTGTTTTCCCTGTAGACTTCATTGTGCTCGACACACATCCTGTAGCAAACCCCCGGGGCCAAATTCCGGTGATTCTAGGTCGTCCTTTCCTTGCCACTTCCAACGCTGTTATAAACTGTAGAAATGGTTCAATGAATTTATCATTTGGAAATATGACCATTGAACTAAACATCTATAGAGTTGGAAGTCAGCCGTGAGAACCCTCTGCTCATATTTTAGATGTGTGCTCTGTCCATGAGATCGCTCCCGATAGTTGTGGAGTTGAGGATCTTTGCTTTACTGATCTCGATGACATTAGCACATCTCTGTTTGACTTTGCACATGATCTTAGTGAGGACACTTTAGCTACACATGAGTCCTGCACTTCTGACTTTTCTCCACCCGAGTCTGTATCTTTCACAGGCTCTGAGCTTCTTTGTAGATCCAAAAATCAATCTATGACCCTTCCTTCTATCATTTCTCCGCCTGAGTTAGCTCTCAAAATTTTACCTTCTCACCTGAAATATGCATATCTTGGTGAGAACGAGTCATTACCGGTTATCATTTCCGCTTCTCTTGCATCAGAGCAAGAGAATGCACTTTTATCGGTATTGAGATCTAACAAAGAGGCGTTTGGTTGGAGTATGGCGGACATCAAAGGGATTAGTCCCTTGATAGTTGAACATCATATACATGTGATGGATGATGCCAGACCGACCCGAGAACCACAGAGACGGTTGAATCCCGTCATGAAGGAAGCTGTCATGAAAGAAATCGTCAAATGCTTAGATAATGGTATTATCTACCCCATCTCCGATAGCCAGTGGGTGAGTCCTATACATGTCGTTCCTAAGAAATCCGGCATCACAGTTATCACAAATGAGGCGAATGAGTTGATTCAGACACGCGCTCAAACTGGGTGGCGTGTATGCATCGATTATAGAAAACTCAACGCTGCTACGAGGAAAGATCATTTTCCTCTACCATTTATTGATCAAATGCTGGAACGCTTAGCGGGACGACAATATTATTGTTTTATGGACGGTTACTCAGGCTATAATCAGGTCCCCATCGCCAAAAAGGATCAAGATAAAACCACTTTTACTTGTCCTTTTGGTACCTTTGCTTACAGTCGCATGCCCTTTGGGTTATGCAATGCTCCCGCTATCTTTCAGCGGTGTATGATGGGGATATTCTCTGATATGGTGGAGAATTTTCTGGAGATCTTTATGGACGATTTCTCGATTTTTGGAGACTCTTTTTCTGATTGCCTAGCGAATCTGGACGCTGTTCTTACTCGTTGCAAAGAGAAGAACTTGACTTTAAACTGGGAAAAATGCCATTTTATGGTCCAAGAAGGAATAGTCCTTGGACATGTCATTTCACAGAAAGGCATTGAGGTTGACAGAGCTAAAGTAGATGTCATTCAAAACCTCCCTCATCCCAGAAGCGTCAAAGATATTCGCTCTTTCCTTGGCCATGCGGGCTTTTATAGGAGATTCATTAAGGATTTTAGCAAAATTGCTAGACCTTTAACACTACTCCTGGCCAAGGATACGACCTTCCACTTCGACTCGGATTGCGAGACAGCTTTCGACTCACTTAAACACTCACTCACTTCAGCCCCCGTTTTATCATCACCAAATTGGGACTACCCCTTTGAGCTGATGTGTGACGCATCTGATTTTGCAGTAGGTGCAGTCTTAGGACAGCACATCGATAAGATGCCACACGTGATTTACTATGCTAGTAAGACCCTGAATGATGCGCAAATCAATTATACAACCACCGAGAAAGAGCTTTTAGCGGTTGTATTTGCATTAGAAAAATTCAGGCCATACTTAATCGGCTCACCTATAGTTGTGTATACTGACCATTCCGCTTTAAAACATCTTCTGGCGAAGAAAGATGCAAAAGGTCGACTAATACGTTGGATCCTTCTTTTACAAGAATTCGATCTTGTTATCAAAGATAAGAAAGGATGTGAAAACGTAGTAGCTGACCACCTTTCACGCATCGTTTCTTCCCCTGTGACCCTGCCGATCAATGATTCATTCCCTGACGAACAATTCTTGAGCATATCAGCTGAACCATGGTTCAGGGATATTGTGAACTATCATGCCACGGGACTTATACCGAGCGATTGGTCAAAACAGGACAAATATCGTTTTCTTTCCCAAGTAAAACACTTTTACTGGGACGAGCCTTATTTGTTTAAATATTGTCCTGATCAGATCATTCGCCGGTGCGTCCCAAATGAAGAGTTCAAGAGTGTTCTTTCATTCTGTCATGATCAGGCCTGTGGGGGTCACTTTGGTCCTAGAAAGACAGCGGAAAAGGTTTTGCAAAGTGGATTTTATTGGCCGACCTTATTCAAGGACGCATTTGAGTATTGCAAAACCTGTACACAATGTCAGTATACGGGTAGAATATCCCAGAGGAATGAAATGCCTCAGCAACCCATTCTGGTTGTTGAAATGTTTGATGTTTGGGGCATTGATTTTATGGGTCCTTTTCCCAACTCCTTTGGGAATCTGTACATTTTGCTGGCGGTTGATTATGTCTCAAAGTGGGTAGAAGCCATTCCATGTCGCACTAATGACAGGAAAGTTGTCATTAAGTTCTTAAAAGAGAATATCTTTTCGCGATTTGGACACCCACGCGCTATCATTAGCGATAATGGGACACATTTCTGCAACAGATCTTTCGAGACTCTGATGCGAAAATACTCAATCAACCACCGTCTTTCTACACCCTATTATCCCCAAACAAGCGGGCAGGCTGAGATCTCAAACAGACAAATCAAACTTATCCTGGAGAAAACTGTTGCTAAGAATAGAAAAGACTGGTCGACCAAATTGACGGATGCTCTTTGGGCATTCAGGACAGCATATAAGACCGACCTAGGAATGTCTCCATATAGGATAGTGTTTGGAAAAGCATGTCATCTACCTGTCGAGATAGAGCATAAAGCATTGTGGGCTATAAAAGAAATAAATTTTGATTTAAACCTTTCTTGCAACTTTCGGAAGCTGCAACTTAACGAGCTAAGCGAACTCCGCGATGAAGCTTATGATAATGCTGTAATCACAAAGAATAGGACTAAGGTTTTTCACGATAAAAACATTTTAAGGAAAACATTTTCACCTGGTCAACAAGTCCTTCTTTATGATTCACGATTACACCTTCACGCGGGTAAGCTCAGATCTCGTTGGAAGGGACCTTTTGTTGTGCGGTCTGTATTCCCGCACGGGGCAGTAGAAGTAGAAAATGTTAAAAACGGTACCTTTTTCAAAGTAAATGGACATAGATTAAAGCCGTATTTTTCCACTGACCCCACGGAGGAGCTCTTGTTCTTACAAGAGCCAGTTTATTTGGATTAAAATTCCTCCGTCTCACCTTCATATCCAGTATATCATTGCATCATTTTTTGAATGAAGGTGGGTGAAAGATAAGTTTGGGGGAAGTTCTTCACTTATATATTTTGCCCCCACTAATAATTCCCTCCAGATTTACAGGTTTTATAGATATAGCTGTCGGCAACAGTGAGGACACTGTTGAAAACAAGTTTGGGGAAGGTTTGTGCTCATTTTCGCATCATTTGCATATCATCTGCATAAGCACAAAACATTTCTTTTCAAAATCTATAAAAATTGAAAAATTTTCAAAACCCATAAAAATTTAAAAATTTTCAAATATAAAAATAATTTTAATATTTACACTTTTTTGTATATAAATAAGATAATGAAAGTTTAGATAGTGAAAAATTACATCCATGAGATTGGAAAAATTTTAGAAAACTAAGAAAATTAGAAGTTTTCTTATACGAACTAGTAATAAGTAGTTATGAGCCGCTGTCCCAAGGGTTAGTAAGATGAAGGACGTCACTAATCTGAGGATAAAAATAAGTCTGAAAAATAGTTTCTATTCTGGAAGCCAAACATTTTGAACGTTACTACCCTGCTATTCGCACTTACACACGTCTTGAAGCCTGGGATAGTAGAGGATACCTTGAAATGCTCTTGTCTTAAAGCCGATGTATGAAGGAAATAAAAAGAAAAAAATGAATAAAGAAAATATAAAGTGGTGAGAAAAATGAACACTGGTTTTGTTATCACTAAGGGAATAAAAAATATATAGCGAGGGTGCTTTTTCATCTAGTGCCCTAAGGCCAACTGGTCTGGGAGTCACTGCTATGCCTGAGGTGGTGCAAGACGAGGAAAATACACCAAGTAAGCAAGCACAGGAGTAATCGGTCGGTTAGTACCTCAAGAAGTATTAACGGTCGCATGAAAGTGTGTGAGCAATTTCATCTAAATATTCATTGATTAAAAAGTACCGAGGCTGAAGGGCAAGAGTATGATAGCTTGAATTGAATTCTCCGGGTGTAGGGATGTCTTTACACACACGCAGGGTTATATGATCGATGTTTGGAAGAAAGATAGGAATGAAGAATAAGACGATGTTTTATTGAGGGAGGACGTGATTTCTGACATCTTTTCATGACCATTAAGATAGGGCTCATGACAACCGAAAAGCTAGCTTAGTTGGAAACCCTAATTTTCAAAGTCTTTCTTATACGATTCTTTTCTTTAAATGTAATATTCATGATCTTCCTTTTATTATTGGATTTTGTGGGTGCAATCCGCTGAAAACCCTCAGGAGACAACACTCCTCCTACTAGGGACACCTAGAGGTTTAAAGGCATGTTGCACGTGCTCAGTGCAATCGTGTTGCCTACGAAAGTGTGCTAGTTAGTTTTTCTCTTTCTTTATTTTCTCCTTCTCTTTTTAAATAAAACATTCGCTCGAGATGATCGAAATTAAGTTTGGGGGTATTTGATCAGTCGAAAATATTGCATATTTTAACCGGCAATTTCCCTATCATCTGCATACATATAGAAGTGTTCGGCATTCATATTCTACATATTAGCAAATCGGTCGCAAAATATCAGATTACATGTATTCAACCTTAAAACCGGCATTTCTAGGGAAATTGACTGCATTTCATTACATGGCATATTTTCTATATCTTGCAACCCGTGTTTCGAAGTCTGTGCAGGAAAAGAGAAGCTTGCTCGATCATTAGCTTGCTCGACCATTACATCGCTCGTAAATTCACTAAATTCAAATCTGGTACCAGTACAAAGGAGTAATCATAATTCAGCACATCAAAAGAAGCCCTAAACTACAGTACAAGCCCACAGAAGAAGACACTCAGACCAAGGCCCCAACTTAGCCGCGGAACCGCGGCCAGAGCTGGCTTAGGCCGCGGATCCGCGGCGTCTTGGTGACTTCATCTCATAAATTTTGGCCCAAGTTGCTTCACCCAGTGGCTACAGTTCAAAAATGCATGACATTTTCCAGAGTACTCCAGATACTTCTACCAGTTCAGCAAACACTTGGAGCTTCACTAAATTAGCCTATCATTCTAGAACTTTCCCTAAACCCTAGCTTAAACCCTAAGCTAACTCCTAACAAACTCCTTCTAGAAACTCCTCAACAAACTTTTGGAGGGAAAGGGAAATTCAAATCTAAACCTAGGGTTTGGGAGTTCTATAAATAAGACCCTAGGCTCATTGTAAGAAATTATTCAACCTTGGGAAAGTTTAGAAAAATCAATCTCTTTCTTCATTCCCTCTTCCTCAAGTTTAGTGAGAGAGCTTGTAGGAAACCCTAACCCTAAATCCAACCACAATTCAAGATCTTGAGTGCAAGCCAAGCAAGATGCCTTCAACCCTTTAGGAGCGGAGCCGATTTCAACGGAGCAAGCGATCCGAAGCCGATCCATGACTCACGAAGCCGAGCGACGCCCGATCAACAATCTAGATTCTTCTTCTTGTAGTTCTTGAAGCAAATGTAATCAAAATTGTTGAGATCAATAAAGGTGATATTCTTTTATCTTATTTTCTTTAAATTCCGCATCATGTTATCTTTACAAATCTTTAATATTGTCTTTGTGGTGATGTGTGAATAAAACTCCGCTCGTCGAGGAGTCGAGACGGATAATAGAATGATGATGTAACATAGCTTTAATCGATTCTTGATTCCCACGAGTTTTGTAAACCCTAGCTAGTTCAAGAAACGACGACCCATTTCGTTTCGATGCTTTCTTGATTGACATCGATCGAAATTGGGGAGTTACGATCGTTTCTTGAATTTGGTAGAGGCTAGAAAAGGAATGATATCGACGAAAGAACAAGGGTTATAGGATGAAACCCTAGTTTCACGAGAAAGCCCCAACTCTCGTCGATCATCATCAATCTAGTATCAATCCTTCGAAGGACAAGAACACGATATCTTTAGATTACATCACGTCTATTGATCCTATTGATTCCTACGAGCCTCTCTTATATTCTTGATTGTTGATTGGAAATATTATCAAAACAACCGATTCTTGATTGTTTATAGTTTCTTGATTCTTGCATAAAGAATAGTGACACTCGAATACAAATCATTCTTGAATCATGTTTTCTTTTATTGTTGCTTAACTTTTCATTTCAAACGTATCAAAATACAAGTGAATCGTGCAATCCCTGTGGACGATCCGCACTCACTACAAACTACATCCGACACCGTAGTTTGATTGCGGTCAAAATAGTTTTTTGGTTGTGAAGTTCTTTACAAATTTCTCTATATACTACACAACGGGAAAAACGATCAATCAAAATGGCGCCGTTGCCGGGGATCGCGCTAATTCATTTACATTTTTAGTTTGAAGTGAAAGAATTATTACATTCTACTTCTTGAATTCAAAATTCGTACAAACTCTTATACGTGTGTTGTGAATTGATTGCAAGGTGATCTGGAGCTTACTGGAAGTCTGGAAAATTATTTGGGATATACCAGAGAGCTGAGGGAGCCAAGATAAGCTCCCTGAAGAAATATTGTACAGTGATCGCACTGAGGAAGCGCGGAAGCGCGGCTAATACCTACCAAGTGCTGCGGATCCGCGGCTTGGTGAAAGGATCTCTGCAAAATTTTTGCAGCAGGTAATTTCTTGCTCTCTCCCCTCTCCTATTTTAGCTCCAATTAACCCTTTGCTGCAGGATTCTTTGCAAATAAATCGCAGCGCGCAAAAGCAAAATAAAAAATTGTGTGTGATTTTGATTTCTTGGTTGTTTGCATTCTAAATACGGAAATTTAAGGGGCACGGCCAAATCCAAATTAGGTGGGGATTTCATACCCTTCCTAGGCCCCGAAAATCGCAAAACTTGCATCCGCATTACCCTCATTAATTAAAAGAAATCTAGAGAAGACTCTAAGGACTGTCGCGCTCAATAGGACAAGAGAAGGCCGTGGGTAATTCATTGCTTATCCGCGTTTTCTTGTGGTGCTTAAGGCGAGTGTGTCTAAGGCTAGTGGTTATTAATTAGGTCCACTGTAGTGGTGGTTCCTTCCCACTTACCTGGCACTTATCCGGCCACAGGGGGACAAAGAGGCAGTGGAGGATTCTATCCTGCGGCTTGTCTTTTGGCAGTTAGGAGCGGTCTAGAGATCGGACCTAGGTGACCACTAGATTCTAGGGTTTTGTGTGCTGCATTTGTTTTGTCGCATCATTTTTTCAAAAATCCGACCCTTTTTCAAAAGCAAGCACCGCATTCATTTTCCCCTAATTATAAGTCAACGCTGCCACTTGTACTAACCCTTTTTAGTGCAAGATAGGCTGGACACGGGATTCTAGTGCCCGTTTAGTCCGCGTACCTTTTATCGACTCCGAAGTCGATAATTCTCCATTTACCTTTCCTTTACCCACTACCACATCCACACCGATGGATCCGAATCCATCAAACTTATTTAACCCTAATCTGCCACCGTCCGTTGGTGCGCAGAATCCTACTCCACCCCACATTTCTCTCCAGGAAAGATGCTATCCACATAGAGGTCCTCTTTCGACCTGCTTATCCACACCACCAGCCAATGGGGATAACTTTGAGATTAAGCCCCAGTATATCAATCTTTTACCCAAATACCACGGACTCGAGACCGAGGACGCTTACGTTTTCATTACCAAATTTGAAAACGTATGCGCAATGATGGGTACGTCTCAACTTTCAGTGGATGCGATGCGTCTACGACTTCTTCCATTTACTTTGTGCGATATAGCCGAGAAGTAGCTATATAACACCACCGCACACTCTATTACGAATTGGGAAGAATTCGTCGCTGCATTCCTTAAGAAATTTTACCCAGTCCAAAAGACGGCTCGAATCCGTAGCGAACTGAACCAATTTGCCCAGCTCCCTGCCGAACCATTTTCAAAATACTTTGAACGTTTCAAGGATCTATTGGTTCAATGTCCTCATTGTTAGTTATATGTATGCCCTAGAGGCCATTACTATACATAGGATGTATATTGTAGTGGATGCTGGGACGTATATAGGGAGGACTTTCTCGCTCGACATGATAGTATGCTATCTGGTTGATCTTTACCTTAACGTGTATACTGACTGTCTCTCTGTTACATGTTGGTAAAGCCCTTAGGATCTGTACTTGACTACCTGGACTATGATGCGGATCATACTAGTGGGGACATGGTAGTCTATAAGTACATCCTTCAAAGTCCCTAGTCGTGGGTGTATCGAGACGGGGCATCGATATACCAGAGTAGACTAGCGTATACCTTCTCGACCCATACAGATGGGCGATGGATGATCCCATATCCATCGGTGTTTGACATCAGAGATGATATACGGGTGCTCAGTAGAGACTGGGTACACTGGACGGACTCGCCGAGAACTCCCAGATGGTATTATACCTCACGTCAGATGGCAGTTCTCTGGTGACACTGGTACAGAGTAGTCTGTTGACCCGAGATCGTCATAGAGTCTTGTGTGGTTCCCACTGTGCTTTGATTTCCATCTTACCACGTCCAAGAGGGCGTGCAAAACGGTGGTTTTTGGGTACAGTCCCAAGTCACATGGAGGCAATGAGCGATAGGAGGGGATTCGTCTCTCCCTGTATATGGGGGTTGATGTTGTACTGTGTTCGATCGGCTATAACAGGAAGTCCCTGGCCAGGGCTGCTCAGAGAATTGCTGGTAAGTGTTACCAGTAGTTTCTCGACCCGTTATGAGCCTCATATTGACACGACTTATTGAGCTATTGGGGTCTGACGTTTGCCACCCCTAGGCGAGATATGCGACATATCAGACGATCAGACCGGACTGTACGGTAGTGTTACTGGTCGGATTCACTGGAGTGTGAGCGGGCTTGCTCGTCGATCTTCAGATCGCTCAATACCCGGGTGGCCGTTACGTTTAGCAGACCGCTTGCGGCTTGTGGATGTTTGATATGATCATCATCCGCTGCCGGCGTATTGACGAGTCTTTAGAGTCCTACACAGAGGTTTCCTGGCTCAAGCGAAACGAAATAGGAGCGCATATGAGATATGTGCGGGACCGAGAATAATACGAGTATGTGATACCGTATTCTATTCTCGCGATATATATATCGAATGGTTGTATGCGATATAACCTAGTTATCGATTCAAGCGTTGATTCGATAAGCCGATATATTGTATACTAGTCGGTTGTGTGCGACATAACCGGGTCATTGAATCAAGTGTTGATTTAATGATTTAATGCATATTTATATATTTGATATATTACTTTGCATCAACTAGTATCGGTTTACTTAAGATGGATTTTCTCACTCGGATGGGCGCATTGTACATGCGATATACTTTTGTGCATTTGCTTGTATCATGTTTGATGATACATGATTGTTTAAGTGTAAGTTAAGAATAAACCATGGTTATTAATATGATTAGGGTTTTATTTCCTTTTATTATTTATTTATCTATTTATTTATTTTGGAAATAATTAGAAAAGGAATAAGAAGAAAATGGTGGCTATTTTTGTTTCATATTGAAGCTTCTTGAAGACTTTGACCTAGTGACCATTTTGTTCTTATCCTTAACCCTAACCATTCCATTAACCATGGTCTTTTCTCTACACTTAACTAGGGTTCAAGTTATGATAAGAATTGTTTTTCTTTTCATTTTCTATTAACTTATCATAATATCTTTCTTCTTCTTCTTCATTCTTCAAGTGAAGAAAAGTAAGGTCCATCAATGGTGATTGTTGGATATGAGTGAGAAATCCAATTCTAAAGTTAACCCACTTCCTATTTCTTCATCCTCTACCTCTTGCCAAGTAGTAGAGTGTGTTTCCTTCACAAGTTTCATAACTTGGTGAAGGTGGAGCTTGATTCATCGATGCTTCGACGTAGATCATCTTCGGCATGGACATCGACGACCTAGCTTGCCCATTCTCCGACGAAGCCGATCCTAGAGCCCGGATTTGATTTGGACAGCGGAGAGGGTCTCGTTGCGGAGCTATGGAGGTGGAGCACCGGATCTACAAAGGTTGTATTTCCGTATTTTATATAGTTAACTGTTAACTAGTACTTGTTCGCCTAGACCTCTAGTATACGATCCGTTGTTTAGGGTTTGTAGGCACCGTAATTTTTGAAATTGCCATGGTTGATGGCTTGGAAGACCTCACTAGAGTGCCTAGGAACCCTGCAGTGGTATCAGAGCCTAGCTAGAGCCTTAGGCGAAGCGTAGACGGAAATTGAAGTCCGAACGAACCCGGAACTCCAAAACAAAATTGCTCTCTGTACAATTTTTAAAAACAGGGATTTTTCAATATTAAAAATGTTCAGAAAAATCAGCAGGCAATTATAAGAAATTCTGTGAAATTCGGCTGCCTAAATCCAACAGTGCGCCGCGCTTCCGCGGCACGATCCTGGTTCGTGCGGCGCAAGCGCGGCCATTTTGTCGTTTTGCTCAGCTTGTTTTCTACAGTAATTCTTATTGTAATGTGCTGGTATTCCTGGGTATTTTTAATATTTATTCCAGAGTTGAATTTTTTTTGAGTTGTTTTGGGAATTCGGTGTTTCGATCGGGATATCAAATTTTGTCTGTGTGGCTTTCCGGATAAATTTTAGAATATGTTAAAAAGTTCGACCGGATATAAATACCCAATTTTTTCCCCTGTCGGGAAATTTCCAAGTGTTGGATTTTTCCGTAGTTTAACGACGTTCTAAGTAGTGCAAGTAACTCGATGGTCCCTCTAGAAGACACAAACCTTAACTCGATTATGTGACCGTCTCGAACTGCCCTTTGAACCTTCGGGTTTGGGGCAGTACGGCGTGCCACATGTGAGGCGTTGGCTTGACCCTTCTACGGCTGGATCGTTGGTACTGAGGCACGAACGGAATGTTGTTAGACTTGTTTCATGTGTTGATCTGTTTCAGGAAAACTTGGGTGTTCGATTGTTCGATCGAAAAGTTTAACATTTTCTGTTTATCTGGAATGGGATACAATAATTGGAATTCACAAAAAGTTATGAGATAACTGAATGAATGTTATAAACGTAGCAGTTTAGTCTCACTTGATCGGTTGCCACGGAATTTTGATGTGATCAAAAGTCCGTCGCAATCACGTAGCGTACGCGGATACTCGCCGGATAAACTTAATAAACAGCTTCACTCCATAGCCCCGACCAAGTGACTGTAGGAGAACCCCGTCGCCGAAAGCATCCGTTCGGGTGCTCGCGGTAGCGGTGTTCCGCCTTGGTGCACTTCGTCGACGGTATCGGGGGTGCAGCCGTCTACTGAAGTTTGCGACGAGTATTCGATCAGGATGTCGGGAATCTTGTTGAATTGCCCGACTTAATATTGAAAAGTGTTTTCGATTTTGAGACTAAAATGCGGGGTTTATAATTGTTAGGCATGCGATGTCTGAGGAGGTTGCGGATTCCAACTGTTGTAGTTTTACACTTTCTTTTCTGTGACCGTAAGTGTAATATGCGATATCGCCGGTTTCGTTGCTATATGTCAACGACAATTGGGGTATGCATATTTACTTACGTTGATGACATCTGATGTTATGTGTTGCTGGATATGTTATATTGGATCATCGTGTTTGAATAGCCGGGGGTTTTTATGTGAGATGAGTGTTTTTCATTTTCATTCATGTAAAAAACTTGTATGTAATATTCTTTTATTGGGGCGCTTCCAGGTTGCGGGAGTTGTCACTTGTTGTATATTATTTACTTTTCTGCACTAGGATAGACCCAAGGAGGGGAGCACAAGTAACCGGGTTCTGGGGTCCAGTGGGAGACCAACTCGAGGAGTCGAGTCCGGGTCTCCTAACCCTAGAATTGGCAGGGTTGCTTGCCGCTCTCGTAGGGGTCTAGGGGTGTGGGTTTGGCTATTCATCACGACCGTGGAATCCGTGTTTTATACTGGCTCGTATTGAAAACACGGACGTCCTAGTATATCCAATATTTCATATGATTCTTCTGCTGCGATATCTGTGATGAGATCATGTGATGTTTCTGTGATGGATATAGTATATAGTATATATGATATATTATATAGACGTTACTTATGTTTTACACCCGCGCTAGCCCTGCCCTGCTCTGCCGTTAGTTACCTAACCTAACGGTGCACGAGGGGACATCGAGGCGAATGCGGATGGCATAAGTGTACGTCATATATATCTGTGATGTTTAGGTACATAAATGATGGGACTTCATTAATGTGATTAATGAAATAAAAGAAACCTAAGATGTTGTAGAATCGAATTTCAAAATAAAACAGGTAGCTACAGTTCTTGCTTTGCACAGCGGTATATGTGATATATCCTGCACCTTATTCGATGAGGAAAGGACCGAGATCCCTTCACCGGGAGTGACTCCTTTAGCAATAACTGGCAGATGCTACACACTCGGTTTGTCTTTTGATTGCTTTTAAGTGTTTTTGCTTTGCACAGTGATATATGTGATATATCCAGCACCTCATTCGACGAGGAAAGGACCGACGATCCCTTCACCGGGAGTGACTCCTTTAGCAAAACTAGAAAAGCTTCAAAAACACTCCATTTTTTAAAATCATTTGATTCTACAACGATATCAAGTTCATTACGCAATAGGTTTTCAGAAAAACCTGTCGTAGCCCTCCGTCATTTCAGATAAGTGCTGTTTAGTATTCGTGCTGCGTTTGTTGACCTCCGTCAAGGCGCAGTGTGCGGTAGCTAACCAGTATTTATCTGCTTATGCATATGATGCAGATTGAGTTAGGGTAGTCGTGCGGCCTTGTTGACCTCCGTCAAGGGTCGTGCGGGTGGGTTTAATTCGATCAAGAAATGACGGGTTGAACTTGACTAGTAGCCTATGGTTTGTTGACCTCCGTCAAGGTCATAGGGTGCTAGGGGCAAAATATTATCGGGAATTTCAAGAGTTGAAATTTGCAATGAGATTGCATACCTTCTATGAGATAGTTGGATCCCGATACCCGCTGCGAGTAAGTGTTACTCCTGGGAGAGTTTTATACATTACAATTAGCCGATCAAGTAGGTGTCTAGAAAGGTGTTAACGAGGTTACGCCTCTGGGAAAACGAGGTTTACATTAATTAGGTTCGTGCGAAAGCACGGGGGACCTCCCTCAAAGTACCGACACTGGCCTGGCTGAAAGATTGGCGAACTTGTAGTGTGTAATTAATCCCGGCTAGTCTTTCCTTTTAGGGTTTGAAGGAAGATTTGATAAAAAGCAGTGGGAGCCATCCTGATTAGATAAAATAATAACCAATCTATTCTTGATAGAGCGCACGCTGAGTGTTTTCTTCTCTCTCTCTCCAGGTAGCGACCATATCACGCCTTAATCAAGATAATAATACGGATTATTGACCGAACCCGCTTGTTATACTGAGCTGGGGAACGTTGGTCCCGCTCCAACTTATAAATGTTATAAGACAGAGCAGGAAATTGGGGAATACCAGATTTCCCGTGCCGCCCAAACGAAGAAAGTGCATGCTGATGCATCATCTTCGGGTGTGTTCATTATACAGAACTGTTTCTCAGTATCCTTTACGTCCTGGGTATATGATACCGGATCAGGATCCCAGATATGTAATCTGTTACATAGGGCTACAGAATGGTAGAGAACTGAGAACGGGTGATAAGTTTCATGAGGCAGAAAACGGGGCAAGAGTTGCAGCCAAGTCTGTCGGTCACTGTCACCCTGTATTACCAATACATTGATTCTGAACGAATGTTGTTAGATACCGAACCTGATATACCAAATCATATCACTCTCTTTGTTAGTAAAGAAAGGATATAATTTTGTATTGTTGGATAATGTTTTGAACATTTCCTATATCAAAAGTTGATCGGTTCAGGCACGTTATCTAAAAGCATTAATGTTCTAAATCAAACTACAGTTCTTAGTATATGGAACACACACAAGAGGAAGAGTTCAGAAATGAACGAATTCTTATTGAGTCATTGTAGACTAGGTCAGATCAATGTGACCCGACTAGCTAGAGTTACATATAGATGCATATTTAAATCAGTTTGAATTTACATCTTGTGAAACTCGCCAGTCATGTCACAAAGATAAGATGACCACAGCTCTGTTTAATGGAAACAGAGAAAGAGTTAGTGAACTCTTGGGATGATACATGTTGATGTATGTAGGTCCCCAGTCTACACATGCCAAGACTGGTTCTTTATACTTCATTACGTTCTCTGATGATCTCTCAAGATTCAGACATATGTTCCTGTTGAAACATGAGTCCGAACCTTTTGAGATATTCACAGAATATAAGCGAGAAGTAGAGAACCAGAATACGGGTATAAGTATTATGTCCTTTGATGTGATCAAGGAGGAGAATACTTGAGCACGGAATTCCTGGACCATTCTAAAGGAGAATAAGATTCTCTCTCAGCATTACTCCTCCGAATACACCATAGCACGATGGTATATCGGGGCGGAGCAGATACACCCTATTTGATAAGGTGTGCTCTATGATGAGTACTACTGAGTTACCTATTTCCTTTTAGGGGTTATGCACTTGAGAAGATGCATACCTATTGAATAGGGTTCTAATCAAATCAGTTGCCTACCACTTCATATGTGATATGGAAAGGGAAGAGCCCATGTCTTAAGTTAGTTAAGATTTGGGGTTGTCCGGCCAATGTCTAAAAGCAAAATCCGGACAAGCTCGAGGCAAGGTCTGTTATGTACAACTGGAAAGGTTCCAGCTATACAAACTACAGCAGATGATTTGATAGAACCAAGGGATTCAGTAGATACCAACGAACCTCAGCCTCTCCGCCGATCTAGTAGGGTTCCTTACCCACCTGAGAGATACTTCGGTTTCTCTATGACAGTGGGAGCGAGGATTGCATCATGAGATGATGACCCAACTAGCTTCGAGCAGGCCATCAGGAGTAAGACTCTGTAAGAATGGCTGGATGCTTAGAGATCTGAGATGGAATCCTTATACACCAACAATGTATGGACTTTAGTTGCTATATCTGAAGGGTTAAATCCCCATCAGGAGCAAGTATATCTTGAGAAGATTACTTAGTGTACATGGAAAGGTTGAGACTTTCAAAGCTAGACTTGTTAAAGCTTTTCGTCATTGACCAGGCGTGGATCATGATGAAACCTTTTCAAGTGGCTATGCTTAAGTCCATCCAGATCCTACTTGCCACGGCTACATACCATGACTACGATATCTGGTGGTTGGGTGTCTTGACTGCTTTTCTAAATGATGATTTAGAAGAGAGCGTCTATAAGTACACAGCCAGAGGGCTTCGTAGACAGTGGGAGCAGCGGAAACGTGTGCAAGATGCTTTATAGGATAAAGCAGGCATCGCGGAGATGGAACATCTGTTTTGATGAATTAGTCAAAGAAGTTGACATCATCAAAATGGTAGATGAACCTTGTATATACAAAAAGGTAGTAGGGAGTATGGTGACGATCCTCGTAGAGTACGTGGATGACATACTCTTGATAGGGAAGGAGTTTCCTATGCTACGCTCGATCAATCTCCGCTTATCACAATGATTCTCCATAAAGGATCAAAGTGATACCTACTAAATCCTGGATTTTGGATCTATGAGATAGATCTAAATGGATGTTAGGATACTCACTAGATGTAGTGAGACGGTATCAAACGATCCTAGGGAGAATCACTGGAAGTGTTCCAGGGTGATAAAGACGACTGAGTGTCAGTCGCAGGCATTGTCTTAACCCTCAGTAAAGGGACGGTATGTTGGAAGAGTTCCAAGCTAGATACCGTGACAGACTAGACGATAAAGGCTGGATACATCGCTACTTAAGATGCTACCAAAGAGGCTGTTTGGATGTATATTGGTTCATGAGATGAACTACGTTCCAACCATTGTGAGACAATGGAGTTGTGGCTTATGCCAAGGAACGCCGGTCCCATCAGTGATCCAGACATATTCTAAGGCAGTATCACTTGATCATGGAGATGGTTGATCTCCAGGGAGATCGAGGTTAGGAGAGTAGACTCAGAGGACAACACAGCGGATCCACTCACAAAGGCCTGTTCCCAGAGAGAGACACATTTATGGGATGGTTGAGTATGAGATACTTCAAACCTCTGCTACAGATGGCCCTAGTGCAAGTGGGAGATTGTTAGTTATATGTATGCCCTAGAGGCCATTACTATACATAGGATGTATATTGTAGTGGATGCTGGGACGTATATAGGGAGGAATTTCTCGCTCGACATGATAGTATGCTATCTGGTTGATCTTTACCTTAACGTGTATACTGACTGTCTCTCTGTTACATGTTGGTAAAGCCCTTAGGATCTGTACTTGACTACCTGGACTATGATGCGGATCATACTAGTGGGGACATGGTAGTCTATAAGTACATCCTTCAAAGTCCCTAGTCGTGGGTGTATCGAGACGGGGCATCGATATACCAGAGTAGACTAGCGTATACCTTCTCGACCCATATAGATGGGCGATGGATGATCCCATATCCATCGGTGTTTGACATCAGAGATGATATACGGGTGCTCAGTAGAGACTGGGTACACTGGACGGACTCGCCGAGAACTCCCAGATGGTATTATACCTCACGTCAGATGGCAGTTCTCTGGTGACACTGGTACAGAGTAGTCTGTTGACCCGAGATCGTCATAGAGTCTTGTGTGGTTCCCACTGTGCTTTGATTTCCATCTTACCACGTCCAAGAGGGCGTGCAAAACGGTGGTTTTTGGGTACAGTCCCGAGTCACATGGAGGCAATGAGCGATAGGAGGGGATTCGTCTCTCCCGGTATATGGGGGTTGATGTTGTACTGTGTTCGATCGGCTATAACAGGAAGTCCCTGGCCAGGGCTGCTCAGAGAATTGCTGGTAAGTGTTACCAGTAGTTTCTCGACCCGTTATGAGCCTCATATCGACACGACTTATTGAGCTATTGGGGTCTGACGTTTGCCACCCCTAGGCGAGATATGCGACATATCAGACGATCAGACCGGACTGTACGGTAGTGTTACTGGTCGGATTCACTGGAGTGTGAGCGGGCTTGCTCGTCGATCTTCAGATCGCTCAATACCCGGGTGGCCGTTACGTTTAGCAGACCGCTTGCGGCTTGTGGATGTTTGATATGATCATCATCCGCTGCCGGCGTATTGACGAGTCTTTAGAGTCCTACACAGAGGTTTCCTGGCTCAAGCGAAACGAAATAGGAGCGCATATGAGATATGTGCGGGACCGAGAATAATACGAGTATGTGATACCGTATTCTATTCTCGCGATATATATATCGAATGGTTGTATGCGATATAACCTAGTTATCGATTCAAGCGTTGATTCGATAAGCCGATATATTGTATACTAGTCGGTTGTGTGCGACATAACCGGGTCATTGAATCAAGTGTTGATTTAATGATTTAATGCATATTTATATATTTGATATATTACTTTGCATCAACTAGTATCGGTTTACTTAAGATGGATTTTCTCACTCGGATGGGCGCATTGTACATGCGATATACTTTTGTGCATTTGCTTGTATCATGTTTGATGATACATGATTGTTTAAGTGTAAGTTAAGAATAAACCATGGTTATTAATATGATTAGGGTTTTATTTCCTTTTATTATTTATTTATCTATTTATTTATTTTGGAAATAATTAGAAAAGGAATAAGAAGAAAATGGTGGCTATTTTTGTTTCATATTGAAGCTTCTTGAAGACTTTGACCTAGTGGCCATTTTGTTCTTATCCTTAACCCTAACCATTCCATTAACCATGGTCTTTTCTCTACACTTAACTAGGGTTCAAGTTATGATAAGAATTGTTTTTCTTTTCATTTTCTATTAACTTATCATAATATCTTTCTTCTTCTTCTTCATTCTTCAAGTGAAGAAAAGTAAGGTCCATCAATGGTGATTGTTGGATATGAGTGAGAAATCCAATTCTAAAGTTAACCCACTTCCTATTTCTTCATCCTCTACCTCTTGCCAAGTAGTAGAGTGTGTTTCCTTCACAAGTTTCATAACTTGGTGAAGGTGGAGCTTGATTCATCGATGCTTCGACGTAGATCATCTTCGGCATGGACATCGACGACCTAGCTTGCCCATTCTCCGACGAAGCCGATCCTAGAGCCCGGATTTGATTTGGACAGCGGAGAGGGTCTCGTTGCGGAGCTATGGAGGTGGAGCACCGGATCTACAAAGGTTGTATTTCCGTATTTTATATAGTTAACTGTTAACTAGTACTTGTTCGCCTAGACCTCTAGTATACGATCCGTTGTTTAGGGTTTGTAGGCACTGTAATTTTTGAAATTGCCATGGTTGATGGCTTGGAAGACCTCACTAGAGTGCCTAGGAACCCTGCACTCATCACGGCATCCCGAGATGGGAGCTTTGCCGAATTATATATGAGGGCAGTAACCCTAGCACTAAACAGAGCCTTGAAAACATGTGTCAAGGTACATTTATGACCAAAGATGATGGGGAAGCCTGGCGATACTTAGAAGAGTTCGCTGAAAAATCACTAATTTGGGAGAGTGGAACCCAACCATTGAATAGGGGTGGCGTACACCAAATAGATGTGTCCATAGGTGTTCGAGCTGAAATGGCAGCAATGCAAAAGAAGCTCGACGCTATGGAACACAAATTTACAGCAGCCTCCCTAAACCCAATGTCGCTCCCCAAAACTGTTTGTGGGTGCTGTTCTGATCCGTCACATTTAACGGAAGAATGTCCATTAAACTCTGCGTTTCAAGGTCACGAGCATTCTAATGCCGCATTTCAAAGACCTCGAAACGATCCATATTCTTCCACGTACAATCAGGGTTGGAGGAACCACCCGAATTTTGCTTGGAACCAAAACCAATCTCAAAACACGGTTCCAAACACGAATCAATTTCAACGGGCTCTTCCTCCACCACAACAGCAACCCCTACAACTCACTCAGCACCCCTATCAGTCACAAAATTTCCAAAACCAGGGCAACACTCCTGCACAGTCTAATCCTATGCAGCCCTGTGCTGACGATTTCTCTCAATTCACTCAAACCATGAAATCACTTTTATCAAATTTCATGGATGTTTCGACTGAGGTTAGATCTTCCGTCAGTGAAATAAAGAAAAACTCAGCGTCCCAAGCTGAGAGTATTCGCACGATGGAAGCTGAAATCGCACGCTTAAAAGCCGAAATGAGTGCGAGAGAAAAAGGGAAACTTCCCTCTCAACCCCTACAGAATCCTGGGCATTACAATGTAAATGCCATTACAACGTTGAGATCGGGAAGAGTGCTGAATAATAATGTCGGGGAAGATATTGATAATACTGAAAATCATATCAACACCCCGGCTGAGTCCTTTCCACATACACGCACTTCACCTTCTGATCCTTCTTCTTCTACCAAACCACCTTCGCACGAGCCTATTCTCCATTTCCCTCTAGGCTCAAACCTTCACCCAACCCTTATAGTTCTCCACAGACGGTCCCCACACCTCCTTTGGGACCTCGTCTACCCCCCTTTCCTTCTCCTGTGATGGACCCTGCGCTTATTGCAAAAGCACCTTACCCGAATCGGCTAAGGGCAAATAGAACGAGTCCTCATATGGAGAAAATTTTAGAGATGTTCAAACAGGTTAACATCAATATCCCTCTCCTAGATGCGATTCAGCAAGTCCCCGCTTATGCGAAAATTCTAAAGGACTTGTGCACTAGGAAGAGGAAGACTCAAGTGCCGAAGAAGGTCTTTATATCTAACAATATCAGCACTGCTTTTATACCCCAGCTTCCAAAGAAAAGAAAGGACCCAGGTTGTCCTACAATATCGATTTCGATTGGGGGTAAAAACATAAATCGTGCTCTTTTAGACCTTGGTGCGAGTGTTAACCTGTTACCTTATTCTGTTTATGAGCAATTAGGGATTGGAGAGCTGAAACCTGCTCATTGCACTCTCCAGATGGCAGACCGATCTATCACCAAACCAAGGGGTGAATTAGAGGATGTGTTGATAAAGGTCGGGGAATTTGTTTTCCCTGTAGACTTCATTGTGCTCGACACACATCCTGTAGCAAACCCCCGGGGCCAAATTCCGGTGATTCTAGGTCGTCCTTTCCTTGCCACTTCCAACGCTGTTATAAACTGTAGAAATGGTTCAATGAATTTATCATTTGGAAATATGACCATTGAACTAAACATCTATAGAGTTGGAAGTCAGCCGTGAGAACCCTCTGCTCATATTTTAGATGTGTGCTCTGTCCATGAGATCGCTCCCGATAGTTGTGGAGTTGAGGATCTTTGCTTTACTGATCTCGATGACATTAGCACATCTCTGTTTGACTTTGCACATGATCTTAGTGAGGACACTTTAGCTACACATGAGTCCTGCACTTCTGACTTTTCTCCACCCGAGTCTGTATCTTTCACAGGCTCTGAGCTTCTTTGTAGATCCAAAAATCAATCTATGACCCTTCCTTCTATCATTTCTCCGCCTGAGTTAGATCTCAAAATTTTACCTTCTCACCTGAAATATGCATATCTTGGTGAGAACGAGTCATTACCGGTTATCATTTCCGCTTCTCTTGCATCAGAGCAAGAGAATGCACTTTTATCGGTATTGAGATCTAACAAAGAGGCGTTTGGTTGGAGTATGGCGGACATCAAAGGGATTAGTCCCTTGATAGTTGAACATCATATACATGTGATGGATGATGCCAGACCGACCCGAGAACCACAGAGACGGTTGAATCCCGTCATGAAGGAAGCTGTCATGAAAGAAATCGTCAAATGCTTAGATAATGGTATTATCTACCCCATCTCCGATAGCCAGTGGGTGAGTCCTATACATGTCGTTCCTAAGAAATCCGGCATCACAGTTATCACAAATGAGGCGAATGAGTTGATTCAGACACGCGCTCAAACTGGGTGGCGTGTATGCATCGATTATAGAAAACTCAACGCTGCTACGAGGAAAGATCATTTTCCTCTACCATTTATTGATCAAATGCTGGAACGCTTAGCGGGACGACAATATTATTGTTTTATGGACGGTTACTCAGGCTATAATCAGGTCCCCATCGCCAAAAAGGATCAAGATAAAACCACTTTTACTTGTCCTTTTGGTACCTTTGCTTACAGTCGCATGCCCTTTGGGTTATGCAATGCTCCCGCTATCTTTCAGCGGTGTATGATGGGGATATTCTCTGATATGGTGGAGAATTTTCTGGAGATCTTTATGGACGATTTCTCGATTTTTGGAGACTCTTTTTCTGATTGCCTAGCGAATCTGGACGCTGTTCTTACTCGTTGCAAAGAGAAGAACTTGACTTTAAACTGGGAAAAATGCCATTTTATGGTCCAAGAAGGAATAGTCCTTGGACATGTCATTTCACAGAAAGGCATTGAGGTTGACAGAGCTAAAGTAGATGTCATTCAAAACCTCCCTCATCCCAGAAGCGTCAAAGATATTCGCTCTTTCCTTGGCCATGCGGGCTTTTATAGGAGATTCATTAAGGATTTTAGCAAAATTGCTAGACCTTTAACACTACTCCTGGCCAAGGATACGACCTTCCACTTCGACTCGGATTGCGAGACAGCTTTCGACTCACTTAAACACTCACTCACTTCAGCCCCCGTTTTATCATCACCAAATTGGGACTACCCCTTTGAGCTGATGTGTGACGCATCTGATTTTGCAGTAGGTGCAGTCTTAGGACAGCACATCGATAAGATGCCACACGTGATTTACTATGCTAGTAAGACCCTGAATGATGCGCAAATCAATTATACAACCACCGAGAAAGAGCTTTTAGCGGTTGTATTTGCATTAGAAAAATTCAGGCCATACTTAATCGGCTCACCTATAGTTGTGTATACTGACCATTCCGCTTTAAAACATCTTCTGGCGAAGAAAGATGCAAAAGGTCGACTAATACGTTGGATCCTTCTTTTACAAGAATTCGATCTTGTTATCAAAGATAAGAAAGGATGTGAAAACGTAGTAGCTGACCACCTTTCACGCATCGTTTCTTCCCCTGTGACCCTGCCGATCAATGATTCATTCCCTGACGAACAACTCTTGAGCATATCAGCTGAACCATGGTTCAGGGATATTGTGAACTATCATGCCACGGGACTTATACCGAGCGATTGGTCAAAACAGGACAAATATCGTTTTCTTTCCCAAGTAAAACACTTTTACTGGGACGAGCCTTATTTGTTTAAATATTGTCCTGATCAGATCATTCGCCGGTGCGTCCCAAATGAAGAGTTCAAGAGTGTTCTTTCATTCTGTCATGATCAGGCCTGTGGGGGTCACTTTGGTCCTAGAAAGACAGCGGAAAAGGTTTTGCAAAGTGGATTTTATTGGCCGACCTTATTCAAGGACGCATTTGAGTATTGAAAAACCTGTACACAATGTCAGTATACGGGTAGAATATCCCAGAGGAATGAAATGCCTCAGCAACCCATTCTGGTTGTTGAAATGTTTGATGTTTGGGGCATTGATTTTATGGGTCCTTTTCCCAACTCCTTTGGGAATCTGTACATTTTGCTGGCGGTTGATTATGTCTCAAAGTGGGTAGAAGCCATTCCATGTCGCACTAATGACAGGAAAGTTGTCATTAAGTTCTTAAAAGAGAATATCTTTTCGCGATTTGGACACCCACGCGCTATCATTAGCGATAATGGGACACATTTCTGCAACAGATCTTTCGAGACTCTGATGCGAAAATACTCAATCAACCACCGTCTTTCTACACCCTATCATCCCCAAACAAGCGGGCAGGCTGAGATCTCAAACAGACAAATCAAACTTATCCTGGAGAAAACTGTTGCTAAGAATAGAAAAGACTGGTCGACCAAATTGACGGATGCTCTTTGGGCATTCAGGACAGCATATAAGACCGACCTAGGAATGTCTCCATATAGGATAGTGTTTGGAAAAGCATGTCATCTACCTGTCGAGATAGAGCATAAAGCATTGTGGGCTATAAAAGAAATAAATTTTGATTTAAACCTTTCTTGCAACTTTCGGAAGCTGCAACTTAACGAGCTAAGCGAACTCCGCGATGAAGCTTATGATAATGCTGTAATCACAAAGAATAGGACTAAGGTTTTTCACGATAAAAACATTTTAAGGAAAACATTTTCACCTGGTCAACAAGTCCTTCTTTATGATTCACGATTACACCTTCACGCGGGTAAGCTCAGATCTCGTTGGAAGGGACCTTTTGTTGTGCGGTCTGTATTCCCGCACGGGGCAGTAGAAGTAGAAAATGTTAAAAACGGTACCTTTTTCAAAGTAAATGGACATAGATTAAAGCCGTATTTTTCCACTGACCCCACGGAGGAGCTCTTGTTCTTACAAGAGCCAGTTTATTTGGATTAAAATTCCTCCGTCTCACCTTCATATCCAGTATATCATTGCATCATTTTTTGAATGAAGGTGAGTGAAAGATAAGTTTGGGGGAAGTTCTTCACTTATATATTTTGCCCCCACTAATAATTCCCCCCAGATTTACAGGTTTTATAGATATAGCTGTCGGCAACAGTGAGGACACTGTTGAAAACAAGTTTGGGGGAGGTTTGTGCTCATTTTCGCATCATTTGCATATCATCTGCATAAGCACAAAACATTTCTTTTCAAAATCTATAAAAATTGAAAATTTTTCAAAACCCATAAAAATTTAAAAATTTTCAAATATAAAAATAATTTTAATATTTACACTTTTTTGTATATAAATAAGATAATGAAAGTTTAGATAGTGAAAAATTACATCCATGAGATTGGAAAAATTTTAGAAAACTAAGAAAATTAGAAGTTTTCTTATACGAACTAGTAATAAGTAGTTATGAGCCGTTGTCCCAAGGGTTAGTAAGATGAAGGACGTCACTAATCTGAGGATAAAAATAAGTCTGAAAAATAGTTTCTATTCTGGAAGCCAAACATTTTGAACGTTGCTACCCTGCTATTCGCACTTACACACGTCTTGAAGCCTGGGATAGTAGAGGATACCTTGAAATGCTCTTGTCTTAAAGCCGATGTATGAAGGAAATAAAAAGAAAAAAATGAATAAAGAAAATATAAAGTGGTGAGAAAAATGAACACTGGTTTTGTTATCACCAAGGGAATAAAAAATATATAGCGAGGGTGCTTTTTCATCTAGTGCCCTAAGGCCAACTGGTCTGGGAGTCACTGCTATGCCTGAGGTGGTGCAAGACGAGGAAAATACACCAAGTAAGCAAGCACAGGAGTAATCGGTCGGTTAGTACCTCAAGAAGTATTAACGGTCGCATGAAAGTGTGTGAGCAATTTCATCTAAATATTCATTGATTAAAAAGTACTGAGGCTGAAGGGCAAGAGTATGATAGCTTGAATTGAATTCTCCGGGTGTAGGGATGTCTTTACACACACGCAGGGTTATATGATCGATGTTTGGAAGAAAGATAGGAATGAATAATAAGACGATGTTTTATTGAGGGAGGACGTGATTTCTGACATCTTTTCATGACCATTAAGATAGGGCTCATGACAACCGAAAAGCTAGCTTAGTTGGAAACCCTAATTTTCAAAGTCTTTCTTATACGATTCTTTTCTTTAAATGTAATATTCATGATCTTCCTTTTATTATTGGATTTTGTGGGTGCAATCCGCTGAAAACCCTCAGGAGACAACACTCCTCCTACTAGGGACACCTAGAGGTTTAAAGGCATGTTGCACGTGCTCAGTGCAATCGTGTTGCCTACGAAAGTGTGCTAGTTAGTTTTTCTCTTTCTTTATTTTCTCCTTCTCTTTTTAAATAAAACATTCGCTCGAGACGATCGAAATTAAGTTTGGGGGTATTTGATCAGTCGAAAATATTGCATATTTTAACCGGCAATTTCCCTATCATCTGCATACATATAGAAGTGTTCGGCATTCATATTCTACATATTAGCAAATCGGTCGCAAAATATCAGATTACATGTATTCGACCTTAAAACCGGCATTTCTAGGGAAATTGACTGCATTTCATTACATGGCATATTTTCTATATCTTGCAACCCGTGTTTCGAAGTCTGTGCAGGAAAAGAGAAGCTTGCTCGATCATTAGCTTGCTCGACCATTACATCGCTCGTAAATTCACGAAATTCAAATCTGGTACCAGTACAAAGGAGTAATCACAATTCAGCACATCAAAAGAAGCCCTAAACTACAGTACAAGCCCACAGAAGAAGACACTCAGACCAAGGCCCCAACTTAGCCGCGGAACCGCGGCCAGAGCTGGCTTAGGCCGCGGATCCGCGGCGTCTTGGTGACTTCATCTCATAAATTTTGGCCCAAGTTGCTTCACCCAGTGGCTACAGTTCAAAAATGCATGACATTTTCCAGAATACTTCAGATACTTCTACCAGTTCAGCAAACACTTGGAGCTTCACTAAATTAGCCTATCATTCTAGAACTTTCCCTAAACCCTAGCTTAAACCCTAAGCTAACTCCTAACAAACTCCTTCTAGAAACTCCTCAACAAACTTTTGGAGGGAAAGGGAAATTCAAATCTAAACCTAGGGTTTGGGAGTTCTATAAATAAGACCCTAGGCTCATTGTAAGAAATTATTCAACCTTGGGAAAGTTTAGAAAAATCAATCTCTTTCTTCATTCCCTCTTCCTCAAGTTTAGTGAGAGAGCTTGTAGGAAACCCTAACCCTAAATCCAACCACAATTCAAGATCTTGAGTGCAAGCCAAGCAAGATGCCTTCAACCCTTTAGGAGCGGAGCCGATTTCAACGGAGCAAGCGATCCGAAGCCGATCCACGACTCACAAAGCCGAGCGACGCCCGATCAACAATCTAGATTCTTCTTCTTGTAGTTCTTGAAGCAAATGTAATCAAAATTGTTGAGATCAATAAAGGTGATATTCTTTTATCTTGTTTTCTTTAAATTCCGCATCATGTTATCTTTACAAATCTTTAATATTGTCTTTGTGGTGATGTGTGAATAAAACTCCGCTCGTCGAGGAGTCGAGACGGATAATAGAATGATGATGTAACATAGCTTTAATCGATTCTTGATTCCCACGAGTTTTGTAAACCCTAGCTAGTTCAAGAAACGACGACCCATTTCGTTTCGATGCTTTCTTGATTGACATCGATCGAAATTGGGGAGTTACGATCGTTTCTTGAATTTGGTAGAGGCTAGAAAAGGAATGATATCGACGAAAGAACAAGGGTTATAGGATGAAACCCTAGTTTCACGAGAAAGCCCCAACTCTCGTCGATCATCATCAATCTAGTATCAATCCTTCGAAGGATAAGAACACGATATCTTTAGATTACATCACGTCTATTGATCCTATTGATTCCTACGAGCCTCTCTTATATTCTTGATTGTTGATTGGAAATATTATCAAAACAACCGATTCTTGATTGTTTATAGTTTCTTGATTCTTGCATAAAGAATAGTGACACTCGAATACAAATCATTCTTGAATCATGTTTTCTTTTATTGTTGCTTAACTTTTCATTTCAAACGTATCAAAATACAAGTGAATCGTGCAATCCCTGTGGACGATCCGCACTCACTACAAACTACATCCGACACCGTAGTTTGATTGCGGTCAAAATAGTTTTTTGGTTGTGAAGTTCTTTACAAATTTCTCTATATACTACACAACGGGAAAAACGATCAATCAGGCTGTCTTCCACGTATTGTACGTAGATGACATACTCTTGATAGGAAATGGTTTCCTATGTAGCACTTGGTCAAAGCTCCTCTTATCACGAGGATTCTCAAAGAAAGATCTGGATGATACCTACTACATCTTATGGATTATGATCTATGAGATAGATCTAAGTGGATATTGGGAGTGTCCCAAATCCAGGTACATAAACACCATACTAAAAGGGTTTAGTATGGAAGATTCTAAGCGTGGTGGTTCGTCCACTTACTCATGGATCACTCTCTCCAATACTGATTTGGAGAGAGCTCGCATGCAAGGGATACCCTATGCTTCAGTAGTAGGCTCTATCAGAGTGTGCGATGTTATGTACCAGACCAAATATAGATGACACACTAGGTGTAGTGATCAGGAATCAATCGGATCTTGGGAGAGTCACTGGATAGCTGTAGAGGACATTCTTAAGTACTTAAGAAGCACTAAAAGAAAGTTCTTGGTTCCAGCATCCAGAGTGATAAGTTTGACTGAGAGTCAGTCAAATGCATTGTCTTTAGTCTCAGTGTAGGGACGGTATGTTGGAAGAGTTCCAAGCTAGATACCGTGACACACTAGACGATAAAGGCTTAATACATTGCTACCAACGATACTACCAAAGTGGCTGTCTGGACATTTCTTGTTCATAAGATGAACAAGGTTCCTACCATTGAGCGTCCAATAACTGTTATGTGACAACAATGAAGTTGTGGCTTATGCCTAGGAACGCAGGTCCCATCAGCGCTCCAGACATATTCTGAGGCAAGTATCACCTGAACAGGGAGATGGTTGATCTCTAAGGGATCGAGGTTAGGAGAGTAAACTAGAAGGTTGACCCAGCGGATCCACTCACAAAGGCCTTACCCCTAGAGAGACTTCTCTACAATGGTTGAGTATGGGATACTACAACCTCTGCTATATTGTTGGGTATTGGATACTACAACAAATGGCCTTAGTGCAAGTGGGAGATTGTTCGTTATATGTATGCCCTAGAGGTCATTACTGTACATGCAATGTATATTGTAGTGGATGCTTGGACATATATAGGAAGGACTTTCATGCTCGATATGATAGTATGCTATCTGGTTGCATTTTATCTTAACATGTAAACAAATACTGTTTTGTGATCGCATGTTGATAAAGCCTTTAGGATGAGTACTTGACTACCAGGACAATGATATAGATCATACTAGTGGGGACTGGGTATTCGATAAGTACATCCTTTAAATGTTCCTAGTCGTGGGAGTATCGAGACAGGGCATCGATACTCCAGAGTAGACTAGCGTATGCGCTTCTTGACCCATATGATGGGCGATGGATGATCCCATATCCATTGGTGTTTGACATCAGAGAAGGTATACGGGTGCTTATTGGAGACTGGGTACACTGGACGAACTCGCCGAGAACTCCTAGATGGTATTATACCTATCGTCGGATAGCAGTTCTCTGGTGACACTGGTACAGGTTAGTCTGTAGACCCGAGATCGTCATAGAGTCTTGTGTGATTCCCACTGTGCTTTGATTTCTACCATACCACGGTCAAGAGATCGTGCAAAACGGTGGCTTTTGGGTACAGTCCCGAGTCACATGGAGGCAATAAGCGATAGGAGGGGTTTTGTCTCTCCCGGTATTGGGGGTTGATGTTGCGCTATGCTCGATTGGCCATAACAGGAAATCCCTGGCCAGGGTTGATGAGATTTACTGGTAAGTGTTATCAGTAGATTCTTGAACCGTTATGGACCTTGCATCAGCATGACTTATCGGGCTATTGGGTTTTGACGTTATACCACCCCCAGGCTGTGACATGCGACATATCAGATGAAGAGACCGGACTGTACGGTAGTGTTACTGATTGGATTCGCAAGAGTTATAGCAAGCTTGCTTGTTGATCTTCTAATCGCTCAATATCCGGGTGGCCGTTATGTTTAGCAGACCACTTGCGGCTTGTGGGTGTTTGATATGATCATCACCTACTGCCGGCGTATTGACGAGTCTTTAGAGTCCTACACAGAGGTTTCCTGGTTCATGCGAAACGGAGTAGGAGCACATATGCGATATGTGCGGGACCGAGATTAATACGAGTATACGATACCGTATTCTATTCTCGCGACATTTGATATTAGTCGGTTATATGTAATATAGCCGGATTATTAAATCAAGAGTTGATTTAATAGTTTAATGTACAATTATATATTTGATATATTAAATTACATTAACTAGTATTAGCTCACTTAAGATTTCTTTTCTCTCTTTTTGATACATTGATATATATGTGATATATATTAATTGTATTCCTTTTGCACAAAATATATATATGATATATATTGTTGTGTCATGCTAGGTTACACATGCAACATATATGAGACTAACACCATGTTAGGGTTAATGTTAGGGTTAATATTTATTCTTAAGTAATTACAAATTAGTGGAGATATTTTTATGGTTGGAAGCTTGGAGAAGCTTTAAGCTAACCATTGACTTAGTCCACTCTTTTGTTTTCCTTAAGATATTTATCAACTCAACCATTAATTTTACACGATGGTTAACTCTCTACAAGGGTTAGATATATGATAAACTCACCCATGGTTGCATTTCGAACCTCATGAGTTCATTCATCTTCTTCTTCTTCATCAAGTGAGAAAAGCTTGCTCGCTTTTTAATAAATGATGGAAACTTGTAAGAAAAATATATCTAAAGCGGGCCCACTTCCTACTTCATCATCCTATACTATTAGCCATTTAGTTTAGGGTGTTAGCTTCACTAATCTACACAATTAGTGAAGAGATAGCATGGGTTAGTATCTCCTCGACGTAGATCATCTTCGGCCTCGAAGGCTTCGAAGCAAGCTTGTTCGTTTCTTTTTGAGAGCCATTCTAGAGTCCGGGGATCGTGATCTCAGCGAATGGACTACTACACGGAGCTATTGAAGTGAAGGACCAGTCTACAAAGGTTGTATTCCTTGTTTACTGAACTTTAAAATCTTGATTTTCCGGAACCTTGGGAACCAAACTTTTTGAGTTCCCAATCATGTAAAGAGTTTACATATCATGTTTAACTCGAAGTCTTTAGTTAAGATCTTGGTTAGGTTTGTTTAGCACCCAAAAAAATTGTAAAGTAGCATGATTGATACTTGCCAATACCTTGCAAAGGTGCTAAGCCAACTCTACAGTTAAGTTACGGGGAGTTGTCCGGCTTATGCTTAAAACCAGACTCTGGATAACTCAAGGCCCGTTTCTGTAATGGCTGTTTGTGAGTTGTCCCGGGTTTTGACGAGGGATAATTTTCTGCCATCTGGAAGATCAATAGTGATATTGTTTTTGACTCGCCACAGTTTTAGTAAAATGGATTTTTTCAGAATACAGTAGTGTGAGTATGGTAGAACTGGAAGTGATTCCAGAACTGCAAACAATTACTAAAAAATTTAATAGGAACAAAAGATTCAATCAGTTTTGACATTCCATTAGCCATTCCGCAGATATGGTGGGTAACCTCAGACACCCGAGAGGTACTTCTGTATCCTCAAATACAGTGACAGGGAGGTTCTTGTTTACCCAAACTTGACACTACTGTTGTTCCGGACTATGAGACCAGGCAGGAGAATGAGTATAGCGTCATTCTAAATCAGCTTTAGAAGTGCACGTGTATATGACTCTGCCAGAGGGTTGTTGTAGTCAGTGGGAGCAGCGGAAGCGTTGTGGACAAGTAGCTTATGTCTATTTATAGACTAAAGAAGATCTAGCGGAGATAGATCATCTATTTCTGATGTGACAGTCATGGGCTTTGACTTCATCAAAATAGGAGATGGGTCTGTTAAGAAGGTTATAGGGTGTGATGTCCTGGTATTCGGATGACATACACAGAGTAAGAAGTGAAATTCCTATACTACGATCGGTTATACTGTGGTCGTCACACAGTGGTTTCTCCACAAAGGATATGGATGTTATATCAGGCGTTCTGGTTACGAGATCTATGGTTTTGGATCTAGATTTGGGAAGTGTCCCAATTTGGGTACTTAGAAAGTATTCTAAAAGTGTTTTAGAATGGACGACTCCTGGCATGGTAGTGTACCTGCAGGTGATGGAGTCACCCTCTCTAAAGGTGTCTTACAGACTAAAGGAGAGAGGGATGTGCATGATTGGTATATCACTTGCTTAGGCAATTGAGTCAACCATGAGATGTTAAGTACCACACCAGATTTTTTTTGCACTAGATGCAATAAATTGAGATATTAATCCAATCCTCGAGAAACATTCGGAAGCAGTTTTATAACATAAGTGAATGTTCTAAGGATTTGATAACGTCAGCCTCCTTCAGGAGACGGTTATCATTCCAGGCTTCCATGGTGACCTGGATGATATAGTGGCTGTCAGAGTTGTAGTTTTCCCTCTGACGATGGGCAGTAGTTTGGACAGGTGGTCCAAGAGGATACTGAGGGAGGCATGGCGCAGGATACTGATTAAATTCAGTTGACGATACAATCTAAGAAGTGTCACGACCCGAAATTGGCACGTGACAGCCCTAATACTATGCAACGTCTACAGGCGTAATGTAGTAAAAGAAAGCCAAAACCCAGCAATCTAAACAATCAAAAGTAGTAAAAAAGTGATAATAGTATTTTCAAAACCCTTGAAATCACAACCCAAATTCTTTAAAGTCCCACTTTTATTCTTTTAAAATTTTGACAGCACCTCCTTTGTAAAACAAGCCCCCAAAAATGGGTACAGCATAATATAAGTAAAATCATCCCAAACGGGAGCAAAATTCACGCCCAACGGAGGAAAACAACCACCACTACAGATATACGATGCCGTAGCGAAGAAAGAGACGATATGAATATAACTGCATAAAAACCTCCAAGTCACAAAATAATATACAATATCGTCCTCATATCAAGTCTCTAAGTCATATAAGATAATGGTAGATGGAGAGTACAAGATACAACTAATATACAACAAGCAACATCGGATAACCGCAAAACCTACCTAAGCAAAACTGCACACTGTCAGGCGAAGCGGTATACGCAGCAAAAGATGACACGATGGATGGAAATAGCCCTGCCTCTGACTATCCTGAGGAACACCTGCAAAACACTGTGGCACAACGGGGGTGAGTTGCCAACTCGTGAATAGTAAGTAACATATGCAGGTAATCGCAAGTATGCACGTACAGCGCGAATCTAACATATGCGAACTATCAGCAGTAAATGGTCATACGTAATGCATCAGTCGTGAAAGGTACACTAGCAGGTACTACTAATACATGAAGCAAAATATGACAATCTGTATGCGATAATCATGTAAAGTACTCTATCGGTACAAATAATACATGAAACAATGCATATAATAGTATGTAAATGCAACAGTCATGGAAAGTACTCTATCAGGTACAACTACTACATGAAGCAGTGCATAAACAATAAATGTGGAGTATGAAATAAAACATGTCTTTCCCACGGAAATCCTAACCTCGTGGTAGGACTACAATCCAAAAAGACAATCCAATTCCCAATTTCCACAAACCAGCCCCCAAATTGGTTCTCATATCATGTAGATCTCATATATCCTGTATGTACAACATCAGTATATCTCACATATCCTGTATATCCAATATCAGTATATCTCACATATCATGTATATCCAAGATCAGTATATTTCACATATCCTGTATGTTTCATATAAGGTGAATGTACAGTATCGACACCCAAAAACATCATGAAACAAGTGTCTAGCATCGACAAATAAATACATGTTTATACGTCCTTGAATCTTAAGTGCCAAACACCGACACTCTCGATCCCCGTATCGGTAATATACGTTCTCGAATCTTAAGTGCCAAACACCGACACTCTCGATCCCCGTATCGGTAATATACGTCCTCGAATCTTAAGTGCCAAACACCGACACTCTCGATCCCCGTATCGGTAATATAACAAATCTCAAGTGGATCCATCCAATATCAAGTAAAGAATAAGAATACTTACATAATTTCATGAAAACCACCACGGTCCTCAAATCCATAAAACATCAAGTAATGAATACGTATGAATGCATGAATCAATACATAGATATTAGCGTCCCATTCCACTAATATATGTGTATATGCATATATAACAGCGTCCCATTCCACTGTTATATATACATAGGAGTAAAAATCTCAGAGAACATCATATGAAATCCATGAATGTAATATATGCAACATGAAACAGTAATATGATCATATAAAGGAAAACAGTTATTTAACTGCAACAAGTTACTAAATATATCACACGGTTCCTGATTTCCCTGAAATCAGATGCAACATCATAGACAGGTGAACATGAAGCTATAACAAGGTATGCGTAACCATGTCGGTATAGCAAGATATGTGTGTCCATATGTAAGTATATATGATGTCGAAGTAGCTTTAGCAAGGTATGTGTCTATACCTATCCATAATACCCTCCAGGTATATGTATGTATGCCAGATGTACATGTAGCTATATCTCATATATGTATATACCTATCACAATGGTACAATACTATATAGCTATATGGGTAACTAGCATGTAAGCATGTCAGATACATATGCGTGAGCATGTAGGTATACAGGTATGCTATATGTCATACGCACAAGGAAATATGAATCAATGTCTCAATGTCCCTAACCAAACAATATCATATCTATAAGGGTATTGTGCGTGTCATGGCAATTATTGATGGTGTGTGTGGCATATAATCAGTGCTCGTGCAACATAAGCCGTCAATAATAGTGCAGTGTCCAAAGGATACTAGCCCAAGCACAACAATAACAAAGTAGTAATGTGTATGCGCAACTCTATATATACAATAGAATATGCGACAAAACATAACAGTTCTAGCCCAGACGCATAACGCCATGCGGGCGATTCCCCTGTAGATGTTAAATCTACTCACCCACGCTCCTGGCTAAGCAAAGCCAACCACCTGTTTCCTATTCTTCGCAGCGTCCTAAGTCCCTGCCTGCGAACCTAAAACAACACAACGATAACACAAGTATATATTAGTAAACGACTAAAAACATGTACAAACTACGTTTTACCGACACACCAACTCCAAACCAACTCCCAAGTGTTCATATTATGGCTAACGTACGTAGCGACACGACGAAACCAACTCAAGAGCAAAACCAGCACGAAGTGTACGGACCGTGTCGGATAACTTATCGCTCGTAGTCGTATCACTAGAAACTACCTATGTGATCTCAGATTTTGAATACAGAGAAAACTCAACAACTAAACAAGACCAAACATATCTAAACCACTGCGGACACCTACCCACAAAAAACCCAACATCCATCTCCCCTCCAAAACCGGCGTCGCCGGAATTCCTTCTTAAGTCGCCGGCTAAAGCCGGTAGGGTGGGTCTCGTGTCTTAGGTGGGGTCTTAGGTTCTCTAGCACATCACTACAATCTTGTTTGGTCACTCAGTAAAACAGTAGATCACAGAGACTCAAAAAGACACTAAAAACACGATATTGCACTAATCGATATTTTAAGTGTTCTACGCAACAACCAACGAGCTATATATCATAAAACTCCTATTTAACAGATTAGAGATTTTACCTATCAATACTTGCTCACAAGAACAAAGCTTTCCTAGCTCCAAGTGATCAAAGAAGCCAAAGTCAAGACTTGAAGTGTTTTTGGGATTTATTTTGGGAATTTTGGAGATTTATTGATTTGGAATTATTGCACAAGGAAAAGAATTGATCAAGAGTAGAAGGAGGAAAGAAGAAGTTGGCCAAGAGAGGAAAGGTAAGGATTTGTGTAGGGTTTTCTAGCTAAGTCAATGATAAATGCACATAAATGCTCATCAATGTACATTCATGCACATACCACCTCTCTCATTCTATTTCTTTTCTTTAAAATTAAAACCTACGCACAACAGATATCTAGATATTATAAGGAAAGTTTTGTTTTACCCAACTTGATTTATTTGAAAAGATACAAATTTTGGAGAATTTTCCCAAATCCAAAATGTAAATACCACATTAAAATAATATTTAAATTGGGAAAAAAACTTTTTGAACCAAAACGTCCCATATACCCCCAAAGCTTGCGCACTAGCTTTATTTCAGCTAAACTAGGTGCTGGCAAGTCTATATGGACGTTTAATCACAGTCGGGTTAAAACGGAAAATATCGACAATTTTACGCTAAAACGGAAAAATTCGCAAAACGATTTCTAAAACGTTACAATAGCTACCTACTCCATCATACCAATACAGAGAGTATTGTTCGCTCTGACCGTAGCCGCACGGTTTTTTCCTTCGGGGCGAACTGGACCCGACCAGGGGCCACTTCCCAGGAGGCCACCCATTTCAGGACTTCCCTGGCCCGAGCACGCTTAACTACGGAGTTCTCAAACTCTTGTAGTGCTAGTTCACTTAAAAGGTGCCTCTGTATTGAAGAGTGGTATTATTCCATTTATAGCACAGATCTGTCCTCTTTCGGAATATATTCCGAAAATTCCCCATTGTATTACAGTGGGTCCCCAATGCATATCTGGTATAAATGGGTATACCGGATAATACATGGGGTATTACATTCTCCCCCACTTAGAACAATGGTTCGTTCTCGAACCACAGACCTACTATTGAGGAACCGGCTTTGATACCATTCTGTCACGACCCACCCCCAATACAGAGAGTATTGTCCTCTCTGACCGTAGCCGGACGATTTTGTTCTTCGGGGCGAACTGGACCCGACCAGGGCCCACTTCCCAGGAGGTCACCCATCCCAGGACTTCCCTGGCCCGAGCACGCTTAACTACGGAGTTCTCAAACTTCTGTAGTGCCAGTTCACTTAAAAGGCGCCACTGTATTGAAGAGTGGTATCATTCCATTTATAGTACAGATCTGTCCTCTTTCGGAATATATTCCGAAAATTCTCATTGTTTTACAGTGGGTCCCCAATGCTTATCTGGTATAAAAGGGTATACCGGATAATGTAAGTCCACGTTGCGACCCCCGGTTCTTACGGGGAGGCCGAAACGGTATAAAATCAAAATTTTAACGCAAGAGGCAACATGGACTAAGCTAGGTCGGGATCTTTACCTAAACTAAAACTAGCATACTAAGCTAAAGATATTTAGCTACTCGGATAGAGATGGTTATACCTAGCTTGTCTTGAACTCCTTCGTCTTCAAGCTCCGGTGGTGGTCCGATGGCTCCTTTTCGTCGTCTCCGTACGCCGAAGATAGATCCACTTGAAAGCTCCAACCTTTAGCTCCTTCTTCGGTCTTTGAAGAAACTAGTTCACTTGGTTTGCTAAACCTAGTGAACTAGAATGAGTAGAGAGGAAATAGAATGGGATTTTATCTATGGTTCTTGATTCTCAACTCATGAGACAAGAGAACCATAGATCAAGAGAGGGAGCAAGAGGTTGAGGGTGAGAGCAAGGGGAGAGCTCAAGAACAAGAGAGAGAATGAGCAAGAAAGAATGAGGCTCTCTTTTCTCTCTCACCCTCTCATAATCCAAAGCAATGATAACTCATCATATCAACAAAAGTCTTATGTGATGGTTGAAGTAACCATAACCTTATCATGTCATGCACTCATTTTACTCAAATGAACAAGCAAGAAAAAGTCTTTGGCATGAAATGATAACCATGGTTATCATGATGGTCAACTAGTCAAGCCTAGTCAACCGGTCAACAAGTCAACAAAAGTCAACAAGTCACCAAAGTCAACAAGTCAACAAAAGTCAACAAGTCAACAACCATATCACCATAATACTTAATTAATATAATAGTTAATCACATATCATATTCTCATTAGGGTTGAGCATAAAGTCAAAAAGTCAACGGTCAACTGTCAACAACCCTAATGAGAATCCGCTGCCTCTGCCTCCCTGTCAACTGTGCATACACACCCGCATCCGCGTTCCGAGGAACACGAATGCAAACTGGATAAATCCAATCCCATAAGGTACACTAGGATCTGGCTTAAACCAAAGCCCGCTAGTGTAAACTGTCCGGACACTGTACGTGCACAAGTGCACGGATGTGACCGAACCCTGTCGCAAAACCATGCGACCTGTCGCAATACCATGCGACCTCTACTCTTTTGCCTAAAGGCGAAAAGCTTTCTGTGTGGGACTCTAAAGACTCGACACTACGCTGGCAGTGGGTTTAACCACAGACCGCAAGCGGCACTAGCTGTGCGTAACGGTCCCCAGGTAGTGCCGACAAGAAGACCGACGAGGCGAAACCCATCTGAACTCCTACTGAGCCTGAGTGTGACATTCTCCGTACAGTCCGGTCTGTTCGTCTGATACATCGCATGGCGGGCCTAGGGGGCGGTAAACGTCAGTCCCCCAATAGCGGTACAAGTCGTGCCGGAGCGAAGCCCAAAACACCCTGAGACAACACTGGAAACCTACCAGTATATCTCGATTGCACTGGCCAGGGACTACTCGTGTAATGGCTCTCCTAGACACAGCGCGATGTCAACCCCCAATACCGGGAGAGACGAATCCTGTCTAACCGTCACTGCCTCCAAGTGCTTCGGGACTGCACCCAACCACTACCTGTTTGCACGACTCCTTTGAGCCGTGGTAGGGTAGTGATCAAAGTACAGTGGGAACACACTCGAGGCGGAGCGACAGTGTCAAGTCAGCGGACTAAGCTGTACTCATGTCACCTGGGAACTGATAACTGACGATAGGTATAATACCAACTAGTCAGTTCCCGACGAGTCCTGTCCAGTGTACCCGTAACCTAACGAGCACCCGCATACTATCTCAAGTACGACGTACTGACGGCTGTGGGACAGACCGTCTCCCACACTGGGATGAGAAGCGCATGCGCTGGTCTACTCCGGAGTATCGATGCCCTGTCTCGATAGTCCTGCGACCAGGGACCTGCATAAGGATGTGCTTATAGATTACCCAGCCCCACTAGTGTGACGGCCATCACATCGCTGGTAATCAAGCAAAGATCCTAAGGGCTCTACTAATGTGTATAGGCGATATACAAAATAAACACATGTACACATTGAAGTAGAAACAAACCAAGTAGCATACTACTATTTTGAGCAAGATTGTATATACAAGGTGAATATCCCAAGCATCCATTAAGTAATATACAAACTAGTATGATACAGTAATGACCTCTAGGGCATATACACTAACAATCTCCCACTTGCACTAAGGCCATGTACTGGCGTATCGAAGACCTATCATCTCGATCAGCCGCTCGAACTGAGTCTGGGGCAAGGCCTTGGTGAATGGATCTGCAGTGTTGTCTTCTGAAGCGACTCTCCGAACCTCGATCTCCTGGCGATCTACGATCTCCCTGATCAGGTGATACCGCCTTAAGATGTGCCTGGATTTCTGATGGGACCTGGGTTCCTTCGCTAAAGCTATAGCCCCGTTGTTGTCGCAATACAGAGGTATTGGATCAACAATGGACGGAACCACCTGAAGTTCTTTCAAGAACTTCCTCATCCAGACAGCTTCTTTTGCGGCATCAGATGCAGCGATGTATTCCGCTTCCATCGTCGAGTCTGCAACGGTTTCCTGTTTGGAACTCTTCCAACACACCGCCCCTCCATTGAGGGTAAAGACAAAACCCGACATGGACTTGGAATCATCCTTGTCACTCTGGAAGCTGGAGTCAGCAAAGGCCTCGATCTGGAGGTCTTTTCCGCCATACACCAAGAACATCTCCTTAGTCCTTCTCAGGTACTTGAGAATGTTCTTTACCGCTATCCAGTGTTTCTCCCCTGGGTTAGACTGATACCGGCTTACCACACTCAGTGCATAAGCTACATCCGGTCTGGTACACAACATCGCATACATTATAGAGCCTACCGCAGAAGCGTAGGGTATAATAGACATGCGATCCCTCTCCAAATCCGTCTTGGGAGACATCTCTTTAGAGAGGGTGATCCCGTGACAAGCCGGTAGGTTACCGCGCTTGGAATCTTCCATACTGAACCTCTTCAGTATGGTGTCGATGTACCTGGACTGTGAAAGTCCTAATATCCTCTTGGATCTGTCACGGTAGATCCGGATACCCAGAATGTATGAGGCATCACCCAGGTCTTTCATGGAGAACCTGTGTGACAAGAACCCCTTGACAGATTGTAGCATAGGAATGTCATTTCCTATTAAGAGAATGTCATCCACGTATAAAACGAGGAATACTACAGTTCTCGCTACAAATCTACTATAGATGCATGGTTCATCTGGATTTTTGATAAAGCCAAATTCTTTGACCGTCTCATCAAAGCAGATGTTCCAACTCCGCGATGCCTGCTTTAGTCCATAGATGGACTTAAGCAACTTGCACACCTTTCCGCTGCTCCCACTCTGAATGAAACCCTCTGGCTGGTCCATATAGACACACTCCTCTAAATTTCCATTTAGAAAAGCTGTCTTTACGTCCATTTGCCAGATCTCATAATCGTGGAAGGCAGCAATGGCAAGAAGGATCCGAATGGATTTCAGCATGGCTACTGGAGAAAAGGTTTCGTCGTAGTCCAAGCCAGGTCTTTGACGAAAACCCTTTGCTACCAGCCTAGCTTTATAGGTCTCAACCTGTCCATCTACACCAATCTTCCTTTTGAAGATCCACTTGCATCCTACGGGTTTTACCCCGTCTGGAGCAATGTCCAACGTCCATACCTTGTTGGTGTACATGGACTCCATTTCGGTCCGCATTGCATCCAGCCATTTCACAGAGTCAACGCTCTGAACGGCCTGCTGGAAGCTAGTAGGCTCATCATAATCTATGATGCAATCCTCTCTATCCCCGTCTATGAGAAAACCGCAGTATCTCTCGGGCGGATGAGACTGCCTACTACTCCTGCGGAGCGGCGTAGGAATGTCCTGTTCTGTTGAACCCTCTGGTTCCACTAAGCTTTCAGTAACAGTCTGTGGTTCTGGAATTTCTTCCAGTTCTATTGTGTTCCCACTTATCTGGGTTTCCAAAAACTCAGTTTCCAAGAAGCGGGCATGCTGAGAAACAAAAACCTTTTGTTCCTCAGCGGAATAGAAAAGATACCCCCTGGAGTTCCTTGGGTATCCCACAAACTTACACTGTACTGAACGTGCCTCAAGCTTGTCCGCATGCTGCTTTTTTTCAAAAGCTGGACATCCCCATACCTTAAGATAATTAAGACAGGGTTTCTTCCCAGTCCACATCTCATATGGGGTGGTGGGCACAGTCTTGGTAGGAGCCTTGTTCAAGAGATACGCAGCTGCTTCTAGTGCATATCCCCAGAATGATCGCGGTAACTCAGCGTTACTCATCATGGACCGAACCATATCCAATAGGGTTCGGTTCCGTCTCTCCGATACACCGTTATGTTGCGGAGTGTATGGAGGAGTAAGCTGAGAGAGAATACCATTCTCTTTTAAGTAATTCAGGAATTCGGCACTTAAGTATTCTCCACCTCGATCCGATCTTAGAATCTTAATACTTTTGCCGGTCTGTTTCTCTACTTTATTCTTATACTCCTGGAATTTTCCAAAGGCCTCGGACTTATGTTTCATTAAGAAGACATAACCGTACCTTGAGAAGTCATCCGTAAAAGTAATGAAGTAAGAATGTCCGCTTCGGGCATGTGTAGACATTGGACCGCACACGTCACTGTGTACGAGTCCTAAGAGCTCGCTCGCTCTTACTCCTTGTCCAGTAAACGGAGTCTTTGTCATCTTTCCTTTGAGACAAGATTGACAAGTGGCATACGATTGATATTCGAACGCATTCAAATATCCTTCTGTATGTAACTTAGTCAACCTTCTCTCATTGATGTGACCCAATCTACAATGCCATAAGAAAGTCTGATTCATTTCCAGAGACTTTCTTTTGTGTGTATTCTGGACGTTGAAAATCTGTGGTTGGTTTAACACGTATATACCATTACTCAATGTACCTGACCCAATCAAAACTTGATTAAGGTGAATGTTTACAACATTACTTACAAACGCAAATTCATAACCTTCTTTAGAAACTAAAGATACAGAAATGATATTACAAGTTGCGTTGGGTACAAAAAAGCAATTACGCAAAACCAAAACATGTCCATCTGACATTCCCAGGTGATAGTCCCCCACGGCTTTAGCATCCATGCTAGCTCCGTTCGCAACTTTGAGGGTCATGTCACCTGCCTTCAAAACACTACGGTTTCTCAACGCCTGCAAAGAATTACAGATATGAGATCCTGATCCGGTATCCAATACCCAGGAAGTAGAGTTTATTGAAAGACAGTTTTCAATAACATACACACCTGAAGCTGAAGCTGCAACCTGCTTCAATTCCTGTGTTCTGGCCTTCCAGGCCCTGCAATCATTCTTCCAGTGTCCTTTCTTATGACAATAGAAGCATTCTTCCTTATCCACAAGCTTCCCCGCTATCTTTGTTGCTTTGCCTTTTCCCTTCGTATCCACTTTACCAACACCGCCCCTTGGTTTGGCGGGGGCCTTCTTCTTCTTTCCCTTGGCTTTCGCCTTGGACCTAGAAGAAGATGATCCTCCTACAAACAAAGTGGATGTTTCCCTACCTTTCTGTAGGGTGCCCTCTGCGCTCCTCAGCATGTTGAGGAGCTCTGATAGTTCAACCTCTTTTTCTTGTAGGTTGAAGTTCAGTATAAACTGGGCGTAAGTGGAAGGAAGGGACTGGAGAACTATATCCGTATATAGCTCACTCTCCAATGTGATCCCTAGGTCAGCGAGCTCCTCAATGAAGCCGATCATCTTTAGCACATGCTCGGCTACTGATGATCCGACGGCCATTCTTGTCGAAAATAACTTTTTCGACGCTTCGTATCTTGCGATACGTGATTGCTCTCCATACAGTTCTTTTGTATGGAGCAATATGGACTCCATGTCCATATTCTCATGCCTCCTCTGATGTTCGTTGTCCATCGAGGCAAGCAGGAGGCACTTGGCCTTCGCGCTATCAATCTCCCAAGTCTTGCGGATTTCCTTATCCGCGACGCTGGAAGTTGGACCAGGGACAGGGGGAGCTTTGGTGGTAAGAAGATACCCCAGCTTGTCATAAGTGATTGCTATCTTGACATTCCTGAGCCAATCTTTGTAGTTTGGCCCTGTCAGTTTGTTTTTATCTAGGAGTAACTTAAGTCCAGTCATGTTGATTGGTCGCTGCAATTAGGAGAGAGAAGAAGAAACACTCAGCATGATGCTCTTGCAAGTTTAGAGTGGTTTTTAGTTTGTCTAAACAGGATGGCTCCCACTGTTTCTCGAATCCCTCCTCAAACCATAAAGGAAGAATTAGTCAGGATCAATCCCACCGTACAATACTTGCTTAACCGTTCAGCCAGGCCGGTGTCGGTACTTCGAGGGAGGTTTTCCAACGCTTTCGCGAAGTTCCTTAATTAGAGAACCTCTTTTCCCTGGGGGCGTAGCCCCGCTAACACCTTTCTAGGCACCTACTAGGTTTATAGCATTGATCGTTAAGTGAGAAATTTCCCGAGGAGTAGCATATACTCACAGTAGGATCGGGATCCAAATATCATCGCGTGACGAAACTGAAGGAATCCTACCAGAATCATCACACTCCAAATGGTATGCAAATCTAGCAAGTTTCAGTACTTATGAAACTCCCGATGTGGATTTTTGCCCCATGCTCTTATGACCTTGACGAAGGTCAACAAATCATAAGTAACATGTCAAGTTCTGCCCGTCATTATCCAGGTTAATTTGAATCCACCCGTATGTACCCTTGACGAAGGTCAACAAGGTAATGCGAATGTCCCAAACCAACACATCTATCTATGCTACATATGAATACCCAATAGCTACCAATCACTATGCTTTGACGAAGGTCAACAAACACAGCTTGAATACTTATTGAATATTCATACGAAACGACGGAGGGCTACGAATGGTTTTGGCGAAACCGTGAACGTAGTGAACTTGATTTAATCGATGGAACGAGATAGCTTTTAGAAGGAGTGGCTCAAGCTCCACATTTAAAAGTTATTTTGAAAAGAACCGAGTGGTTTTTCGAAAGTGTTCCAACGACTTTAACTTGGTTTATTATCTTGCATTAGTTCTTTTAATGCGTGATATTCTTGCATTAGTACTTTTAATGCGTCCCATCATTTAACCCTACCATTGCAGAAAACAACCAAAATATGACGTACGCTTATGCCATTCGCATTCGCCACTGGGCCCCGTCATTACCCGTTAGGTTACTTAACTAACGACAGAGCGGGGGCTGGGCTAGCGCGTTTGTAAAACATAAGCAACGCCTAAATAGTAAGCAATGATAGACATTACAGATCACAGATGAATGCATTGGATATACTAGCAATCCGCAATCCTTTCGAGCCTGAAACGAAAAGCGGATAACACGGTCGCGGTGAATAGCCAAATACCCCACCCAAGACCCCTACGGGTGCGGCAAACTACCCGCCAAGTACTTGGTAGTTTGTGCACCCCTCCATGGGTCTATCCTAGGAGCAAAAACAGTAAAAAGAATTATACAATGACGGCTACAACCCCGACCCGGTTGTGCGGCCAAACAAATAATATTATTACATCAATTTACATTTACAATGAATGAAAGAAAAACAAAAGCTCATCTCACATCCACCCCGGCTATTCACCCGCGACAGTCCAACACATTCATATACACATTCCAGCACATTACAGATCATGTATAACCCCGACTAATCGACTTATAGCGATTAGCCGACGTTCAATACATGCAAGCATCACAGATATAACCATCATAGTCAAAGTGCAGTGAAGTTCGGAAAAAATACGGAATTATAGGACCCCAAAAGGAAATTTCTTTTCTGGACAATCTGGGCACATATAATATATTTTAAAAATCCCAAAACCAATACACAAACACACTGCACGAAAAACGATGCAGAGAAGACACCAAGTAGCGGCGGTTCCGCGGCGGCTAAGAAGGATCACGCGGCGGAAGCGCGGCACTTTAGGCGAATCACTGTATCGTTTTTCTTGGGTGTTCACACAAAACCCTGAGCCGAATTTACAAGTGTAAAGTTTTTCATTTTGAGCAGAAAAAATTTCAACAGAAACTCAGTTTTTGTGAAGTTTGGTTTTTGGATTTTTCCGGTTCCGAACTTCGTTACACTTCACTACCAAGTTAGTTTAAGTTTAGTTAGGCTCTGATACCACTGTAAGTCCACGTTGCGACCCCCGGTTCTTACGGGGAGGCGGAAACGGTATAAAATCAAAATTTTAACGCAAGAGGCAACATGGACTATGCTAGGTCGGGATCTTTACCTAAACTAAAACTAGCATACTAAGCTAAAGATATTTAGCTACTCGGATAGAGATGGTTATACCTAGCTTGTCTTGAACTCCTTCGTCTTCAAGCTCCGGTGGTGGTCCGATGGCTCCTTCTCGTCGTCTCCGTACGCCGAAGATAGATCCACTTGAAAGCTCCAACCTTTAGCTCCTTCTTCGGTCTTTGAAGAAACTAGTTCACTTGGTTTGCTAAACCTAGTGAACTAGAATGAGTAGAGAGGAAATAGAATGGGATTTTATCTATGGTTCTTGATTCTCAACTCATGAGACAAGAGAACCATAGATCAAGAGAGGGAGCAAGAGGTTGAGGGTGAGAGCAAGGGGAGAGCTCAAGAACAAGAGAGAGAATGAGCAAGAAAGAATGAGGCTCTCTTTTCTCTCTCACCCTCTCATAATCCAAAGCAATGATAACTCATCATATCAACAAAAGTCTTATGTGATGGTTGAAGTAACCATAACCTTATCATGTCATGCACTCATTTTACTCAAATGAACAAGCAAGAAAAAGTCTTTGGCAGGAAATGATAACCATGGTTATCATGATGGTCAACTAGTCAAGCCTAGTCAACCGGTCAACAAGTCAACAAAAGTCAACAAGTCACCAAAGTCAACAAGTCAACAAAAGTCAACAAGTCAACAACCATATCACCATAATACTTAATTAATATAATAGTTAATCACATATCATATTCTCATTAGGGTTGAGCATAAAGTCAAAAAGTCAACGGTCAACTATCAACAACCCTAATGTGAATCCGCTGCCTCTGCCTCCCTGTCAACTGTGCATACACACCCGCATCCGCGTTCCGAGGAACACGAATGCAAACTGGATAAATCCAATCCCATAAGGTACACTAGGATCTGGCTTAAACCAAAGCCCGCTAGTGTAAACTGTCCGGACACTGTACGTGCACAAGTGCACGGATGTGACCGAACCCTGTCGCAAAACCATGCGACCTGTCGCAATACCATGCGACCTCTACTCTTTTGCCTAAAGGCGAAAAGCTTTCTGTGTGGGACTCTAAAGACTCGACACTACGCTGGCAGTGGGTTTAACCACAGACCGCAAGCGGCACTAGCTGTGCGTAACGGTCCCCAGGTAGTGCCGACAAGAAGACCGACGAGGCGAAACCCATCTGAACTCCTACTGAGCCTGAGTGTGACATTCTCCGTACAGTCCGGTCTGTTCGTCTGATACATCGCATGGCGGGCCTAGGGGGCGGTAAACGTCAGTCCCCCAATAGCGGTACAAGTCGTGCCGGAGCGAAGCCCAAAACACCCTGAGACAACACTGGAAACCTACCAGTATATCTCGATTGCCCTGGCCAGGGACTACTCGTGTAATGGCTCTCCTAGACACAGCGCGATGTCAACCCCCAATACCGGGAGAGACGAATCCTGTCTAACCGTCACTGCCTCCAAGTGCTTCGGGACTGCACCCAACCACTACCTGTTTGCACGACTCCTTTGAGCCGTGGTAGGGTAGTGATCAAAGTACAGTGGGAACACACTCGAGGCGGAGCGACAGTGTCAAGTCAGCGGACTAAGCTGTACTCATGTCACCTGGGAACTGATAACTGACGATAGGTATAATACCAACTAGTCAGTTCCCGACGAGTCCTGTCCAGTGTACCCGTAACCTAACGAGCACCCGCATACTATCTCAAGTACGACGTACTGACGGCTGTGGGACAGACCGTCTCCCACACTGGGATGAGAAGCGCATGCGCTGGTCTACTCCGGAGTATCGATGCCCTGTCTCGATAGTCCTGCGACCAGGGACCTGCATAAGGATGTGCTTATAGATTACCCAGCCCCACTAGTGTGACGGCCATCACATCGCTGGTAATCAAGCAAAGATCCTAAGGGCTCTACTAATGTGTATAGGCGATATACAAAATAAACACATGTACACATTGAAGTAGAAACAAACCAAGTAGCATACTACTATTTTGAGCAAGATTGTATATACAAGGTGAATATCCCAAGCATCCATTAAGTAATATACAAACTAGTATGATACAGTAATGGCCTCTAGGGCATATACACTAACAGATAATACATGGGGTATTACATCTTCTGTCACGACCCACCCCTAATACAGAGAGTATTACATTTAGAACAATGGTTCGTTCTCGAACCACAGACCTACTATTGAGGAACCAGCTCTGATACCATTCTGTCATGACCCACCCCCAATACAGAGAGTATTGTCCGCTCTGACCGTAGCCGCACGATTTTGTTCTTCGGAGCGAACTGGACCCGACCAGGGGCCACTTCCCAGGAGGTCACCCATCCCAGGACTTCCCTGGCCCGAGCACGCTTACTACGGAGTTCTCAAACTCCTGTAGTGCCAGTTCACTTAAAAGGCGCCACTGTATTGAAGAGTGGTATCATTCCATTTATAGTACAGATCTGTCCTCTTTCGGAATGTATTCCGAAAATTCCTCATTGTTTTATAGTGCATCCCCAGTGCTTATCTGGTATAAAAGGGTATATCGGATAATACATGGGGTATTACATCTTCTGTCACGACCCACCCCTAATACAGAGAGTATTGTCCGCTCTGACCGTAGCCGCATGGTTTTGTCCATCGGGGCGAACTGGAACCGACCAGGGGCCACTTCCCAGGAGGTCACCCAACCCAGGACTTCCCTGGCCCGAGCACGCTTAACTATGGAGTTCTCAAACTCCTGTAGTGCCAGTTCACTTAAAAGACGGCTCTGTATTGAAGAGTGGTATCATTCCATTTATAGTACGGATCTGTTCTCTTTCGGAATGTATTCAGAAGATTCCTCATTGTTTTACAGTGGGTCCCCAATGCTTATCTGGTATAAATGGGTATACCGGATAATACATGGGTTATTACATTCTCCCCCACTTAGAACAATGGTTCATCCTCGAACCACAGACCTACTATTGAGGAACCAGCTCTGATACAATTCTGTCACGACCCACCCCCAATACAGAGAGTATTGTCCGCTCTGACCGTAGCCGCACGGTTTTGTCTTTCGGGGTGAACTGGACCCGACCAGGGGCCACTTCCCAGGAGGTCACCCATCCCAGGACTTCCCTGGCCCGAGCATGCTTAACTACGGAGTTCTCAAACTCCTGTAGTGCCAGTTCACTTAAAAGGCGCCTCTGTATTGAAGAGTGGTATCAGTCCATTTATAGTACAGATCTGTCCTCTTTTGGAATGTAGTCCGAAAATTCCCCATTATTTTACAGTGGGTCCCCAATGCTTATCTAGTATAAATGGGTATACAGGATAATACATGGGGTATTACAAGAAGTTTGCTGGATTTGGAGTTCATTTGTGAACTAGGTCCCATCAGATATCCAAACATATTCTTAGACAACTATTGCTCAATTCGGCATACGGCTTTCTCCGCGAACTTGAGATAAAGAGAGACATAGAAAGAAACATCAGGGCGGATCCACTTACTGAGGCTATTTCTCGAACGCAATAGTTTTACAAACGAGCTTCATGAAACTGATTAGTAGAGGAGTTGGATGTTCGGTATCACACGGGCTGTGAGTATGCGACATCGCAATAATTAACCTTAAATGGAAGCGGGAGATTGTTGGATATGGTGCCCACAAGTCAATTATTGGATCGCAGGCACGTGATTGCAATGATTGAGGGAGGACCTACACCGATAGGACAGTCTTACTCGATATGATAGTATGCTGTCTGGTTTGTGTTTATCATCACTATTACATGTTGATAGAGCCCATAGGATTCTTGCTTGACTACCGGCATTATGATGGCGATCATATACGTGGGAGCTGGTGGTCTATAAGCGCATCCTTAAATGTCCCTAGTCGTGGGAGTTTCGAGACTGGGCATCGATACTCCGGTGTAGACTAGTGTATACTGATCGAGACCCCGACGAGGGGCAGTGGCCAGGTCTCACAAGCCATTGGTGCTAGTTTGTTCACCTAAGATAGTATACAGGTGCTCATTGGGTTATGGGTACACTGGACAGACTCGCCGGGAATCTGCTAGTTGGTATTATTCCTACTGTCAGATAGCAGTTCCCAGGTGACATGTGTACAGGTTAGTTTGTCGACCTGAGATCGTCATTTGTCTCGTGTGAGTTCCCACTGTGCTTTGATTACTACCCTAGCATGGGTCAAAGGAGTCGTGCAAACAGGTTTTAGTTGGGTACAGTCCCGAGCCACATGGAGGCAGTGAGCGGATCGTCGGGGATTCGTCTCTCCCGGTATTGGGGGTTGATGTCGCGCAGTGTACGGGTAGCCATCACCAGAAAACCTTGGCCAAGGTAGTTGAGAATTACTGATCTAGGATCAATAGTTTCTCAGGTGATGATGGGTTTCATACCGACACGATTTATCGCGTTGTTAGGGGTCTGACTTTATCCACCCCCTAGACCCGATATGCGATACTCATAGACGAACAGACCAGACTGTATGGATATTGTCACTGTTAGGCTCAGTATGGTTCCTGGATGAGTTTGCTCACCGGCTTCCCTTTCGCTCAATACCTCGGCAGCCGTTACGCACGGCTAGTGCCATTGACGTGCTTGTGGTTAAATCCACAGCCGGCGTATTGATGAGTCATTAGAGTCTCCCCACTGAAAGTTTTCCCAAGTTCGGGCGAAACGTTGTAGAGGCCGTATGGTTTTTGTAAGTGCACGGCAGCCTCCCGGCCGTCAATCCGACATCGGAATGCGGAAACGATACGTTTCAAAAACTTATAAACCGGCACTACCACGCACTATAAAACTCGGATCAGGCCATTAACCTAATGCTAGCAAACTAGAGAATGGGTAGAAGGCTATACCGAGCGATCCGTGTCCTTCGGTCTTCGGCCTCCACTCCGATCTCCTCGCGGAATCTCCGGTCTTCATCTCCTCGTCGGAACGGGCACCACATCGCCGGGTTCTTTTACGGGCTCCCACCTTTGGACCGAGGCAACTCGGGCACGAAGTTGGCGAGTCGACGTGTCTAAGAAATGCTGTAGATGAAGTGTAGAAAGCTTTGTCTCATTGGGGTATGAAGTTGCTATTTGATGGAGGGAAGAGGAAAACTGAGCAAGATGAAAAAATGAGCCTGACGATTTTTCCTTTTGCAATTAATATGAACCAAAAAATCCTCACACCAAAATGTATATTTCTCCCACCAAATAGTGGCCGGCCAAGATATGAGATGAGGGAGGAGAGAGAAAAACAAGAGGGAAAGAAAATGTGAGATCACAAGATAAAATGGTCACCCTCATATCCAATCCAAATTCCATCACATTAAATGCAAACCATGATGAATGAAAAAGAAAAGATGCTTAAACCATCATAATCCCTCCAATTGCAAGAAACCCCCTCCACAATGCTAATTTGTACACTTGCAAATAACCCCCTCCATCGGAAAAATCCGGCCGTGAAGGAACAAAGGAAAACTGGCCGAAACGGAATGCAAACTGGCAACTTAAAAAAACTGATCCCGTAATAAATTACAGGAAAACCCCGCGACTGTATATACATACCCGCATTTGTATTCCGACCGAATACAAATGCAATGAGACAAAATCTACACTGTACAATACTAGGATCCGGCTTAAACAAAAGCCCGCTAGTATTATCCGTCCGATCATGATCCATGCAATACCGCACGTATCTGATCGAACCCTGCCATATCTCCATACGGCCTCTACAGCATTTCGCCCGAAACTTGAGAAAACGGTCTGTGGGGGACTCCAAAGACTCGTCAATACTTTGGTTGTGGATTTAACCACTAGCACGTCAGAGGTATTAGCCATACGTAATAGGCTACCAGGTATTGACCAAAAGGGACGTCTGTGAGCGAACTCATGCTGACACCCTACTGAGCCTGTCAGTGACAATATCTGTACAGTCCGGTCCGTTCGTCTATGAGCATCGCATGGCGGGCCTAGGGGGTTGGTAAAAGTCAGACCCCCAAAAGCGGTACAAGTCGTGTCGGAGTGTAGCCCAGAATACCCTGAGATACTACTGGAATACCTACCAGTAAATCTCCTACCTTGGCCAAGGACTTCGTGTAATGGCTTTCCTAGACACAGCGCGAACCTCACCCCCAATACCGGGAGAGAAGAACCCCTGAAGATCTGCTCACTGCCTCCATGTAGCTCGGGACTGTACCCAACTAAAACCTGTTTGCACGTCTCCTTTGAGCGTGGTAAGGTAGTAATCAAAGTACAGTGGGAACTCACACGAGACAAATGATGATTCTCAGGTCGATGAACTAACTTGCATACATGTCACCAGGGTACTGCCATCTGACGTCAGGTATAAGACCAACTAGCAGGTTCCCGGCGAGTCCTGTCCGGTGTACTCATAACCCAATGAGCACATGTATACATCTTAGGTGAACCAACTGACACCAGTAGCTTGTGAGACCGGCCACCGCCACTCGTCGGGGTCTCGACTGTATACACTAGTCTACTCTGGAGTATCCATGCCCTGTCTCGAAACTCCCACGACTAGGGACCTTTTAAGGATTTGCTTATAGGCCCCAGCTCCCATGTATATGATTGCCCTCATACTGCTGGCAGTCAAGAAAGAATCTTAGGGGCTCTATCAACGCGCAATAGTGACTTATAAGGTCACCTAAACCAGTACACGATGATAAAGGTAAACCAGATAGCATACTATCATCTTGAGCAAGACTGTTCTAACAGTATAGGTCCTCTCTCAATCATTGCAATCACGTGCCTGTGATCCAATAATTGACTCTGAGGGCACTATCTCCAACAGTTTTATGGCAGGGTTCGATCATATACGTGCATTTGTGCACAGATAATGATCGGACGGGTCATACTAGTGGGCATTAAGCCGGATCCTAGTATTTGATTTGTTGGATTACTTTAGCCTCATTGCATTCACATTTAGTCAGAATGCAGATGCAGGTATGTATATGCAGATGAGGGGTATTCTTGTGATCCGTCACGAGTTTACTTTAGTTGATGCCATATTTTTTTGTTGGATTAAACATTAAATGTTAATTAGGTGGAAATGGTGAGCTCAAGTCATCATGAAGAGCATTAAATGAGGCATGTGCATGTTTGGTGACTCATGGTCTTATTTTTGGTGCCATGTCAATTTTCTTGATTGATGTTGTGTGGAATTGATGGGTGGAGAGAGAGAGGGCAGCCACGAGAGTGTGGGGTTGGCTCTTGAGATTTCATTCTAGCTCTCACAATTTATTCCATACAATAGCAAGCTTTTCTTCTTCTTCTTCTTTCTTCTCTTGAGCTCACCATTTTCTCATCAATGGCTTCATCTTCAATCTCCATCCATACAATCTCATGAGTTGAGAATCAATGGATGCTTGAGACAAAATTATCACACACATTCTCTACTTCACCTTGGATATGTCGGTTAGCAAACTTCATGTCCGAGTTGCTTCGGTTTGAAGCGGGGGCCCGTAAAAATACTTCATGATGTGGTGCCCTTTTCGACGAGGAAACCGGAGACCGACTAGATCGGAGATGCCGCGAGGAGCTGAGGATGGTGGCTAAAGACCGAAGGACACAGATCGATCGGTATAGCTATTCTAACTTCTTAGTAGTTGCTAGTTAACGGTTAATAGAACGATCCGGGTATTTGGTTATGGTAGCGCCAAGTTTTGAAAAGTTTTTGTTCCGCGTTTGGCCTCTGAAAGACGGCTGGGGCCCTGCCGTAACCCAACACTATTTACTGAGATGTAAACACGCTAAGTGTATCTAAGCAATATAAAATAAAATATAAACAAGAGATAAGAAGTAAATGAATAACAATTTTATTTATTAACATTCTTTTTACAATACAACTGAAATGAAAATACATGTACTGAAAGCAATGCCTAAACAATGGCATAACAGAAACGAAAATTAAATGTGTATAGGGTTACTAGGTACTAGAACAAGGTTCTACAAGGCATCAATCATACCAAAATCAAAATTTTCAAGTGCCGAACAATCTAAAGTAAGGATCTTTGCTAGAAGATTAGGCTAAACATAGAGCAAGTAAACAACTTTACTTCTAAGAGATAGGGATTACAACCTTTGTAGTCCGTTCCTTCGCTTCATAACCTCCGTGTTGAGGTCCCTTCGCTGTGATCATCATGAACTCCGACTCTCGAGTGGCTCCATGAGGTAAATGAGACACCTTACTTGTAGTCTTCATGATCTAAGATGATCTACCTTGAAGAATCTCTAACCCAAGCTTACACTTCACTAAACAACTTATTAAAGAAGTGTACACCCTAATCTAAGTGGCTAGAATAGATGAGGATGATGAAGTAGGAATTTTGCTCTCTTTTTTTTTCAATTTCTCACACTATATCATCACAAACACAGAAGCTAGTAAGCTTTTCAAAGAGGAAGAAGAAGATGAAATCTTTTGTGATGAATAATGAATTATTGTTGTGGTTACAAATCCAACCAAGGGTTAAGAATGATAGAGTTAACCCTTGTAGAGAATAAAATAGAGCTAAAGGTTTGGGTTGGGTTAAATAATATCTTCACAAAATATCAAGCTTAAGACAGAGTCAAAGCTTTATGAAGCTTCTGTTAGTGTATATGCCCTAGAGGCCATTACTGTATCACACTAGTTTGTATATTACTTAATGGAAGTTTGGGATATTCATAGTTGTATAGACAATCTTGCTCAAAATGGTAGTATGCTACTTGGTTTGTTTCTACTTTAATGTGTACATGTGTTTCTTTTAGTATATCACCTATACACATTAGTGGAGCCCTTAAGATCTTTGCTTGATTACCAGCGTTGTGATGGCAGTCACACTCGTGGGGGCTGGGTAATCTACAAGCACATCCTTATACAGGTCCCTAGTCGTAGGACTATCGAGACAGGGCATCGATACTCCGGAGTAGACTAGCGTATGCGCTTCTCATCCCAGCTGGGGAGACGGTCTGTCCTACAGCCGTCAGTACGTCGTACTTGAGATAGTATGCGGGTGCTCGTTAGGTTACGAGTACACTGGACAGGACTCGTCGGGAACTAATTGGTTGGTACTATACCTATCGTCAGTTATCAGTTCCCAGGTGATATGAGTACAGCTTAGTCCGCTGACTCGACACTGTCACTTTGCCTTGAGTGTATTCCCACTGTACTTTGATTACTACCCTACCATGGCTCAAAGGAGTCGTGCAAACAGGTAGTAGTTGGGTGTAGTCCCGAAGCACTAGGAGGCAGTGACGGTTAGACAGGATTCGTTTCTCACGGTATTGGGAGTTGATATCGCGCTGTGTCACGGAGAGCCATTACACACAGTCGTCCCTGGCCAGGGCAAGCGAAGTGTTATCTAAAGGTGTTCTGGGCTACACTCCGACACGACTTGTACCGCTATTAGGTGACTGACGTTTACCGCCCCCATAGGCCCACCATGCGATATTCTCAGACGAACAGACCGGATTGTACGGTGATTGTCACATTCTGGCTCAGTAGGAGTTCAGATGGGTTTCACCTCGTCCGTCTTCTTATCGGCATCTACCTGGGGGGCCGTTACGCACAACTTATGACGCTTGCGGTCTGTGGTTAAACCCACTACCAGCATAGTGTCGAGTCTTTAGAGTCCCACACAGAGAGCTATTCGCCTTTAGGCAAAAGAGTAGAGGTCGTATGGTTTTGCGACAGGGTTCGGTCACATCCGCGCACTTGTGCACGTTTGGTGTCCGGACAGTTATTACTAGCGGGCTTTGGTTTAAGCTATATCCTAGTATACGTTTTGGGATTGATTTTATCTTGTTTGCATTTGTGTTCCCCGGAACGGGGATGCGGGTGTGTATGCACGGTTGACAAAGACAGAGGCAGAGGATTCTCATTTGGGTTGTTGACTGTTGACTTTTGCTAAATCCTAATGAGAATTAGAATTATTATTAACAATAATATTAATTAAGTATTAATGTGACATGGTTGGGTTGAAGGGTTGACTTTGTTGACTTGTTGACTTTGTTGACCGGTTGACTAGGTTTGACTTGTTGACCACCATCATGACAATGGCTATCATTTCTTGGCATTGACTTTAGCTTGCTTGTTTTGTTCACAAATTGCATTTAATGCAAGAAATGATATTGCCATTTTGATATGATAACAACCATCACATAATACTCAATTATTATTATTTGTTAGCATGATTTTGGATTATGAGAGCTTGGATGGCAAAAGTCTTGCTCATTCTTTCAATTCCTTTCTCTCTCTCGCTCAAGCTCTCCCTCTCCCTCTTGCTCTCTTTCTAGTTCATGGTTCTATTGTTTCATGTGTTGAGAATCAAGAACCATAGATATCAAAACCCATTACACTACTCTACTCATCCTAGTACACAAGGTCTAGCAAGCCAAGTGTTCTAGTTTCTTCTAGTTTGAAGTAGAAGCCAAAAGGTAGAAGCTTTCGGGTGGATCCATCTTCGGCGCGAAGAGACGACGAGGTGAGGCCGATCTGACCACCGCAAGGAGTTGAAGACGCAGGAGTTCAAGTTAAGGTATAACCCCCTAACCGAGTAGGTAAAACTCCTAGTTAGGTTGTTAGATAGTTGTTTAACAAAGATCCGTATTTTAAGTCCATGTTACCCCTAAAGAAAAATCGTTTTCACCATTTCCGCAACCCCAAAGAACCGAGGACGGGTAACATGGACTTACAGTGGTATCAAAGCCTAGTTAAACACTATCTAACAAGTTAGCAAAGTAACTAGAAGTTCGATCGGAGAAAAAGTCACGAAACACGCCCGAAAAGTATAGTTTCTGCCGATTTTTTTTCTTGGTCAAAAAATAATAAATCTTACAAAAAATCGGCTCAGGCTTTTTAAAACACACTTTAGAAAATTGGTCCAGGGACTCGGTCAAAGCGCCGCGGAACCGCGGCAGGAGCATGCTCCCGCCGTGGATCCGCGGCCGAGTTGACTCGGCTATGGGCTAATTTTCTTGCAGTGTGTTCAGTGGGCTGTTTTGGGATTTTTACAATATGTTTTTTCTGCTCAGATTTTCCAGAAAGCAAAATTTGTTTTTGGGGCCTAAAAATCCGTATTTTGATCGAACTTCTAAAGACTTAAGCTAACGGGTTTATATCTGTGATGTGATATATGTATTGAACGTCTGCTAATCGCTATACGTCGATTAGTGGGGGTTATACATATCTGTGATCTGTAATGTTGATGGTATGTGTATATGAATTCATTGGATTGTTGCGGGTGAATAGCCGGGGGTTGTGAGATGAGAGTTTTCTTTTTCTTACAATTCATGTAATTTGTAATTGATGTAATATTATTTATATGGCCGCACAACCGGGATGAGGTTGTAGCCGTCATTGTATAATTTCTTTTACTGTTTTTGCTCCTAGGATAGACCCATGGAGGGGGTGCACAAACTACCGGGTACCTCAAAGTGCCGAGTGGCCTACTCACGTCGTTGAGGGAGGTTGCTTCGCTTCGGGTATTTGGCGGGTAGTTTGCCGCACCCGTAGGGGTCTAGGGTGGGGTATTGGCGATTCACCGCGACCGTGTAATTCTCTTTCCGTTACAGGCTCGTACGGAATGCGGATTCCCAGTATATCCAATGTGTTCATCTGTGATCTGGAATGGCTATCATTGCTATATATCTATATATGATATCTATTTAGGCGTTGCTTATGTTTTGCATTCGCGCTAATCCAGCCCCCGCTCTGTCGTTAGTTAAGTAACCTAACGGGTAATGACGGGGCCCCGTGGCGAATGCGGATGGCATAAGCGTACGTCATATTTTGGTTGTTTTCTGCAATGGTAGGATTAAATGATGGGACACATTAAAAATTAATGCAAGAAAATAAACCAAAGTAAAGTCGTTGGAACAATTTCAAAAACCACTCGGTTTCTTTTCAAAAACAACTTTTAAACGCGGAGCTTAAGCCACTCCTTTTAAAAGCTATCTCGTTCCATCGATTATATCAAGTTCACTACGTTCACGGTTTCGCCAAAACCATTCGTAGCCCTCCATCATTTCAGTTAAATATTCGGTAGTATTCAAGCTATGTATTTTGACCTCACGCCAAGGCATAGTGATTGGTAGCTGCCGGATATTTATCTGTTGTATAGATAGAATGCGTTGGTTTGAGACAGTCATACTGCCATTTTGGCCTACGTCAAGGGTAGGTACGGGTGTGTTCAAATTAACCTGGATAATGATGGGTAGAACTTGACATGTGACTTATGACATTTTGACCTCACGCCAAGGTCATAAGAGCATGGGGTAAAAATCCACATCGGGAGTTTCAAAAGAAACTGAAACTTGCTAGCGCTGCATACCATTTGGAGTGTGATGATTCTGGTAGGATTCCTTCTGTTTTGTCACGCGATGATATTTGGATCCCGATCCTACTGTGAGTATATGCTACTACTCGGGAAATTTCTCACTTAACGATCAATGCAATAACTAAGTAGGTGTCTAGAAAGGTGTTAGCGGGGCTACGCCCCCAAGGAAAAGAGGTTATTTAATTAAGGAACTTCGCGAAAGCGTTGGAAAATCTCCCTCGAAGTACCGACACTGGCCTGGCTGAACGGTTAAGCAAGTATTGTATCGTGAGATTGATCCCGACTAATTCTTCCTTTATGGTTTGAGGAGGGATTTGAGAGACAGTGGGAGCAATCCTGTTTAGATAAACTAAAAACCACTCTAAACTTGCAAGAGCATCATGCTGAGTGTTTCTTCTCTCTTTCCTAATTGCAGCGACCAATCGTCATGACCGGACTTAAGTTACTTCTAGATAAAAACATACCGACAGGGCCAAACTACAAAGATTGGCTCAGGAATGTCAAAATGGCAATCACTTACGACAAGCTGGGGTATCTCCTTACCACCAAAGCTCCCCCTGTCCCAGGTCCCACCTCCAGCGTCATGGATAAGGAAATCCGTAAGACTTGGGAGATCGATTGGGCGAAGGCCAAGTGCCTCGTGCTTGCCTCTATAGACAATGAACATCAGAGGAGGCACGAGAATATGGACCTCGAATCCATATTTTTCCATACAAAAGAACTGTATGGAGAGCAATTTCGTATCGCCAGATACGAAGTGTCGAAAAATCTGTTTTCGGCAACGTTGGCCGTCGGATCATCGGTAGCGGAACACGTGCTTAAGATGATTGGCTTCATTGAGGAGCTCGTGGACCTTGGGACCACGTTAGAGAACGAGCTCTATACGGACTTGATTCTCCAGTCCTTTCCTTCCACTTACGCCTAGTTTATCCTGAACTTCAACTTGCAAGGAAAAGAAGTTGAACTTCCGGAGCTCCTCAACATGCTGAGGAATGCAAAGGGCACCCTACAGAAAGGTAGGGAGACATCCACTTTGTTTGTAGGAGGATATTCCTCTTCTAAGTCCAAGGCAAAAGCCAAGGGAAAGAAGAAGAAAACCCCTGCCAAACCAAGTGGCGGTGTTAGTAAAGTGGATACGAAGGGCAAAGCAAAGGCAACAAAGATAGCGGGGCAGCTTGTAGGAAAGGAAAAGTGCTTCTATTGTCATAAGAAAGGACACTAGAAGAAAGATTGAAGGGCTTGGAAGGCCAGAAACCAGGATCCAAAGCAAGTTGCGGCTTAGGCTTCAGGTGTGTATGTTATTGAAAAATGTCTTTCAATAAACTCTACTTCCTGGGTATTGGATACCGGATCAGGATCTCATATATGTAATTCTTTGCAGGCACTGAGAAAGCGTAGGGTTTTGAAGGCAGGTGATATGACCCTCAGAGTTGCAAACGGAGCTGGCATGGATGCTGAGTCCGTGGGGGACTATCACCTGGGATTGTCAGATGGACACGTTTTGGTTTTGCGTAATTGCTATTTTGTACCCAATGCAAGTTGTAATTTCATTTCTGTATCTTTATTATCTAAAGAAGGTTATGAATTTGCATTTGTAAGTAATGTTGTGAACATTCACCTTAATCAAGTTCTGATTGGGTCAGGTACATTAAGCAATGGTATATACGTATTAAACCAACCACAGATTTTCAATGTCCAGAATACACACAAAAGAAAGTCTCCGGAAACAAATCAGGCTTTCTTATGGCATTGTAGACTGGGTCACATCAATGAGAGAAGGTTGACGAAGTTATATACAGAAGGATATTTGGATCCGTTCGAATATCAATCATATGCAACTTGTCAATCCTATCTCAAAGGAAAGATGACAAAGACTCCGTTCACTGGACACGGAGTTAGAGCGAGCGAGCTCTTGGGACTCGTACACAGCGATGTATGCGGTCCTATGTCTATACATGCGCGAAGCGGTTATTCTTACTTCATTACTTTTACGAATGACTTTTCAAGGTACGGATATGTCTTCTTAATGAAACATAAATCCGAAGCCTTTGGAAAATGCCAGGAATATAAGAATGAAGTAGAAAAACAAACCGGCAAAAGTATCAAGACACTGAGATCTGATCGAGGTGGTGAATACTTGAGTGCCGAGTTCCTGGATTACCTAAAAGAGAATGGTATTCTCTCTCAGCTTACTCCTCCATACACTCTGCAACATAACGGTGTATCGGAGAGACGGAACCGGACCCTATTGAATATGGTACGTTCCATGATGAGTAATGCTGAGTTACCGTGATCATTCTGGGGATATGCGCCAGAATCAGCTGCATACATTTTGAACCGAGTTCCTACTAAGACTGTGCCTACCACACCATATGAGATATGGAGTGGGAAGAAACCCTATTTTCAATATCTGAAGATCTGGGAATGTCCAGCTTTTGTCAAAAAGCAGCATGCGGACAAACTCGAGGCACGCTCAGTACTGTGCAAGTTTGTGGGATACCCAAAGAACTCCAGGGGGTATCTCTTCTATTACGTAGAGGAACAAAAGATCTTTGTTTCTCGTAATGCCCACTTTCTGGAACACCAGTTCTTAGAAAAAGAAATAAGTGGGAGCGCAATAGAACTGGAAGAAATTCCAGAACCACAGGCTATTGCTGAAAGCTTAGTAGAACCAGAGAGTTCAAAAGAACAGGACATTCCTACGCCGCTCCGCAGGAGTACTAGGCAGTCTCATCCGCCAGAGAGATACTATGGTTTTCTCATAGACGGGGATAGAGAAGATTGCATCATTGATTATGATGAGCCGACTAGCTTCCAGTAGGCCATTCAGAGCGTTGACTCGGTAAAATGGCTGGATGCAATGCGAACCGAAATGGAGTCCATGTACACCAACAAAGTATGGACGTTGGACGTTGCTCCAGATGGGGTAAAACCCGTAGGATGCAAGTGGATCTTCAAAAGGAAGATTGGTGTAGATGGACAGGCTGAGACCTATAAGGCTAGACTTGTTGCAAAGGGTTTTCGTCAAAGACCTGGTTTGGACTATGACAAAACCTTTTCTCCAGTGGCTATGCTGAAATCCATTCGGATCCTTCTTGCCATTGTTGCCTTCCACGATTATGAGATTTGGCAGATGGACGTAAAGACCGCTTTTCTAAATGGAAATTTAGATGAGTGTGTCTATATGGACCAGCCAGAGGGTTTCATTCAGAGTGGGAGCAGCGGAATGGTGTGCAAGTTGCTTAAGTCCATCTATGGACTAGAGCAGGCATCGCGGAGTTGGAACATTTGTTTTGGTGAGACGGTCAAAGAATTTGGCTTTATCAAAAATCCAGATGAACCATGCATCTATAGTAGATTTGTAGCAAGAACTGTCGTATTCCTCGTATTATACGTGGATGATATTCTCTTGATAGGAAATGACATTCCTATGCTACAATCTGTCAAAGGGTTCTTATCATACAGGTTCTCTATGAAAGACCCGGGTGATGCCACTTACATTCTGGGGATCCGGATCCATCGTGATAGATCCAAGAGGATGTTCGGACTCTCGCAGTCCAGATACATCGACACCATACTGAAAAGATTCAGTATGGAAGATTCCAAGTGCGGTAACTTTCTGGCTTGTCACGGGATCACCCTCTCCAAAGAGATGTCTCCCAAGACTGATTTGGAAAGGGATCGCATGTCTATTATACCCTAAGCTTCTGCGGAAGGCTCTATATTATATGCGATGTTATGTACCAGACCAGATGTAGCTTATGCACTGAGTGTGGTAAGCCGGTATCAGTCAAACCGTGGGGAGAAGCACTGGATAGCGGTAAAGAACATTCTCAAGTACCTGAGAAGGAATAAGGAGATGTTCTTGGTGTACGGCGGAAAAGACCTTCAGATCGAGGCCTTTGCTGACTCCAGCTTCCAGAGTGACAAGGATGATTCCAAGTCCATGTCGGGTTTTGTCTTTACCCTCAATGGAGGGGTGGTGTGTTGGAAGAGTTCCAAACAGGAAACCGTTGCTGACTCGACGATGGAAGCGGAATACATCGCTGCTGCAGATGCCGTAAAAGAAGCTGTCTGGATGAGGAAGTTCTTGACAGAACTTCAGGTGGTTCCTTCCATTGTTGATCCAATACCTCTGTATTGCGACAACAACGGGGCTATAGCTATAGCGAAGGAACCCAGGTCCCATCAGAAGTCCAGACACATCTTGAGGCGGTATCACCTGATCAGGGAGATCGTGGATCGCCAGGAGATCGAGGTTCGGAGGGTTGCTATGGAAGATAACACTGCTGATCCACTCACGAAGGCCTTACCCCAGACTCAGTTCGAGCGGCTGATCGAGATGATAGGTCTTCGATACGCCAGTACATGGCCTTAGTGCAAGTGGGAGATTGTTAGTGTATATGCCCTAGAGGCCATTACTGTATCATACTAGTTTGTATATTACTTAATGGAAGCTTGGGATATTCACAGTTGTATAGACAATCTTGCTCAAAATGGTAGTATGCTACTTGGTTTGTTTCTATTTTAATGTGTACATGTGTTTCTTTTAGTATATCACCTATACACATTAGTGGAGCCCTTAGGGTCTTTGCTTGATTACCAGCGTTGTGATGGCAGTCACACTCGTAGGGGCTGGATAATCCACAAGCACATCCTTATACATGTCCCTAGTTGTAGGACTATCGAGACAGGGCATCGATACTCCGGAGTAGACTAGCGTATGCGCTTCTCATCCCAGCTGGGGAGACGGTCTGTCCCACAGCCGTCAGTACATCGTACTTGAGATAGTATGCGGGTGCTTGTTAGGTTACGAGTACACTGGACATGACTCATCGGGAACTGTTGGTTGGTACTATACCTATCGTCAGTTATCAGTTCCTAGATGACATGAGTACAGCTTAGTCCGCTGACTTGACACTGTCACTTCGCCTCGAGTGTGTTCCTACTGTACTTTGATTACTACCCTACCACGGCTCAAAGGAGTCATGCAAACAGGTAGTAGTTGGGTGCAGTCCCGAAGCACTTGGAGGCAGTGACGGTTAGACAGGATTCGTCTCTCCCAGTATTGGGAGTTGATATCGCACTGTGTCACGGAGAGCCATTATACACAGTCGTCCCTGGAAAGGGCAAGCGAGATGCACTGGTAGGTTTCCAGTGTTATCTAAGGGTGTTCTGGGCTACACTCCGACACGACTTGTACTGCTATTCGGGGACTGACGTTTACCGCCCCTAGGCCCGCCATGCGATATTCTCAGACGAACAGACCGGACTTTACGGAGATTGTCACATTCAGGCTCAGTAGGAGTTCAGATGGGTTTCACCTCGTCCGTCTTCTTATCGTCATCTACCTGGGGGCCGTTACGCACAGCTAGTGCTGCTTGCAGTCTGTAGTTAAACCCATTGCCAGTGTAGTGTCGAGAATTTAGAGTCCCACACAGAGAGCTATTCGCCTTTAGGCAAAAGAGTAGAGGTCGTATGGTTTTGCGACAGGGTTTGGTCACATCCGCACACTTGTGCACGTTTGGTGTCCGGGAAATTATTACTAGCGGGCTTTGGTTTAAGCCAGATCCTAGTATACGTTTTGGGATTGATTTTATCTCGTTTGCATTCGTGTTCCCCGGAACGCGGATGCGGGTGTGTATGCACGGTTGACAGAGACAGAGGCAGAGGATTCTCATTAGGGTTGTTGACTGTTGACTTTTGCTAAACCCTAATGAGAATTAGAATTATGATTAACAGTAATATTAATTAAGTATTAATGTAACATGGTTGGGTTGAAGGGTTGACTTTGTTGACTTGTTGACTTTGTTGACCGGTTGACTAGGTTTGACTTGTTGACCACCATCATGACAATGGCTATCATTTCTTGGCATTGACTTTAGCTTGCTTGTTTTGTTCACAAATTGCATTTAATGCAAGAAATGATATTGCCATTTTGATATGATAACAATCATCACATAATACTCAATTATTATTATTATTTGTTATCATGATTTTGGATTATGAGAGCTTGGATGGCAAAAGTCTTGCTCATTCTTTCAATTCCTTTCTCTCTCTTGCTCAAGCTCTCCCTCTTCCTTTTGCTCTCTCTCTAGTTCATGGTTCTATTGTCTCATGTGTTGAGAAGCAAGAACCATAGAGATCAAAACCCATTACACTTCTCTACTCATTCTAGTACACAAGGTCTAGCAAGCCAAGTGTTCTAGTTTCTTCTAGTTTGAAGTAGAAGCCAAAAGGTAGCAGCTTTCGGGTGGATCTATCTTCCGCTCGAGGAGACGACGAGGTGAGGCCGATCCGAACACCGCAAGGAGTTGAAGACGAAGGAGTTCAAGTTAAGGTATAACCCCCTAACCGAGTAGGTAAAACTCCCAGTTAGGTTGTTAGATAGTTATTTAACAAAGATCCGTATTTTAAGTCCATGTTACCCCCTAAAGAAAAATCGTTTTTCACCATTTCCGCAACCCCAAAGAACCGGGGATGGGTACGTGGACTTACAGCTTCATGGAAGCTTCATGAAAAAGCTAACACTAAACCAAACCCTAACCAAGTTTAAACCCTAAACCTTTGTTAAATTTGTAACCCTAACATGTTACAATATTATATATCACATATACAATATATTTTGTAACAAAAGAAAATAATACAATTAACATATATCGCATACATATCAATGTATTATCCCGTGAGAAAATAAATCAATAAAGTGAGCTTATATTAGTTAACGTAATGTAATATATCACATATATAATTATACATTAAAATATCGAATTAACACTTGATCCGATAACCCGGCTATATTACATATAACCGACTAATATAACATGTACTATTTTATCGAATCAACACTTGATCCGATGACCCGGCTATATCACATATACCCGGCCGATATCTCATATCGCGAGAATAAAATACGGTATCTCATCGTATTATTCTCGGTCCCGCACATATCACATATGTGCTCCTACTCCGTTTTGCCTGAGCCTGGAAATCTCTGTGTAGGACTCTAAAGAATCGTCAATACGCCGGCAGTAGGTGATGATCATATCAAACACCCACAAGCTGCAAGCGGTCAGCTAAACGTAACAGCCACCCAGTTATTGAGCGATCAGAAGATCAACAAGCAAGCCTGTACATTCTCCTGTGAATCCAATCAGTAACACTACCGTACAGTCCGATCTTTTCATTTGATATGTCGCATATCCAGTCTAGTGGTGGTAAACGTCAGACCCCTGTAACCGATAAGTCGTGTCGATATGAGGCTCATAACGGCTCGAGAAACTACTGATAACTCTTACCAGCAGCACTCCATATCAGCCCTGGCCAGGGACTTCCAGTTATAGCCAATCGAACACTGCACAACATCAACTCCCTATACCGGGAGAGACAATACCTCTCCTATCGCTCATTGCCTCCATGTGATTCGGGACTGTACCCAAAAGCCACCGTTTTGCACGCCCTCTTTGACGTGGTATGATGGAAATCAAAGCACAGTAGGAATCACACAAGTCTCTATGACGATCTTGGGTCTACATACTAATCTGTACCAGTGTCACCGGAGAACTGCTATCTGATGATAGGTATAATACCATCTAGGAGTTCTCGGCGAGTCTGTTCAGTGTACCCAGTCTCCACTGAGCACCCGTACACCATCTTTGATGTCAAACACCGATGGATATGGGATCATCCATCGCTCATCATATGGGTCAAGATGCGTATAGGCTAGTCCATTCTGGAGTATCGATGCCCTGTCTCGATACTCCCTCGACTAGGAACAGTTATAGGATGTACTCTTGGACTACCCTGGCCCCACTAGTATGATCTGCATCATAGTCCTGGTAGTCGAGTACATATCCTAAGGGCTTTATCAATATGTGAGAGTAAGACAGTAAACTAATATAAGTCAACATGTTAAGACAACCAAATAGCATACTATCTTGTCGAGCAAGAAAGTCCTCTCTATATATATCCAAGCATCCACTATAATATATATCATATGTACAACAATGGCCTCTAGGGCATATATATAACTAACAATCTCCCACTTGCACTAAGGCCAGGTGTTGTAGTATCTCATACCCAACATCCCGAAGAGTCTCTCAAATTGTATCTGGGGTATGGCCTTCGTGAGTGGATCTGCTGTGTTGTCATTCGTGTCAACTCTCCTTACCTCGATCTCACGGCGATCCACAATCTCCCGGATCAGGTGATACCGCCTCAAAATATGTCTGGACTTTTGATGGGACTTGGGTTCCTTGGCCAAAGCCACAGCTCCATTGTTATCACAATACAAAGGTATTGGATGCTCAATGGAAGGAACCACACCAAGTTCAGTGATGAACTTCTTCATCCAGACAGCCTCTTTGGCAGCATCGTTGGCAGTGATGTATTCAGCCTCTATCGTCGAGTCTACCATGATTTCTTGCTTGGAACTCTTCCAACAAACTGCCCCTCCATTTAGGGTAAAGAGAAATCCCGATTGCGACTTAGAGTCGTCCTTATCACTTTGGAAGCTTGAATCGGTAAAGGACTCCACCTGGAGTTCTCCGTTACCATACACCAAGAACATATCCTTAGTTCTTCTCAAATACTTGAGAATGTTCTTCACAGCTGTCCAGTGATTCTCTCCTGGATCTGCTTGATACCTACTCACTACACTTAGTGAGTATACTACATCGGGTCTGGTACATAGCATCGAGTATATGATAGAGCTTACTGCCGAAGCATAGGGTATCCCTTGCATCCGAGCTCTCTCCAAATCAGTCTTGGGAGACATCTCTTTGGAGAGAGTGAGTCCAGAGATCGTGGGTTGGTTCCCACGCTTGGATTCTTCCATACTAAACCTCTTTAGTATGGTGTCAATGTATCTGAATTGGGATAATCCCAGTATCCTCTTAGATCTATCTCTATAGATCCTAATCCCCAAAATGCAGGAGGCATCACCTAGATCTTTTATTGAGAATCTATGTGATAAGAAGAGCTTGACCGAGTGCATCATAGGAACATCATTTCCTATCAAGAGTATGTCATCCACGTACAATACGAGGAAGACAACCTTACTCTCTGCAACCTTCTTGTATATACAGGGTTCGTCTATGTTCTTGATGAAGTCAAACTCTTTGACTACCACATCAAAATAGATGTTCCAACTCCACGATGCCTGATTTAACCCGTAGATGGATTTAAGCAGCTTGCACACCTTTCCGCTGCTCCCACTATCTACGAAGCCCTCTGGCTGAGTCATGTATACGCACTCCTTTAAATCACCATTTAGAAAGGCGGTCTTAACATCCATTTGCCAGATTTCGTAGTCATAGTATGCATCAATGGCAAGTAAGATCCGGATGGACTTAAGCATAGCCACTGGAGAAAAGGTTTCGTCATAATCAACACCTGGTCGTTGATGAAAACCCTTTGCAACAAGTCTAGCTTTGAAAGTCTCCACTTTTCCATCTACACCAAGTTTCTTCTTAAAGATCCATTTGCTCCCAATGGGTTTTACCCCTTCAGGAGCAACTTCCAAAGTCCATACTTTGTTGGTGTACATGGATTCCATCTCAGATCGCATTGCATCCAGCCATTTCACAAAGTCTCTACTTGTGATGGCCTGCTCAAAGCTAGTGGGGTCATCATCTTCCATGATGCAATCCTCGCTCTCACCGTCTATGAGAAAACCGTAGTATCTCTCAGGTGGATGAGAAACCCTACTAGATCGGCGGAGAGGCTGGGGTTCATCGGGAACTACTGAATCCTCTGGTTCTACCAAATCTTCTGTTGCAGTTTGTGTAGCTGGAACTTCTTCCAGTTTCTACCTCATTGCAACTAATTTCTTTTTCAAGAAATTCCTTTTCTAAAAAGGTGGCATGCCGAGATACAAACACCTTTTTTCCTCGGTGTGGTAGATGATATACCCGTGCGAATGTTTAGGATATCCAATAAACTTACAAAGAAAAGACCTTGCCCCGAGCTTGTCCGGATTTTGTGTTTTGACATAGGCCGGGAAACCCCATATCTTAACAAAATTAAGATATGGTCTCTTCCCTTCCCATATCTCATATAGGGTGGTAAGCACAGATTTGGTAGGAACTTTATTCAGTAGGTATGCCACTGTCTCAAGCGCATATCCCCAGAAGTAAATAGGTAACTCAGCATTGCTTATCATAGAGCGCACCATATCTAATAGGGTGCGCTTCCTCCGCTATGATACACCGTTATGCTGTGGTGTATAGGGAGGAGTCAGCTGAGAGAGAATCCCATTCTCTTTTAGATAATCTAGGAACTCAGTGCTCAAGTATTCTTCTCCTCGATCAGATCGTAGGATCTTAATACTTTTGCCTGTTTGGTTCTCTACTTCCTTCTTATATTCTCTGAATTTCACAAGAGCTTTTGATTTGTGTTTCATCAGGAACACATATCCGAATCTTGAGAGATCGTCAGTGAACGTAATGAAGTACGAAGAACCATCCCTGGCATGTGTAGACATTGGACCACATACATCCCTATGTATCAGTCCTAAGAGTTTTGTAACTCTTTCTCCGTGTCCACTAAACGGAGTTTTAGTCATCTTACCTTTTTTGACATGACTGGAAAGTGTCATAAGATGAAAATTCGAACGGATTCAAATATCCATCCTTATGTAACTTAGCTAACCGTGTCGCATTGATATGACCTAGTCTACAATGCCACAAGAAGGATTCGTTCATTTCTGATCTTTTCTTCTTGTGTGTGTTTTGTATATTAAGTACTGTAGATTAGTTGAGAACGTATATGCCATTATTTAATGATCCTGATCCAATCAACTTTTGATTCTGGAATATGTTCATAACATTATCCTGTACTACAAAATTATATTCTTCTTTGCTCAATAAAGAAACTGATATAAGATTGCATATCAGGGTCGAAATGTAATAGCATTCGTTCAGAACCAATGTATTACCATTTGGTAACACAAGTGATATTCGCCAACTCCTTTGGCTGCAACATTTGCACCATTCCCTACTTTTACGAAATGATCACCCTCTCCCAGTTCCCTACCTTTACGTAGCCCATGTAACATATTACATATATGGGATCCAGATCCGGTATCTAATACCCAGGACGTAGAGTGAACTGAGAAACAGTTCTCGATAACTAACACACCTGAAGAAGATGCATCAACATGCTTATTTTTCGATTGGGCGGCGTGAGAATCTAGATATTCTCTTATTCCCTGCTCGGACTTATAACAATTATAAGTGGGAGCGGGACCAACGTTCCCCTGCTCAGTATAAAAAGCGGGTTCAGTCAATACATCCATGTTATTATCTTGATTAAGGCCTGATATGGTCTCTACCTGGAGAGAGAGAGAGAGAAGAAAACACTTTAGCGTATACTCTTGCAAGATTAGATTGGTTATTATCTTATCTAATCTGGATGGCTCCCACTGTTTTTTATCAAATCTTCCTTAAAACCCTAAAAGGTAAGATTAGCCGGGATTAATTACACCTTACAAGTTCGCCAATCTTTCAGCCAGGTCAGTGTTGGTACTTTGAGGGAGGTTCCCCGTGCTTTCGCATGGACCTAATTAAAATAAATCTCGTTTTCCCAGAAGCTTAACCCCGTAAGCACCTTTCTAGTCACCTACTTGATCGGCTAATTGTCCTGTATAAAACTCTCCAAGGAGTAACTCTTACTCGCAGTGGGTATCAGGATCCATCTATCTCATAGAAGGTATGCAATCTCATTGCAAATTTCAACACTTGAAACTCCTGATAAAATTTTGCCCCAAGCATCCCATGACCTTGACGGAGGTCAACAAATCATAGGGTGCTAGTCAAGTTCAACCTGTCATTTCTTGATTGAATCAAATCCACCCGCACAACACTTGATGGAGGTCAACAAGGCCGTATGACTACCCTAATACAATCTGCATCATATGCATAAACAGATAAATACTAGTTAGCTACCGCACACTACGCCTTGACGGAGGTCAACAAACGTAGCACGAATAATAAGTAGGACTTATCTAAAATGAGGAAGGGCTACGACAAGTTTTTCAGAAAACCTATTGCATAAAGAACTTGATATCATTGTAGAAACAAGTGATTTTTGAAAAGGAGTGTTTTTTTTAGGCTTTTCTAGTTTTGCTAAAGAGGTCCCTCCGGGTGAAGGGATCTCGGCTCTTTCCTTATCGAATAAGGTGCAGGGTATATCATATATACCGCTGTGCAAAGAAAGAACTATAGAAGCAATCAAAAACTAAACCGTGAGTTTGTAGGATTTGTCAATTTTGCTAAAGAGGTCACTCCCGGTGAAGAGATCTCGGCTCTTTCCTCATCGAATAAGGTGCGGGGTATATCATATATACCACGGTGCAAAGCAACAGTTGTAGCTACCCTTTTTGAAAATTTGATTCTACAACATCTTTTAGGTTTCTTTTCTTTTATTAATTTCATTAATAAATTCCATCAATTATGCTTCCTAAGCATCACAGAAGAAACGAAAGCAGTAATATTTATATATCATCATATATATATAGTATAAGCATTCATCTCAGGCAGTAATATGATCTCATCACAGAACATTGCAGCAGAAGATAACATATGAAATATTGGATATAGTAAGACGTCCGTGTTTTATATCGAGCCTGTATAAAACACGGATTCCACGGTCGCGATGAATAGCCAAACCCACATCCCTAGACCCCTACGAGAGCGGCAAGCAACACTGCCAATTCTAGGGTTAGGAGACCCGGTCTCGACTCCTCGAGATGGCTTCCCACTGGACCCTAGAACCCAGTTACTTATGCTCCCCTCCTCGGGTCTATCCTAATGCGGAAAAGTAAATAATATACAATGGTGACATCATCCTCAACCCGGAAGTGCCCTAATTAAAAGAATATTACATACATTTGAATTTTACATGAATGAAAATAAAAATTCTCATCTCACATAAAACCCCCGGCCATTCAAAACACGACAATCCAATATAATATATTAAAGCAACACATAATATCTCATATCATTAACGTAAGCAAGTATGCGTATCCCGATTGTCGTTGATGTATAGCAACGAAGCCGGCGATACACCACATACTACACTTACGGTCGCAGAAAAGAAAGTGAAAAACTACAACATTTGGAATCCATCACCTTAGACATCATAAACCCGAAATATCACATATTACGGATTTCATGCCTAACTATATGAATTCCACATATTGTATCACATTCCAGATAAATAGACAATGTTAAACTTTCTGATCGAATAAACAAATACCCAAGATTTCCCAAATAGCTCAACACTTGACCAGAGTTCAAAAAGTTCCAGAAGATGTCACAGCCCCAATGAACCAGCCGTAGAAGGGTCAAACCAACGCCTCACATATGGCAATGCTAAACTACAACAAACCCTAGGGTTCAGTGGCAGTTTTGACGGTCACATAATCGAGTTAAAGTTACGTTCTTCTAGAGGGTCCACAGATATGCTTGCATGTTTTCCGAAAGATTCAAACTCTGGAAAAAATCCAACACTTGAAAGTTTTTCGTGTCGGGAAAAAGTGAGTTATTGATATCCGTTCGAACATTTTAACACGTTCTAAATTATCCGGAAAAATAAAAGATTTTAAACTTTCCGATCGAATCAACGGATACATAAGATCTCCAGAAAACTCAATGCTTGAGTAATATTAAAAATTCTCAGAAGCATGTAGTAATACCTACGGATGTTATCTAGAAATATCTATCCCTGATACCCAAGTACGGCCGCGGAACCGCCACGAAAAGCCTGGTATTGCCGCGGTTCCGCGGCTACTTAAAGGAATAAGGGGTTCGTATTTCACAGTTATCCATAGAATCACCAGCTTAATTTTCTGAGTATTTTTAATAGGGAAAAACCATGTTCTAAAAAAATTTCCAGGGAGGTGGTGATTTATGACGTTTCGTGGTTCGATCGGACTTTTAACTTCGTCTACACGTCGTCTAATACTCTAGCTAGGCTCCGATACCACTGTAGGGTTACTAGGCACTAGAACAAGATTCTACAAGGCATCAACCATGCCAAAATCAAAATTTTCAAGTGCCGAACAACCTAAAGCAAGGATCTTTGCTAGAGGAATAGGGTAAACATAGAGCAAGTAAACAACTTTACTTCTAAGAGATAGGGATTACAACCTTTTTAGTCCGTTCCTTCGCTTCATAAGCTCCATGTTGAGGTCCCTTCGCTATGATCATCATGAACTCCGACTCTCGAGTGGCTCCATGAGGTAAATGAGACACCTTACTTGTAGTCTTCATGATCTAAGATGATCTACCTTGAAGAATCTCTAACCCAAGCTTACACTTCACTAAACAACTTATTAGAGAAGTGAACACCCTAATCTAAGTGGATAGAATAGATGAGGATGATGAAGTAAGAATTTTGCTCTCTTTTGTTTTCAATTTCTCACACTATATCATCACAAACACAAAAGCTAGTAAGTTTTTCAAAGAGGAAGAAGAAGATGAAACCTTTTGTGATGAATAATGAATTATTGTTGTGGTTATAATTCCAACCAAGGGTTAAGAATGATAGAGTTAACCCTTGTAGAGAATAAACTAGAGGTTAAGGTTTGGGTTGGGTTAAATAATATCTTCACAAAATATCAAGCTTAAGACAAAGTCTTAGCTTCATGAAGTTTCATGGAAGTTTCATGCAAAAGCTAACCCTAATCCAAACCCTAACCAAGTTTAAACCCTTAACCTTTGTTAAATTTGTAACTCTAACATGTTACAATATTATATATCACATATACAATATATTTTGTAACAAAAGAAAATAATACAAATAACATATATCGCATGCATATCAATGTATTATCCCGTAAGAAAATGAATCAATAAAGCGATCTTATATTAGTTAACGTAATGTAATATATCACATATATAATTATACATTAAATTATCGAATCAACACTTGATCCGATAACCCTGCTATATTGCATATAACCGACTAATATAACATGTACTATTTCATCGAATCAACACTTGATCCGATGACCCGGCTATATCACATATACCCGGCCGATATCTCATATCGCGAGAATAGAATATGGTATCACATATCGTATTATTCTTGGTCCCGCACATATCACATATGTGCTCCTACTCCGTTTTGCCTGAGCCAGGAAACCTCTGTGTAGGACTCTAAAGAATCGTCAATATGCCGGCAGTAGGTGATGATCATATCAAACACGCACAAGCTGCAAGCGGTCAGCTAAACGTAACAGCCACCCAGTTATTGAGCGATCAGAAGATTAACAAGCAAGCCTGTACATTCTCCTGTGAATCCAATCAGTAACACTACCGTACAGTCCGGTCTCTTCGTTTGATATGTCGCATATTCAGTCTAGGGGTGGTAAACGTCAGACCCCAGTAATCGATAAGTCGTGTCGATATGAGGTTCATAACGGGTCGAGAAACTACTGATAACTCTTACCAGCAACACTCCATATCAGCCCTAGCCAGGGACTTCCAGTTATAGCCAATCGAACACTGCACAATATCAACTCCATATACCGGGAGAGACGAAACCCCTCCTATCGCGCATTGCCTCCATGTGATTCGGGACTGTACCCAAAAGCCACCGTTTTGCATGCCCTCTTGGACATGGTATGATGGAAATCAAAGCACAGTGGAAATCACACAAGACTCTATGATGATCTTGGGTCTACAGACTAACCTCTACCAGTGTCACCGGAAAACTGCTATCTGAAGATAGGTATAATACCATCTAAGAGTTCTCGGCAAGTCCGTTCAGTGTACCCAGTCGCCACTGAGCACCCGTACACCATCTTTGATATCAAACACCGATGGATATGGGATCATCCATTGCCCATCATATGGGTCAAGATGCGTATACGCCAGTCTACTATGGAGATCGATGCCCTGTCTCGATACTCCCTCGACTAGGAACAGTTATAGGATGTACTCTTGGACTACCCTGGCCCCACTAGTATGATCTGCATCATAGTCCTGGTAATCGAGTACATATCCTAAGGGCTTTATCAACATGTGAGAGTAAGACAGCAAACTAATACAAGTCAACATGTTAAGACAAAGTGAAACCAAATAGCATACTATCATGTCGAGCAAGAAAGTCATCTTTATATATATCCAAGCATCCACTATAATATACATCATATGTACAACAATGGCCTCTAGGGCATCTATATAACGCTGTTGTTTGTAGCTTTTAAAGTTGTATTATATTGTTAACGCTGTTGTTTGTAGATTGGTACAGAAAGTGCCATTTTATACGAGAGGAGTCTCACTATCCCGGAGATTAAGATATACGGAGTACAAGGAACCGTTCAGCCACGGTACAACGACAATGGAGATTCAGAATAGGTGTCTTATGGTTACAGTCTCGTGCTACTTTTAACAACTTCTGTACCAATCTACCCTTTATAAGCCCCGTGATATCTTGATTGTATTGTTTTTATTGTATTGTCTTGTATTATAAATTATATAGATGGATGACTTACCAAAACCATGATATCAGTAATGGAACGGATATAATGGATGAACATGTAAATGGAGTATATCCATAGTTCGGTTCAGTCAAGTTGTATAGATTGAATAGCTTGAATAGATTGACTATATGGATTCATATTGAATTGTAGTTTCATACTTGAATCACATTCAAGTCGGATTGATTATATTTAGACTCAGTCTGAGTCAGACAATTAGAAAAGAAATTGAAGTCCTGAATTAGGTTTTGATGTTATTAGTAACTGCTGCACATGGACGGCAGGATTTGTGTTTTTTTTAAGACAATTACTGTATTGATAACATCGTTTGTTAGGTTGTCTACCTTAGATAGGCAAGCACCCATATCTCCGGCTCCCTGAGGCTCAAGAGACTGGTCCCTCTTAAACCTATGTTTACAAGGGTCCTTATTGTAATTTAGTATAACTTGAGGGTGTTTTATGTAAAAATAGTTTTGGCATAATTTCATAATACACCTCAAGTATTTAATTATCGTCTTTAGAATTTTCATAGATGAGTACTTTACATTAGTGCAATTTCTAGTAAATAGAACCTAGTTTCCATAGTATAAGGTATTTTCTTGAAATGTTGTACTTGTTGTATTTGGATGGTATTTTCATATTATAGTGATTCCTTTGATTTAGAAAACTTGGAATGTTTATATAATTAAAAAAGATATTTTGATAATAGTTATATATATATATATATTTAATGAAAATAATTTATTTATTTTCTTGTAGAAATCTCATTTTCTAAAGAAATATGTATAAAAATTCTATCGAGATCGATTGCTCCTTGCGGAGGTCTGAAACTCGCTCTACTAAGCCCAAGAATGTGCAATAATCCGCACCATCCCGAACGGGGTCCCCAAAATGGGTTGTAGAGGCTCAATTGCATGGAAATTATTAAAACATCTTTTTATATAAAACGGTTTTATAAATTTCGGGTATTTATTTGTAAGATCGTATTTTCCGTATTCTATTGTCCCAAAACCAATCATGCTTTGTGATGAGATAGGTCATTACCTCGTGAACTATCTAAATGTATAGCAACGAATAAAAGTTATAATGTCGAAATAAATAGTTTGTGGTATTTTTATGTAAAAATGCGATAAATGTCACAAAAATGTTTATTTTGATGTGAAAATTGTTTTATTGAGTTTGTTAATGTTTATTAATCAACATATGAGAATATGGTTTTATCTTGTTAAAGAAAAGTGTAGTTTTTAAAGAAAACCGAATCGGAAGTCGGACTAACTCCACTTCCGTCGGATTTTAGAAATGGAACTTTTTAAACAAAAAGATGAGAGGGGAGATGGGGCTAACTGGCTTTTTGGACTAAAGGAGAGAGAGGGGGTCCTAAAGAAAACATCGGGGCGTCGATTTGTCGCCGGAATCTCCTCGGAAGTTTGTCGGAGCATCGCCCTTCACCAACTCAACTTGTACACTAAAAGAATTGGGAATTTTGTATAGTTTTTGCAAGAAAATTCTGAGTGAGAAGGGTGTAAGATGGATTGGGTATTTATAGGACAATTTAGGGTTTAGGGGGTGATAAATAATGCATTAAAATTTTCCATTAAAATAGAATTTGAAGGGTTTTATTATTCTCTGTAAATGTGTAGAGTAAATAAGCAATACTGGAGTTATGGGGGGAGTCCAAAGGTCTAGGGTAAAAGAAAACTCTTGGGTTTGGGATTGGAAAATCCGGCGGCGTCAGTTTATGGAGCATTATCGCCGGTCCGATCATGGAGGTGGGGGCTTAGATTGGGGCCACGTGTCCCTGACGGTCTGAATACCTCAGTGCAGTTGTTGTTTTAAGTGTGACTCTTGGTTTTACGTGTTGTGCACGTGAATACTCTTGGGCTTCTAAAAAGGTTAAAAGAAATGAAAACAAAAAGATAATCTGGCTGGGGGGATTCGAACACAGGGGTTACGTCACAGCAGTGCAAGGCTTTACCAATGAGCTACAAGTGCTTTCTTACTGTTCTAAATTGAAACAAATACTTATAGCATTCACAGGAATTGTAAATACCCCAATTGTACATTGATTTTAAATAAATTTTATGTACACAAAATTTGGAGTTGTTACAGTCTACCCTTCTTACAAAAATTTCGTACTCGAAATTTACAATTTACTCTAAGGACTAGTTTACAAATAGATGAGGGTATCTTGCACGCATCTGATAGTGGATGAGGAATTACTATGAATACCCGGCTACCCCTTCGAAACATTTTCATGTTTCAGTTTCACTATGAGTTGTTAATTGAAAACTGCTTTCCCAATTAGATCCTTACTCCAGGGTATGTATTTACCAGGTTTGATTCTCACATCTGTATGGTTTTTACAGATGATGAGTGGGAGTAAGTTATTGGGAATTAGGTGATTACATCCTCCTTATATCAGAATTTGTTGAATTGGTGATATTTGAGGAAATCGCCTGGGTTTTGCCTGATGGCAGATATTTGGTTTTGAATATCCATTGTTATGCACCAATTTCAAACTTATATATCTGTACGCTTATTTTATAAAGTGAGATATAACTTTTTGAAATTATGTCCATGACATTTACCTATATCTTTTGATGGTTAAGGAGTATTAAATAGCGATGTAATTCTTCTTAACCATAGTACAGTTTTCAACCTACGATGCACAGGGTTTGAGTTCTTCAACTCAGGGGACTTATACAAAGTATTGTATATTGTCCAGTGTCCATTAGGACAGAGGGGTTGGTCCTCGTACTATATTCTGTTTACTTGTAACTTCTCTAGTTTTAGACAAGTGTTCCGTAGAAATAAAAGGTCCAAATTTTGAGAAGTTACAGGTACAAGAATAAAGTAGAGAACCACGTGATGCAAGTATCAGGATTCTTCAAGGTGATCGAAGATATAGATATTTGTATTTGGTTTTCAGTTGATAGTAATGGTTTTGAGAACTTGCTTCTCTTTCAGGTTACTCATATCTGGATGCACTCCTAGTTGAGTAATGCTGATCGGCCTCTCTTTATTTAGTTTACATGCACTGGAGACAGATGCATGATTTGAATCTGGTTCAAATTAAATCAGTGCCTCTGTTTCTATATTGTATATAGAATGGTTCATATCTTAACGATGTTAAGCTATATTGAGTAGTCCAGCTTATGCTTCAAACCAGACTCTGGATGAGTCAAGGCACGTTTCTGTAATAGCAATTTGTGGGTTATCCCAGGCTATGACGATGGGTAACTTTCTGCCATCTGGAAGATCGATAGTGATATTGTTCTTGACCGCCACAGTTTTAGTAAAATGGAATTTTCTAGAAAACAGTAGTGGGAGTATGGTAGAATTGGAAGTGATTCCAGAATCACAGACGATTACTGAAAATTTAATAGAACCTAAAGTTCAATCGGGTTTGACATTCTATTAGCCACTCCGCAGATATGGTGGGTAACCTCAGACGCCCGAGAGGTACTTCAGTATCCTCAAAGACGGTGACAGGGAGGTTCTTGTTTACCCAGACTTGACACTACTGTTGTTCCAGACTATGAGACCCGGCAGGAGGATGAGTATAGAGTCGTTCTAAACTAGCTTAAGATGTGCACGTATATATGACTCTGCCAGAAGATTGTTGTTGTCAGTAGGAGCAGCGGAAGCATAGTAGAAAAGTAGCTTGTGTCTATTTATAGACTAAAGCAGATATAGAGGAGATAGATCATTTATTTTTGATGTGATAGTCATAGGTTTTGACTTCATTAGAATAGGAGATGGATCTGTTAAGAAGGTAGTAGGGTGGTATATCCTGGTATTTGGATGACATGTACTTTGTAGGAAGTGAAATTCCTATTCTACGATCGGTTATACTGTGCTTGTCATACAGTGGTTTTTCCACATAGGATATGGATATTATATCAGGCACTCTGGTTACTATATCTATACTTTTAGATCTAGATTTGGGTAGTTTCCCAATCTGGGTACTTAGATAGTATTCTAAAGGTATTTTAGAATGGACGACTCCTGGTATGGTAGTGTACCTGCAGGTGATAGAGTCACCCTCTTTAAAGGTGTCTTATAGACTAAAGAGGAGAGGGATGTGCATAATTGGCTTATCACTTGCTTAGGCAATTGAGTCAATCATGAGATATCAAGTACCACATCAGATGTTGTTTTTTGCGCTAGATGCAATAAGTTTATATATTAATCCAATTCTGGAGAAACGTTCGGAAGCAGTTTTAGAACATAAGTGGATGTTCTAGGGATATGGTAACGACAGCTTCTTTCGGGAGACGGTTATCATTCCAGGCTTCCAAGGTGACCTGGATGACAGTGTGACTGTCGGAGTTATTGTTTTCCCTCTTTTGAGAGGCAGTTGTTTGGACAGGTGATCCAAGCGGATACTGAGAGAGGCATGACGCAGGATACTGATTAAATTCAGTTGACGATAGAGTCTAAGAAGTTTACTGGAGTTGGAGTTCATTTGTAAACTGGTACCCATTAGATATCCAGGCATATTCTAAGACAGGTATTGCTCATTTCGGGAGATGGCTTTCTCCGCGAACTTGACATAAGAGAGACATAGAAAGAAACATTGGATCGGATCCACTCACTGAGGCTATTTCTCGAACGCAATAGTTTTACAAACGTGCTTTGTGAAACTGATTAGTAGAGAAGTTGGGTGTTCGGTATCACACGGGCTATGAGTATGCAACACCGCAATAATTAGCCTTAAGTGCAAGTGGGATATTGTTGGCTATAGTGCCCTCAAGTCAATTATTGGATCGCAGGCACATGATTGCAATGATTGAGGGATGACCTATACCGGTAGAACAGTCTTACTCGAGATGATAGTATACTATCTGGTTTGTCTTTATCACCGTGTACATGCTTCAGGTGACATTACATATCACTATTACATGTTGATAAAGCCCATAGAATTCTTGATTGACTACCAGAAGTATGATGGCGATCATATAAGTGAGATTTGGATGGTCTATAAGCACATCCTTAAAGCATCCCTAGTCGTGGGAGTTTCGAGACTGGGAATCGATACATCAATAGTAGACTAGTGTATACAGATCGAGACCCCGACGAGGGGCGGCGGCTGGTCTCACAAGCCATTGGTGTTAGTTGGTTCACCTAAGATGTATACAGGTGCTTATTGGGTTATGAGTACACCGGACGGACTCGTCGGAAACATGCTAGTTGGTATTATACCTATTGTCAGATAGCAGTTCCGTGGTGACATGTTTACAGGTTAGTCTATCGACCAGAGATCGTCATTCGTCTTGCCATTGTGCTTTGATTACTACCTTACCACGGCTCAGAGGAGTCGTGCAAACAGATTTTAGTTGGGTACAGTCCCGAGCCACATGGAGGCAGTGAGCGGATCGCCAGGGGATTCGTCTCTCCTGGTATATTGGGGGTTGAGGTCGCGGAGTGCATGGATGGCTGTTGGATATAGTGCCCTCAAAGTCAATTATTAGATCGCAGGCACGTGATTGCAATGATTGAGGCAGGACCTATACCGGTAGGACAGTCTTACTTGAGATGATAGTATACTATCCGGTTTGTCTTTATCATCGTGTACATGCTTCAGGTGACACTACAGATCACTATTACACGTTGATAGAGCCCTTAGGATTCTTGCTTGACTACCTGCAGTATGATGACGATCATATACATGGGAGCTGGGGTCTATAAGCACATCCTTAAAGTGTCCCTAGTCGTGGGAGTTTCGAGACTGGGCATCGATACTCCGAGAGTAGACTAGTGTATACGGATCGAGACCCTGACGAGGGGCGGTGGCTGGTCTCACAAGCCATTGGTGTCAGTTGGTTCACCTAAGATGTATACAGGTGCTCATTGGTTTATGAGTACACCAGATAGACTAGCCGGGAATATGCTAGTTGGTATTATACCTATCGTCAGATAGCAGTTCCCTGATGACATGTATACAGGTTAGTCTATCGACCTGAGATCGTCATTTGTCTCGTGTGAGTTTCCACTGTGCTTTGATTGCTACCCTACCACGGCTCAAAGGAGTCGTGCAAATAGGTTTTAGTTGGGTAAAGTCCCGAGCCACATGGAGGCAGTGAGCGGATCGGCAGGGGATTCGTCTCTCCCGGTATTGCGAGTGAGATCGCGCTATGTCTGGAGAGCCATTACACGAAATCCCTGGCCAGGGTAAGCGAGATTTACTGGTAGGTATTCCAGTAGTTTCTCAGGGTGTTCTAGGCTACACTCCGACACGACTTATATGCTATTGGGGGTCTGACGTTTACCAGCCGCCTATGCCCGATATACGATACTCATAGACGAACGGATCAGGCTGTACGGATATTGTCACTGACAGGATCAGTAAGGTTTCAGGATGAGTTCGCTCGTCAGCTTCCCTTTCGCTCAATACATGGGCAGCCGTTACGCACAGCTAGTGCCACTGACGTGCTTGTGGTTAAACCTACTGCCGGCGTATTGATGAGTTTGTTAGAGTCCCCCATAGAAAGTTTTTCCAGTTCGGGCGAAAAGTTGTAGAGGCCGTATGGTTTTATAGCAGGGTTCGATCATATATGTGCACTCATGCACGGATCATGATCGGACGGATCATACTTGTAGGCTTTGGTTTAACCCGGATCCTGGTATTAGATTATTGGAATATTTTCGTGTCGTTGTATTCGTATTCGGTCGGAATACGGATGCAAGTATGTATATACGGACAAGGGGTATTCTTGTAATTCGTTAAGAGTTTACTTTTGAAGTTGCAATTATCTTTTTTTCCATTTTAAACATTTGGTTTAATGTTTAATTAATGGAATTTGTTAGCAAATATTTTTGGCCAAAATTCTTTCATATGCATGCATTTGTTTGTGTGGGGTTTGGCAATGGGTTGTGTACAATTCGTAGGCTATTCTTGGTGAGTACATGGAGTGGGTGAGACATTGATGTGCATTAATGGTTTCTTGTCAAAATTAGGATATTTTTCATGAGATATTTTTGGGTGAGGTTAAAATTGAGTATGCTGGCTCATTTTGAGAGAGGTGTAATTTTCTAGTGTTGCAATTAATCATTTTTTCCACACCACCACAAAAAAGATATCCCCAGAGAACCTTTTCCTTCACGGCTGAGCCCCATTCTTCCTTTGCTTCACAAGTTTTCTTCATGTGCTCATATTCTACACCAAGGCAACTTCAATTTACCTCCACCCAAATCATTGGGTGTTTTGAGACAAGGTATTCACACACTATCTCTACTTCATCTTGGACATGTCGGCTAGCAAATTTCATGTCCGAGTTGCTTCGGATTGAAGCGGGAGCCCGTATAAAGAATCCTCGACGTGGAGCCACTTCGACGAGCGAGATCGAAGAGCGAACTTCGTCGGGGCAGCCGCAACTAGCAAGGCGTAGAGATTGAAGACCGAAGGACACGGATCGATCGGTATAATCTCTTAACCCCCTTTTACAGATAACTGGTATAGGGTTAATGGAACGATCCGGATTTTAGGGTTACGATATCGCCAGTTTGAAAAGTTTTTGTTCCGCATTTGGCCTCAGATTGACAGCCGGGGCGCTGCCGTAGCCTTACAATGGCCATAACCAGAAATCCTCGGCCTCGGTAGACGAGAATTACCGATCTAGGATCGATAGTTTCTTAGTTGGTGATAGGTTTCATGCCGACACTAAATGTTGCGTTATTAGGGTTTTGACTTTATCCACCCCTAGGCTCGACATGCGATACTCATAGACGAACGGACCATACTGTACGAATATTGTTATAGTTAGGCTCAGTAGGGTTTCTGGATGAGTTCGCTCGTCGGCCTTCCTTTCGTTCAATACCTGGGTAGCCGTTACGTACATCTAATACTACTAATATGCTTGTGGTTAAACCCACTGCCAGCGTATTGACGAGTCTTTAGAGTCCCACACAGAGGGTTTCCCTAGTTCGGGCGAAACGTTGAAGAGGCCGTATGGTTTTATGGCATGGTTCGATCATATAAGTGCACTCGTGCAGGATCATGATCAGAAGGATCATACTAGTGGGTTTTGGTTTAAGCCGGATCCTAGTATTAGATTGTTAGATTACTTTCGTCTCGTAGTATTCGTATTCTGTCGGAATATGGATGCGGGTATGTATTTACGGATGAGAGGTATTCTTGTAATTCGTTACAAGATTACTTTAGTTGATGCCATTTTCTTTTTGTGGATTAAACATTTTAGTTTAAATGTTTAATGGTGGAAATTGTGACTCATTCTTGGCATGAAATAACTTTTGTCATGGCTAAGATATTTTTTATGTGAGCTTTGAGATATTTTGTGAGTGTGTGAGTGTAGGGATATTGTGTGTGTGTGTCTTATTTTCTCACCACAATATATCAATACACTCACTTGATTTATTTTGGACAGCCACTACTATTTTTCTTGAGCTTCACATTTTTCACCATGGGCATCTTCTTCAACCACCACTCTATCCCTCTCATGTGTTGAGAACCCTAGAGTGTTTTGAGACAAAGTATTCACACACTAACTCTACATCATCTTAGGCACCTAGGTTAGCAAACTAGTTGTTCGAATTGCTTCGGTTTTTAAAGCGGGAGCCCGTATTACTAAACCTCGACGTGGATCTTTCGACGAGAGACACCGGAGAGCGAACTTGTTCGGGGCAGCCGTGAGGAGCTTGGCACAGAGATTGAAGACCGATGGACCCGGATCGATCGGTATAATCTCTCTAAACTCTTTTCAGTTTACTAGTAAACGGTTAATGGCATGATCCGGGTAATAGGTTGTGGTAGCGCCAAGTTTTACAAATTTTTGTTCCGTATTTGTCCACGGATTGATGGCCGGGGAGTTGTCGTAACCTAACACTTCTGCCTCGGGTCGGTTCATTAAGATAGCAGTCTGATGCTGCTGTCCCTCTAGGAGCCTTCGGATCGCCTTAAGCAATACCGTTTGCTTATTGATAGGAGCAGCTATGGCTAGTGCAATTGGTAGGGGTGGTGGAGTGTTGTTGAAGTTGGTAGTGGTATTGTTTGGGGAATCCATAACCTAGAAAGAAAAATTTGGGTTAGGTCAGATTCAAAATATATGAAATTGGAAGATTCAAGGAATTTGAATTGTAAAGAATGTTTTTAGTTGCTGGTTCTTGTGTTATATTGCTTAGGTTATCCACACAGAGCTGATTTGCATGTCCATATAGAGCTAACCTGTATGTCCACACAGAGCGGACCTGCATGGGCCACCAACAAAACCTATCACGCCCCGCTTCCCAGTATACGGGCAGAGGACGCGACGAGACTGCTACGTTTACTCAGAAGTAAATACTCTAAGCGTATCTAAGCAAAATAAAATAAAATATACACAAGAGACAAGATGTAAATGAACAACAACATTATTTATTAATATTCTTTTTACAATACAACGGAAATGAAAATACATGTATTGAAAGCAATGCCTAAACAACGACATAACAGAAATGAAAATGAAATGTTCAAGTAAACTAGAGCTCCGGGTCAAAGGCTAGCTGATCCAAATTTTCGCCGGTGGGCTCTGTCTCCAGAAGGTCCGATCCACATGACAACATTCTAAAGAAAGAAGAATAGGATTGTTATCAGCAAACAATCGCTCGGTAAGTCCCAAAATTAGGAAGAGACAGAATAGACAGAAGGAGAATGTAAGTTTTAAAGTTGTATTATATTGTTAACGCTGTTGTTTGTAGTTTGGTACAGAAAGTGCCAATGTATACGAGAGGAGTCTCACTATCCCGGAAACTAAGGTATATGGAGTACAAGGAACTGTTCAGCCACGGTACAATGGCAATGGAGATTCAGGTTTGGTGTCTTATGGTTACTGTCTTGTACCACTTTTAACACCTTCCGTACCAATCTACCCCTTATAAGCCCCGCGTTGTCTTGATTGTATTGTTTGTATTATATTGTCTTGTATTATAAATTGTATAGATGGATGACTTGCCGAAACCATGATATCAGTAATGAACAGATATAATGGATGAACATGTAAATGGAGTATATCCATGGTTCGATTCAGTCAAGTTGTATAGATTGAATATTAATAGATTGACTATATGGATTTATATTGAATTGTGGTTTCATACTTGAATCATATTCAAGTCGGATTGATTATATTTAGACTCAGTCTGAGTCAGAAAATTAGAAAAGAAATTGAAGTCCTGAATTGGATTTTGATGTTATCGGTAACTTCTGCACATGGACGGCAGGATTTGTGTCTTTTTCCAAGATAATTACCGTATTGATAACACCGTTTGTTAGGTTGTCTACCTTAGATAGGCAAGCACCCATATCTCTGGCTCCCTGAGGCTCAAGGGACTGATCCCGCTTAAACCTATGTTTACTAAGGTCCTTATTGTAATTTAGTATAACTTGAGGGGGTTTTATGTAAAAATACTTTTGGCATAACTTCAAAATACACCTCAAGTATTTAAATATCGTCTTTAGAATTTTCATAGATGAGTATTTTACATGCAATTTCTAGTAAAATAAACCTAGTTTCCATAGTATATGGTATTTTCTTGAAATGTTGTAATTGTTGTTGTATTTGGATGGTATTTTCATGTAATAGTTATTCCTTTGATTTAGAAAACTTGGAATGTTTATATAATTAAAATAGATATTTTGATAATAGTTATATATAAATTTAATGAAAATAATTTATTTATTTTCTTGTAGAAATCTCATTTTCTAAAGAAAAATGTATTAAAATTCCATCAAGATCGAATACTCCTTGCGGAGGTCTGCATCTCACTCTACTAAGCCCGAGGATGTGCGATAATCCATACCATCCCGAACGGGGTCCCCAAAATGGGTTGTAGAGGTGCAATTGCATGGAAACTGTTAATTCACCTTTTTATAGAAAGCGGTTTTATAAATTTAGGGTATTTATTTGTAAGGTCATATTTCACGTATTCTATTGTCCAAAAATCAATCGTGCTATGATAGAGATGTGTGTTTTGATGAGGTGGGTTATTACCTCATGAACTATCTAAAGGTATAGCAAGGAATAAAAGTTATAATATCGAAATGAATAGTTTGTGGTATTTTTATGTAAAAATGCGATAAATGTCACAAAAATGTTTATTTTGATGTAAAACTTATTTTATTGAGTTTTTTAATGTTTATTAATCAACATATGAGAATATGAGTTTATCTTGTTGAAGAAAATTATAGTTTTTAAACAAAACCGAATCGGAAAACGGACTAACTCCGCTTCCGCCGGGTTATAGGAATGGAACTTTTTAAAGAAAAAGATGAGAGGAGAGATTGGACTTACTGGCTTTTTGGATTAGTGAAGAGCGAGGGGGACCTAAAGAAAGTTTCGGGGTGTCGATTCGATATCGGAATCTCCTCGGAAGTTCGTCGGAGTTTCACCCTTCACTAACTCCACTTGTACACTAAAAGACTTGGGAATTTTGTATAGTTTTTGCAAGAGAATTCTGAGTGAGAGGGCTATAAGATGGAGTGGGTATTTATAGGACAATTTAGGATTTAGGGGGTGATAAATAATGCTTTAAAATTTTCCATTAAAATGGAATTTGAAGGGTTTTATTATTCTCTGTAAATATACAGAGTAAATAAGCAATACTGGAGTTATGGGGGGAGTCCAAAGGTCTAGGGTAAAAGAAAAACTTTGGGTTTGTGCTTGGAAAATCCGGCGGTGCCGGTTTATGGAGCATTCTCTCCGGTCCGATCGTAGATGTGGGGTTTTGGATTGGGGCCACGTGTCCCTGACAGTCTGAATACCTTAGTGCACTTATTTGTTTTAAGTGTGACTCTTGGTTTTACGTATTGTGCACGTGAAGAATCTTGGGCTTCTAAAAAGGTTAAAACAAAATAAAACAAAAAGATAATGTGGCTGGGGGGATTCAAACACAAGGGTTACGTCACAACAGTGCAAGTCTTTACCAATGAGCTACAAGTGCTTTCTTGTTGTTCTAAATTGAAACAAATACTTATAGAATTCACAGGAACTGTAAATGTTGGGTTACAAAAGCGCCTCGGCCATCAAACCATAGCCAAATGTGGAACAAAAATTTTCTAAACTGGCGCTACCATGACCCGATGCCCGAATCTATCCTAAACCCTACTACTAGCGAGCTATAAAATGAGTTAGGAGTGGTTATACCGAATGAACCAAGTCCTTCGGGTCTTCAACTATCATCCCAAGCTCCTAGTGGTTGCGGATCCAGTTTGGTTAACGGTCTTTCTCCATCTACGATGATCCACCCGAGAGAAATGACGCAATCTTCAGCCTCGCAAAGCGAGGCAACCGACGCTCCAAGGTTGCTAGCAGTGGAGAGTGGAGGTGTAGGATTATCTCACTATATTTTTCTCTCATCATAAATGCTCAAGGAGCAACTCAAGAAGATGAAGAAGGAGGTAAGGAAATATGTGGCATGAGCAACTAAAGTAAAATGGCTACGTGTTTTCTCCATGTGAGAATGGAGTAAGCAAGTGAAGAAAAGAAAATGAGCATGCTCCATCCCAAAACAAGTGGCTGTTGCCCCTCTCTCTCAATCATGCACACACCAAAAAAATATCTCATCTCAATTTTCTAATAAACAAATCCATGCCATACCTCTCTACATGCTCAAGCCCATGCTCATGCCAACTCACCCTCTACTTCATTTCCCAAATTGATTTTCTAAAAAGAAAATCAAATAATGAGGTGACAAAACATCTAGAAGCTATTCCGTATAAATACGGAATACAACCCGGTACATGTATCGAAATACATATACACGTATTCGTACAAAAATACGAATAGCTAAGAGAGAAAATGAATAGTGAACAATAATACTAGAATACATATATATAAATACATATATATAAATTATTAAATCTAAACCTAATTTAATAATCCGGCTTAATCCTAAGCCGCTAGTATTATCAATAATCTGATTAAAGTCTGTGCAGCCTGTACACATATTTAATCGGACACCTGTATGTACCAACATACGTCATCTACACCATATCGCCTGAACCATGAAAACCCTCTGTGTGGGACTCTAAAGACTCGTCAATACGCTGGCAGTGGGTTTAACCACAAGCACGTCAGCGGCACTAGCTGTACGTAACGGCTACCCAGGTATTGAGCGAAAAGAAGGCCGACGAGTAAACTCATCCAAACCCCTACTGAGACTGACAGTGACAATATCCGTACAGTCCGGTCTATTTGTCTAAGAGTATGCATATCGAGTCTAGGGGAGTGGATAAAGTCATACCCCTACTGACGCGATAATTCATATCGGTATATAACCCATCATCACCTGAGAAACTATCGATCCTGAATCGGTAATTCTCATCTACCCCGGCCGAGGATTTCTGGTGATGGACACCCGTGCACAATGTGATATCAACCCCTAATACCGGGAGAGACGAATCTCCGATGATCCGCTCACTTCCTCCATGTGGCTCGGGACTGTACCCAACTAAAACCTGTTTGTACGACTCCTTTGAACCGTGGTAGGGTAGTAATCAAAGCACAGTGGGAACTCACATGAGACAAATGACTATCTCTGGTCTACAGACTAACCTGTACATATGTCACCAGGAAACTGCTATCTGTCAATAGGTATAATACCAACTAGCAGGTTCCCGGTGAGTCCGTCCAGTGTGCTCATAACCCAATGAGCGCTTGTATACTATCTTAGGTGAACAAACTAACACTAATGGCTTGTGAGACCTAGCCACCGCCCCTCGTCGGGGTCTCGATCAGTATGCACTAGTCTACTCTAGAGTATCGATGCCCAGTCTCGAAACTCCCACGACTAGGGACATTTAAGGATGTGCTTATAGACCATCCAGCTCTCACAAATATGATCGCCATCGTAATACTAGTAGTCAAGAAAGAATCCTATGGGCTTTATCAACATGTAATAGTGATCTGTAATACCACCTGAAGTATATACATGATGATAAAGACAAACCAGATAGCATACTATCTTCTCAAGTAATACTGTTCTACTGGTATATGTCCTCTCTCAATCATCATAATCACCTTCCTGCGACTATGATAATTTCCTTGAGGGAACTATAGCTAACAATCTCCTACTTGGACTTAAGGCCAATTATTGTGGTATGGCATACTCACAGCCCGTGTGACACCGAACACCCAAGTTCTCTACTAATAAGTTTCGCAAAGCCCGTTTACGAAACTATTGCGTTCGAGAAATAGCCTCAGTGAGTGGATCCTCTCTAGTGTTTCTTTCTGTACCTCTCTATATCTCAACTTCACGGAGAAAACTATCTCCCGAAATGAGCAATACCTATCTTAGAATATATTTGGATATCTAATGGAAACCAGTTCACAAATGAACTCAAAATCCAGCAAACTTCTTAGACTGTATCATCCACTGAACTTAATCAGTATACTATGCCATGCCTTCCTCAGTATCCGCTTGGACAACCTGTCCAACATACTGTCCCTCAAAAGAGGGAAAAATAAAACCCTGACAGTCATTTTGTCATCCAAGTCACCTTGGAAGCCTGAAATGATTACCGTTTCCTGAAGGAGGCTGCCATTACCATATCCTTAGAACATCCACTTATGTTCATAACTGCTTCCCAATGTTTCTCCAGGATTGGATTAATATATGCTTATTGCAGCTAGTGCAAAAGCAATATCTGGTGTGGTACTTGACATGACATGATTGACTTAATTGCCTAAGCAAGTGATATGCCAATCGTGCAAATCCCTCTCCCCTTTAGTTTATAAGACATCCTTTTGAGAGGGTGACTCCATCACCTGCAGTTACACCACCATACCAGGAGTCGTCCATTCTAAAACACCTTTAGAATAGTTTCAAAGCACCCAAATTGGGAAATTTCCTAAATCTAGATCTAAAACCATAGATCTAGTGACCATAAAACCTGATATTTTATCCATATCCTATGTGGAGAAAAACCTTGTGACAACCACTATATAACCGATTGTAGTATAGGAAGATCTCTTCCTATCAAGAGTATATTATCCAAATACCAGGACATCACTCCTTACTACCTTCTTACCAGATCCATCTCCTATTCTGATGAAGTCAAAATCTATGACTGTCACATCAGATATAGATGATCTATTTCTGCTATACCTGCTTTAGTCTAGAAATAGACATAAGCTACTTGCCCTCTATACTTCCGTTGCTCCTACTGACTATAACAACCCTCTGGCAGAGTCATATACACGTGCACTTCTAAAGCTAGTTTAGAACGACGCTATACTCATCCTCCTGCCGGGTCTCATAGTTTAGAACAGCAGCAATGGAAAGTCTGGGTAAACAAAAACCTTCCTGTCACCGTCTCTGAGAAGACCGAAGTACCTCTCAGGTGCCTGAGGTTACCCACCATATCTGCGGAGTGGCTAATGGAATGTCAAACCCGATTGAATCTTTAGGTTTTATTAAATTTTCAGTTATCGTTCGTGGTTCTGGAATCACTTCTAGTTCTACCATACTCCCACTTCTGTTTTCTGAAAAAATCCATTTTACTAAAACTGTGGCGAGTCAAGAACAATATCACTATTGATCTTCCAGATGGTAGAATGTTAATCGTCGTCAATAGCCCGGGATAACCCACAAACTGCTATTACTAAAACGTGCCTTGAGTTTGTCCAGAGTCTTGTTTTAAGTATAAGCCGGATAACTCTATATACCTTAATATTGTTAAGATATGAACCATTCTATATATAATATAGTAACAGAGGCACTAATTTAATTGGAACCAGATTCAAATCATGCATCTGTCTCCAGTATATGTCAACTAAGTGGAAGGAGGCCAAAACAACATTACTCATCTAAGGGTGCATCCATTTATGAGTAATCTGAAAGAGAAGTAATTTCTCAAAATCATTACTTATAACGGAATACCAAACACAAGTATCTACATCTTTGATCACCTTGAAGAATCCTGATACTTGCAACAAATGGTTCTCTACTTTTTTCTTATACCTATAACTTCTCAAAATTTGGATCTTGTATTTCAACGAAATATTGGCTATAGTTCCCTCAAGTCAATTATTGGATCGCAGGCATGTGATTGCAATGATTGAGGAAGGACCTATACCGGTAGAATAGTTTTACTCGAGATGATAGTATGCTATCTGGTTTGTCTTTGTCATCGTGTACATGCTTCAGGTGACATTACAGATCACTATTACATGTTGATAGAGCCCATATGATTCTTTCTTGACTACCAGCAGTATGATGGGGATCATATACATGAGAGTTGAGTGGTCTATAAGCACATCCTTAAAGTGTCCCTAGTCATGGGAGTTTCGAGACTGGGCATCGATACACCAAGAGTAGACTAGTGTATACGGATCTAGACCCCGATTAGGGGCGGTGGCCAGTCTCACAAGCCATTGGTGTTAGTTGGTTCACTTAAGAAGTATACCGGTGCTCATTGGATTATGAGTACACCGGACGGACTCGCTGGGAACATGCTAGTTGGTATTATACCTATTGTCAGATAGCAGTTCTCTAGTGATATGTGTATAGGTTAGTCTATCGACCTGAGATCGTCATTTGTCTCATATGAGTTCCCACTGTGCTTTGATTACTACCCTACCATGGCTCAAAGGAGTCATGCAAATAGGTTTTAGTTGGGTACAGTCCCGAGCCACATGGAGGCAGTGAGCGGATCGTCAGGAGATTCGTCTCTCCTGGTATATTGGGGGTTGATGTCGCGGTGTGCACGGGTAGCCATCACCAGAAATCCTCGGCCAGGGTAGTCGAGAATTACCGATCTAGGATCGGTAGTTTTTCAGTTGGTAATAGGTTACATACCGACACTAAATGTCAAGTTATTAGGTGTCTGATTTTATCTACCCCCTAGACTCGATATGCGATACTCATAGACAAACGGACCGGACTGTACGGATATTGTCACTGTCAGGCTCGGTAGGGTTTCAGGATAAGTTTGCTCGTCGGCCTCCCTTTCGCTCAATACCTGGACAGCCGTTACGTACAGCTAGTGCCACTGACGTGCTTGTGGTTAAACCCACTGCCAGCGTATTGATGAGTCTTTAGAGTCCCACACATAGGGTTTCCCTGGTTCGGGCAAAACGTTGTAGAGGCCGTATGGTTTTATGGCAGGTTCGATTATATACGTGCACTTGTGCACGGATCATGATCGGACGGATAATACTAGTGGGCTTTGGTTTAAGCCGGATCCTAGTATTATATTGTTGGATTATTTTTGTCTCGTTGTATTTATATTCAGTCGGAATACGGATGCATGTATGTATATATGGATGAGGGGTATTCTTATAATTCGTTACGAGTTTACTTTAGAAGTTGCCATTCTCTTTTTGATTAAACATTTAGTTTAATATTTAATTGTGTGGAAATTGTGAGTGCATGTCTTGGCCTTGTGCATTGATGGTGCATGTGCACACTTGGCGACTCATGGTGTTGGGTCTTGTGTGTCATGATGCATTGTTTTTGTTTTTTTATTAGATATTTGTGATGGGGCATATCTTTATTTTTTGCTCGGAATTTTCTTAAGTTGCTAATCACAAATACCTCACACAACACAATAAGAAAAAGAGTAGAGACTTTCTTGAGTTGCTTTTTACATACTCATCTCTTGTGCTCACAACTTCTTCATCTCATGGCTTCTTCTTCACCTCCATCCAATCCCTCTCATGAGTTGAGAATCCTTGGGTGTTTTGAGACAAAGTATTCACATACACACTCTACTTCATCTTGGGTATCTAGGATAGCAAACTGGATACTCGAGTTGCTTCGGTTTTGAAGCGGGAGCCCGTATTAATAATCCTCGATGTGGATCCTCTTCGACGATGGAGAACGGAGATCGAACTTGATCGAGGCAGCTGCAATGAGCTAATGACTGAGATTGAAGATCAAAGGACATGGATCGATCGGTATAATCTCTTGAACTCCTTTATATAGAACTAGTATAGGGTTAATGGTACGATCCGTCGATTAGGGTTCCGTTAGCGCCAGTTTTTAAAAGGTTTTGTTCTGTGTTTGGCCACGGATTGATGGCCGGGGCGCTGCCGTAACCCTACATGGTATCAGAGCCAACCCATTAACCATATATTAGTTGTTTAGACGATATTATAGTATCGAAACCGAAATAACTCCAAATCAACACCAACCTATATTCCATTCTTTGTCGATTTTTCCCGAGTCTTCTAAAAATATTTTAGCAACTGCGGAAGACTACCTAGGCGACCACTAGAACACACACCAAATACGAGCACTAAATGACTTAACTTGGCCGGCCACATCAGTAGAATTTCCGAGCAGGCCGGTTCAAAGTTGGGGTTTGGACTTGAATTTTTGTGTGTGGTCTGGTCTCTGGAATATCAGTGGTGTTGCTAGTTTAGCCAAGTTTGGATTTAGTTTTATTCTCTAGTTTGGGACTATTCGGGGTTATCGAACTTGATATTTCTAACATTGTTTAAAGTTTACAGTACATACATTTCTATCTATGACCGTTAATGTCATTAGAGCGGTATAACTTATCTAATTGCTATAGTTCTTTTAGAAGGGTTTGTGAACATGACATTCACGTTGATGTTCTGTGTTGTGTTGTATTGTTGCGGAATCGTTGTGGTGGATAGCTTGGCTGAAATGATAGTACAGTTTAGTTTTATTTGTACATTTGATATCACGGGGAGAGCGTCCGACATGTGGACTACCTTGACTGCCTGCTTGTATATTATTTATTTGGGGCACGACCGGGTTGTGGTCGTTATCACCGTTGTACATATTTTCTTTTCTGCACTAGGATTACCCCGTGATGGAGTGCACGGATAGCCGAGTTCTGGAGGGCAACGGGTCCGCATCTCATGGCGTTGAAAAGGATGGGGCCTCACTCTAGGATTGGTGGCCTATTCGCCGCATTCGTAGGGGGTACAGGTTGACCCAAGGAGGGGTGCTCAAGTTACCGGATTCCGTGAAGTGCTGGATGGCCCATTCATTTTGATGAAGGGGGCTGCCTCGCTTCTGGTTTTGGCAGGTAACTTGCCGCGCTCGTAGGGATCTAAGTTTTCATTGCACAGGCTATCTATATGACCAGGGGAATTTCGGGTTTCACTTGCGGCTCAAAGGAAACCCGGGGCTCCCAGATTATCTGTATTGTTCTGTTATGCTTATTGCTTATTCTGTGATGTTGCATTTATCATGCCTGGAGTGATTATTATATATTGTTATATATATACTAGTAGATGTTGTATATTTTTTACACCCGCGCTAGTCCAGTCCCCGCTCTGTCGTTAGTTAAGTAACCTAACGGGTGATGACGGGACCCAGTGGCGAATGCGGATGGCATATACGTACATCATATTTCCGTTTTTTGTGTGATTAATTGATGGGACTGCGTTGATTCAGATCAATGCAAGGAAAACAGACCTATTCAATGTTGTTGGAACAATTTTAAAACGCTGTTATTACAAGGACATTTTCTTCTTTTTTTTGCACAGCGGCATTCGGTTATGAATATCCAGCACCTCATTCCACGAGGCAAGAGTCGAGATCCTCACACCGGGAGTGACCTCTTGGGTAGAAGTTTGCATCAGGGTAATAACTTCACTATAGTCGATTACTTTTTGCTTTGCATCGCGATATTCAGTGGGAATATCCTACACCTTATTCCACGAGGAAAGAGCCGAGATCTCTTCACCGGGAGTGACCTCTTTAGCAAAGCTTTTCGCTACTATATATTTATAAAAAGCTATCCAGTTCCTTCAACGATATCAAGTTCATTACGTTAAAGGTTTTTCGCCAAAAACTATTCTTAGCCCTCCGTCATTTCAGACGGGTAGCACTTAGTATTCATGCTATGTATGTTGGCCTTCGTCAAGACATAGTGTATGGTAGCTATTTGTTACTTTTCTGTTGCATAGATAGATGCGTTAGTTTAGGACAGTCGTACTACTATTTGGACTTCGTCAAGGGTATCTATGAGTGGGTTCAAATTAACCTGGACATTGACGAGTAGAACTTGACATGTGACTTATGATGTGTTGGCCTTCGTCAAGGTCATAAGAGCATGGGGTAAAAATCACATTGGGAGTTTCAAACATACAGGAAACTTGCCAGGCATGCGCATACCTTCTGGAGTGTAATAACTTGAGTGGATTCCATTAGGTTATCATGCGATGATAATTGGATCCCGATTCCCACTGATGAGTTGGTTTACTCCTCGGTTGATTTTAGATAATCCCGACCAATTCTTCTTTCAGGTTTGGAGGAGAATTTGAGGAAACAATGGGAGACATCCTGATTAGATAAAGTGATTGACCATTCTGATCTAAGTTAGAGTGCACGCTGAGTGTTTCTTTTCTATCTCTCTTTGGCAACGACTATGTCCCGACCCTAGACTATAACTCAGTAACCAAGTTAACCGAGCTTTCTTAAAACACTAGCCTTTAGATTGTCAAAGTTGCATACATCATTACCACTCCTACTTTTACCCTTTGCTTTTCTCCGGAACATTCTGTATCACTACGAAAATCCCCAGTTATTAGATATGACCATCGTATAGTTACATACGAACACGAAGAAACTTGTTTCAGATTCAAGGATGGTTTCCGGTTCTGGAGAAATTGAATAGGACTATTCAGTTGTCTTTTCCTATTACCTTCTCTCAGGTTGTGAGGGCTCCTAGGATTAGGAGTGGGTGCACCTATTGCGCTTATTAGATAGTCTTCTTCCAGACCATAGGCAGGTGCCAAAAGGTAGGGAATGAAGAAAACCAAATTAGCCTAAGTATGGTGTACAGAAGGTAATAAGTAAAGACAAATAAAGGGATTATAAAGAGGGCAAAGTAAAATGTGACTGCTATCGCTCACGACCAAACCACGTAGTTCATCGCCATTCCTACTTCACCTTTGCATTTCTCCGGTTCAGGAGAAATTGAATAGGATTATTCAGGTTGTCTTTTATCATTTCCCTCTCTCAGGTTGCGAGGGCTCCTTAGATAAGGAGGGTACACCAATTATGCTTATTGGATAGTCTTCTTCCAAACCATAGGCTGGTGCCGAACGGTAGGGAAGAAAGAAAATCAATTAGCTTAAGTGTGGTGCACAGAAGCTTATGAGTAAAGACAAATAAAGGGATTTGGAGAGATGGCAAGGAAATATACGGTTACAGTCATGAATCTGGATAATGGAAAAGGCATTATTAGGAATACCCGAATACCCTTTCGAAATATTTTCATGTTTCAGTTTCACTATACGTTGTTAATTGAAAACTGATTTCACAATTAGATCCTTACTCTAGGGTATATGTGACGACTCAAAATTAGGCACGTGACCGACACATAAACCACGTAACGTCAACAGGCGTAACGCAATTTAAGTAAGCCGAAAACCCAAAAATCTAAACCCTCAAAAGTAGTAAGTGATAAAAATATTTAGAAATCTCAAGTAAAAATCTTTAAAGTTTAAATTTATTTTCTTAAAAATTTCGGCAGCACCTTCTTTGTAAAAACCAGCCCTGAAATGGATACAAATATAAGATATAAGTAAAGCATCCCCAAACAGGAGCAAATCACGCCCAATGGCGGAAACAAACACCACAAGCAAAATATACGACGCCGTAGCGAAGAATAGACAATATAAAGTGAAAACAACATAAGAGATAAAACTGCATAATAAAAGCCGGCTCACACGAGCTCGACACCCAGAGTCACAAAATATACAATATAGTCCTCACAACTCATCTCTAAGTCAATACATAAAGGTGGTAGATGGAGAGTACTAGATACAATGAAATATAAAATGGATATAAAATCGGATAACGGCAACCCACCTATAGCAAAACGGCTAACAGCCTATCGTAGCGGTATCCGCTGCAAAAAGATACAATAAGAAGCCCTGCCGTGTCTACTCTGAGGGTCAAGCCTGCAAAACACTGTGGCACAACGGGGGTGAGTTGCTAACTCATGAATAGTAAGTAACATCGTATAGATAATGGCAGGTATGCACGTACAGCGATAATTTATCACATGCAATCTGATAGTATCAATATGCTAATATGGATATGCAACAATTATGAAAAGTACTCTATCAGGTACTACAAATACATGAAGCAATGTATATCAATGAATGCTGAGTATGGGATAAAACATATCATCATCAACGAATCATTATCGTGGAAAAAACCGGTGTCCATCAACGACACCCCAAATCCCAATACCTCAGGCGCCGTCACTCTGATCGGCCCTCATATCCTATAAGTCTCATGGAACCTGAGTGCCCAACATCGGTACACGGAAACATCATGAAAATTCGTGTCCAACATCGATACGCAAATCTACATAACTCGGGCTTCGTCAGTCCGGATCGGCCCATATCCATCTCTCGACACCGGTCGGTATCCTCCGGATAACCGTCAGGTCCAACCAATCACCGGTAGGTAGTAGTCCCTCAGCCAGACTCATCATCTACTGCACAACATCCCTTTCTTGCCTCGGGATACTATACCGGACCCACCATGAACCCGCAAACAGATCATCCAACTCCTCGAATCGGGTTTTTAACACAAGTCTGAGATCCGAGAAAACTCATGGTGGATGGACCGAAATATCTTATCAAGAGAAACCGGGTTTTCAAAACAATGCATACTTTCTAGAAATATTCCCATGGTTCTCAAATCCATAAATCACATGAAATCTGTATCTCAATGCGTAAATCCATGAAATATGATATATGCAACATAAAATAGTAATATGGGCATATCAAGGGAAAACAACTCTTTTAAATGAATCCAGTTTTTAAATATATCATGCGGTTCCTAATTCCTCCAAAATCCAATGCAACATCATATAAGGGTGTACAAGCACCTATGTATGCACGATGCAATTCACAAGCGTAATTGAACAAGAATCAATGTATCAATACAATACCGCATATATGTATAGATTGTGCGTGTCATGGCAATTACCGACGGTGTGGGTGTAGCATGCAATTTAGTGCTCGTGCAACATGAACCATCAGTAATAGTGCAGTGTCTACTAGGTACTAAATTAAGGCACAACAAGTAATGGTATGCAATGATGCTCATGCATAATCAACATATATGAATATAAACATGCGGCTATAATATCATATCTAGCCCTGACGCATAACGCCATACCGGCGATTTCCCCGTAAATGTTAAATCTACTCACCGATGATCTCGAGCTAGGTAAATCCGACCACCTGCTTTCCTTTCTTCGCAGTGTCCGAAGTCCCCGCCTGCGATGCTATTAACACAAAATACAACAACGTGTGGATTTAGCAAACTAACCAATAATAACGAACACAACGCCAATTTAACGAATCGGTTCCGTTAAGCTACAAAAGGGTTCGCTTAGCGGCTAACGTGTATGGCGACATCACCAAAACAAACCCACGACAGCAAGGTACCCTAAACACTAAAACTATATCAGATCAATTGTAACGCATGTCGTCGAAACACTAAAAACTAGCAAATTGTTCCCAGATTTTTCATACCGTCAATACCTAAAAATCTATCTATATCAAACACCCTAAAAGAACTGCAGACAGCTATCCACACAAACACAACACCCCAGTCCCCTAAACGGCCGAGCTCACCGGATTTCACCTAAGTCTCACCGGCCAAAACCGGTCAGGTGGGGTTCATGTTTCAGGTGAACAATCAGGGCAACTAGTACAACACCACTACATCGCTAGATTTTCCAGTAACAACTCGGGGTCATAGCATGTTACAGTGACACCAAAACGACACTAAAAACACGATATCGTGCACAAAACTATATTTTTATCGTTCTAAACAGCGACTACTAAGCCACACAACTATAACGTTTTAGAAATCGTTTAGGCTATTTTCCGATATTAGGTAAAATAAATTGTGTTTTTCGTAAAAACCTTGTAATGATCTTTATCTGTTTAGAATTCACTGTACCTAGTTTAACTAGGAAATTGCTAGTTTGCGGTTTTTAGTTGTTACTGGAAAATTTTGGTTCACTTTAATATTTTTCCTTAATTAAAATATTAATATAAGCTTTTAATTATGCACTTAATTAGTGGTAATTTCAAATTTAATTGGGTTAATTATGCTAAAGTGAATCTATGCTAACTTAATTACAAGATTAAGCATTAAACCATCCTTACAAAATATCTCTCCAAAATATCTAGATATTTGTTGAATTAATGAAAACTTTAATTAGAAAATGAAAAGATTAAGAGGTGGCATTGGATGGGAGGTGCATTAATGGGCATTAATTGAGGTTTTTAGCTAGAAATTTCCATACAATTTCCTTTCCTTCATGGGTTGGCAGACCCTCCCCTTGGCTGCCCCATTTCATTCTCACCCCATTTTCACTTCTTTAAAGCTCAAATAATTCATCTAAAATCATATAATAATCCTACAAACTCAAATATAAATCCATACCCATTATTCTTTAGCTTAAATCAAGCATGGATCTTCATGAAAGTTGGCATTTTGGAGGCTAATTTGGATGTTTAATTTGCAAGTTTGTGAATCAAGTGGAGGTATAAAATCCTAACCCTAAATTTTAATTGTTGTTTAAATACTTTAAGCTAACTTATTAGTTGTTTAAATAAAGATTTAAATTGCATGTTTATAAATTCTTGAAATGAGCAGTGAAGATCAAGTTAGGGTTTTGATGGTTTGAAATGGTTAATCAAGATGTGTAGACTTGGAAAACTTAACCAAGATATGAGTTTGTTAATTGTTATTTCCCTAATCGTCTAATTAAGCTTAAGTGCAAACTAAACTTTTACTAATCTTATATGTGTGAGATTAAAATTGTAGTAAAGGTTTGTGTGGTTTACGTAAGCTATTATGTGATGATTGTGATCGCTAGTTTTGGTTAAACTACTAGATTTGAGCTAAGATGATGAAAAGTATGCTTACTAGGTTTTCGGATAAATTAGGCTTGGGTTTATATTGACGTTGCGATGTTATATATATATATATATATATTAGTTTCTACAATATATATTGTGTTGTGAATGCGCGATCGGTACGATCGGGGTCTAGGCTTGGTGGTTATGTCATCCTAGCTAGGGTTGTGTCGATATCGTACGCGTTTTGTGCAACGAGTGCACAGTGTGTTTATCTTATGGACGTTATCCTTGCATTTAGTTGTATTTGTATTGGCCCAGGATATTTAACCTTATGTGTTGTGTTTGTGAAATTTAGGATCACAAGCAGGGACTTCGGACACTGCGAAGAAAGGGAAGCAGGTGGTCGGATTACTTAGCTCGAGATCATTGGTGAGTAGATTTAACATCTACAGGGGAATCGCCCACATGGCGTTATGCATCTGGGCTGGATTATATGACATGATTATTAGTTACAAGTATTGCACATATAGAGATTGTGCATGAACTTCATTTCATATTATTACTTGTTGTGCTGGGACTTGTACCCATTGGACACTGCACAATTATTAATGGTTCATATTGCACGAGCACTAATTGTATGCCACACACTTCGTCGATAATTGCCATGACACGCACAACACATATACATATGAGTTATTGTATTGGTTAGGGACATTGAAACATGATCCTTATTTCCTTTGTGCATATGAGAGGTAGCTACACATATACCTGGAGGGTATTGCATCATTATTGACATGTACACGCATACCTTGCTATTCTACAACTACACATATACCTGGAGGGTATTGCATCATTATTAACATGTACACACATATACCTTGCTATACTACAGCTACACATATACCTGGAGGGTATTGCATCATTATTGACATGTATATACACATACCTTGCTATGCTACGGCTACACATATACCTGTTAGTTATATGTATGCCCTAGAGGCCATTACTATACATAGGATGTATATTGTAGTGGATGCTTGGACATATATAGGGAGGACTTTCTTGCTCGACATGATAGTATGCTATCTGGTTGCTCTTTACTTTAACGTGTACACTGATTGTCTCTCTGTTACATGTTGGTAAAACCCTTAGGATGTGTACTTGACTACCTGGACTATGATGCGGATCATACTAGTGGGGACATGGTAGTCCATAAGTACATCCTTCAAAGTCCCTAGTCGTGGGTGTATCGAGACGGGGCATCGATATACCAGAGTAGACTAGCGTATACCTTCTTGACCCATACAGATGGGCGATGGATGATCCCATATCCATTGGTGTTTGACATCAGATATGATATACGTGTGCTCAGTAGAGACTGGGTACACTGGACGGACTCGCCGAGAACTCCCAGATGGTATTATACCTTACGTCAGATGGCAGTTCTCTGGTGACACTGGTACAGAGTAGTCTGTTGACCCGAGAACGTCATAGAGTCTTGTGTGGTTCCCACTGTGCTTTGATTTCCATCTTACCAAGTCCAAGAGGGCATGCAAAATGGTGGTTTTTGGGTATAGTCCCGAGTCACATGGAGGCAATGAGCGATAGGAGGGGATTCGTCTCTCCCGGTATAGGGGGTTGATGTTGCGCTATGTTCGATTGGCTATAACAGGAAATCCCTGGCCAGGGTTGCTGAGATTTACTGGTAAGTGTTACCAGTAGTTTCTCGAATTGTTATAGACCTCATATCAACACGACTTATCGAGCTATTGGGGTCTGACGTTTACCACCCCTAGGCGAGATATGCGACATATCAGACGAACAGACCGGACTGTACGGTAAGTGTTACTGGTTGGATTCATTGGAGTGTGAGCGGGCTTGCTCGTCGATCTTCTGATCGCTCAATACCCGGGTGGCCGTTACGTTTAGCAGACCGCTTGCGGCTTGTGGGTGCTTGATATGATCATCACCTGCTGCCGGCGTATTGACGAGTCTTTAGAGTCCTATACAGAGGTTTCCTAGCTCAAGCGAAACGAAATAGGAGCGCATATGAGATATGTGCGGGACCGAGAATAATGCGTGTATGTGATACCGTATTCCATTCTCGCGATGAATGAATCGATTGGTTATATTCGATATAACCTAGATATCGAATCAAGGATTGATTCGATAAGCCGATACATTGGATACTAGTCGGTTATGTGCGACATGACCGGATAATTGAATCAAGTGTTGATTTAATGATTTAATGTATAATTATATATTTGATATATTACTTTGCATTAACTAGTATTGGTTCACTTTATATGGATTTTCTCACTTGGATTGCACAAGTTGTATATGTGATATACTTTTGTGCACTTGATTGTATCATGTTTGATGATACATGTTTACTTGGTTAAGTGTATAGAATTAAACCATGGTTAAACTTATGATTAGGGTTTTATTTCCTTTTCTCATTTATTTATCTATTTATTCATTTTGGAAATAAATAAAAAGGCATAAAGAGAAAATGGTGGCTAATTTTGTTTCATATTGAAGCTTCATGAAGCTTTGACCAAGTGACCATTTTTGTCTCATGCTTAACCCTAACCATTCCTTTCAACCATGATTAAATCTCTACACTTGACCATGGTTCATTATATGATAAGTATTGATTTTCTTTTCAATATTAATTAACTTATCATAACACTTTCTTCTTCCTCTTCATCTTCTTCATTGAAGAAAACTTTTCTTCATCAATGGTGATTGATGAAAAAGAGTGAGAAATCCAATTCTGAAGTCTACCCACTTCCTATTTCTTCATCCTCTACCTCTTACCAAGTAGTAGAGTGTGTTTTCTTCACAATTTTCATGACTTGGTGAAGTTGGAGCTTGATTTAGTGATGCCTCGACGTAGATCATCTTCGGCATGCTAGTCGATGACCTAGCCCGTCCATTCTCCGATGAAGCCGACGCAAGAGCCCGGGATTCCATTTGGACAGCGAGGAGACTTCATTGCGGAGCTATGGAGGTGGAGGACCGGATCTACAAAGGTTGTATTTCCGTTCTTTTAGTTTAATTGTAAACTAGCTACTTTTTCGCCTAGACATCTAGCTAACGATCCGTAGTCTAGGGTTTCTCGGCACCGTAAAATTTGAAATTGGCATGGTTGATGCCCTGTGAGACCTCTTGGGAGTGCCTAGGAACCCTACAATACCTGGAGGGTATTGCATTATTATTGACATGTACACACATATACCTTGCTATGTTATAGCTACACCTATACCTAGAGGGTATTGCATCATTTTTGACATGTATATACACATACTGGACATAGCTACACCTATACCTAGAGGGTATTGCATCATTATTGGCATGTATATATACATACCTGGACATAGCTACACCTATACCTAGAGGGTATTGCATTATTATTGACAGTTATATACACATATGAGATATAGCTACATGTACATCTTGCATACATACTTACGTGTACACACATATACCTTGCTATAGCTACATGTTCACCCTTATATGATGTTGCGTTGGATTTTGGAGGAATTAGGAACCGCATGATATATTTAATAACTTGTTGCATTTAAATAGAGATTTTTCCTTTATATGCTCGTGTTACTGTTTATGTTTCATATATTATATTTCATGGATTTCGCATTGAGATATGGATTTCATATGATGTTTTCTCGATGTTTTACTCCTGAGGGTATATATTAGTGGTATGAGACGCTGATATATAAGTATATATATATTGGTGGTATGGGACGCTATTATATATGTACATATATATATAATATATATATATTATCATAATGATCTATACAAGTATTCTTATTCATTACTTGATGTTTTCTAGATTTGAGGATCGTGGTATTTTCATAAAATTATGCATTATTTGAAAAACCCGGTTTCTCTTGATATAATATTTCGATGCGTCCGCTATGAGATTTCTCGATCCTGAGATTTGTGATATATACCCGATGTGAGGAGTGGAGTGGGCCGTGTGCGGGTACATGGTGGAGCCCGGTATGGTTCTCCGGGGCAAGAAGATCGCAGATGATGGCGATGAGCCTGGCAGGCTGGGCTAGAACCTACCGGTGATAGTATTTGAACTCGGTGGTTATCGTGGGGATACTGACCGGAGTTATGTACGTATAGATACGTGGATTACGAGTGTCGGAGCTGGGCACTCGGTTTTTCGAGAGACGTATGATACGTATATATCAGGGCCAGTCGTGTTGACGGTACCTGATAGATGAGTATTTATGTGTCGATGCTGGACATTAGTTTTCATGATGTTTTCGGGTGTCGATATTGGACACTCAGGTTCCATGAGACTTACAGGATATGAGGATTTTGTTAGGATGATATAGTTTATTCCATACTCAGCATTTACTTGATATGCATTGTTTCATGTATTAGTAGTACCTGATAGAGTACTTATCATGACTGTTGCATATACATATTGCCATTTATTACTATCAGCTTGCATGTGATAGATTATCGCAGTACGCGTATACCTACGATTACCTGCATATATTATTTACTATTCATGAGTTGGAAACTCACCCCCATTGTGCCACAGTGTTTTGCAGGTGTCCCTCAGAGTGGTAGCGTCAGGGCTTCTTCTTATTATATTATCTTTTGCAGCGGATACCGCTACGGCTGACTGTATGCAGTTTTGCTATAGGTGGGTTTTGCGGTTATCCGATGATGCTCATTTGTATATTCGTATTATCTAGTACTCTCCATCTACTACTTCATGTATTGACTTAGAGACGAGATGTGAGGACGATATTGTATTTTATTTTGTGACTTTGGATGTTTTTTTTATGCTGTTGTCACTTTATATCGTCCATTTTCTTCGCTACGGCATCGTATATCTGTTTTGGTTGTTGTTTCCACCTTTGGGCGTGGATCTGCTCCCGTTGGGGATGCTTTACTTGTTAGTGTATATGCCCTAAAGGCCATTACTGTATCATACTAGTTTGTATATTACTTGATGGAAGCTTGGGATATTCACAGTTGTATATACAATCTTGCTCGAAATGGTAGTATGCTACTTGGTTTGTCTCTGCTTTAATATGTGCATGTGTTTCTTTTAGCATATTGCAGATATACATATTAGTAGAGCCCTTAGGATCTTTGCTTGATTACCAGCGTTGTGATGGCGCTCACACTCGTGGGAGCTGGGTGATCTATAAGCACATCCTTATACAGGTCCCTAGTCGTTGGACTATCGAGACATGGCATCGATACTCCTGAGTAGACTAGCGTATGCGCTTCTCATCCCAGCGTGGGAGACGGTCTGTCCCACAGCCGTCAGTACGTCGTACTTGAGATAGTATACGGGTGCTCGTTAGGTTATGAGTACACTGGACAGGACTCGTCGGGAACTGTTGGTTGGTATTATACCTATCATCAGTTATCAGTTCCCAGGTGACATGAGTACAGCTTAGTCCGCTGACTTGACACTGTCACTTCGCCTCGAGTGTGTTCCCACTGCACTTTGATTACTACCCTACCACGGCTCAAAGGAGTCGTGCAAACAGGTAGTTTTTGGGTGCAGTCCCGAAGCACTTGGAGGCAGTGACGGTTAGACAGGATTCGTCTCTCCCGGTATTGGGGGTTGACATCGCGCTGTGTCTAGGAGAGCTATTACAGGAGTATTCCCTGGCCAGGGCAAGCGAGATATACTGGTAGGTTTCCAGTGTTATCTCAGGGTGTTCTGGGCTACACTCCGACATGACTTGTACCGCTATTAGGAGACTGACGTTCACCGCCCCCCTAGGCCCTCCATGCGATGTATCAGACGAACAGACCGGACTGTACGGAGATTGTCACATACAGGCTCAGTAGGAGTTTGGATGGGGTTCACCTCGTCAGTCTTCTTATCGACATCTACCTGGGGACCGTTACGTACAGCTAGTGCCGCTTGCGGTCTGTGGTTAAACCCACTGCCAGCGTAGTGTCGAGTCTTTAGAGTCCCACACAGAGAGCTATTCGCCTTTAGGCAAAATGAGTAGAGGTCGCATGGTTTTGCGACAGGGTTCGTTCACATTAGCGCACTTGTGCACGTTTTGCTGTCCGGACAGTTTATACTAGCGGGCTTTGGTTTAAGCCGGGTCCTAGTATATGATTTGGGATTGGTTTTTCTCATTGTATTCGTGTTCCTCGGATCACGAATACGGGTGCGTATGCACAGTTGCTTGAGACTGAGGGAGAGGACTTTGATTAGGGTTAATGACTATTGTCATTTTTATTAACCCTAATACTTATGTGTGTATTATTGTTAATTGATATTAGTTTAATAATTGTGCATGGTTATGGTTGTTGACCATTTGACCCACCTTGACTTGTTGACCTTGTTGACACTTTGACCATCATCATTTCATTTGGAAGATGCTCTTTGATCCTTGCAATTTGCATTAAAAATGAAATGATAATGGTCATGTCTTGATTTAGCCATGACAATTATCTCACTAATTATCTAATTACAATAATTCACATATATGAGAGAATGCTTCATATTATTCTCTCATTCTATGATATCCTTTCTCTCTCTTGTTCTTCCTCTCCCTCAAGCTCTCTCCCTCTCATGTGTTGAGAAACACTTGAGCTTGAGAAAAACCCTCTCTTGATCATCTTTACTCTCATCTAGGGTTCAAGGACTAGCACTTCTTGCACCCTAGTTACTTCTAGCTTGGAGTTGAAGCCAAAGGTTGAGGCTTTCGGGTGGATCTTTCTTCGACGTGAGAAGACGACCAAGATGACCTCCTTCCACCACTCCAAGGTGCAAGGAGAGAAGGACTTAAAGCCCAAGGTATAACCTTTCTAGCACTTAGCTAGTTACAAGTTAGCTTTAGCAAGTTTTTGTTTAGCAAAGATCCTTCTAGCTACAGTCCATGTTGCCTAAGCTCATAAAAATCCGATTTTTATGACGTTTTCCGCCTCCCCGCAAGCACCGGGATGGGCAACGTGGACTTACATTACTTATATTATTTGTCGTACCCGTTTTCGGAGCTAGTTTTTACAAATGAGCTGCTGCCGAAATTTTCAAAAAAAGTATATTTGGACTTTTAAAGAATTTTTACTTGAGATTCCCAAAAGTATTTAACTATGTTATTATCACTTACTGCTTTTGATGGTTTAGATTGCTAGGTTTTCGGCTTATTTGAATTGAGTTACGCCTGTAGACATTACGTGGTTTAAGGGCCGTCACGTGCAAAATTTCGGGTCGTGACAATAACAATAAAAGAACCTAATTAACAGTGAGAGATCGTTACCTGTGCACACTTGCTCAAAATCCTAGCTTTCCATTCTCCAAGTGATCTTAGTGGCTAAACTTGGCTTTGTGAAGGGTTTTAGTGAGTTAAAGTGGAGATTTGGTTTGGGTTTGTGAGGATTTGTGAAGGTTTTGGGTAGGGTTTCAGTTGAAGGTGTGAGGGTGATGAAAAATGAAGAGGAGAAAATGATAAGTGCATGAGAGAATGTGAGTGAGAGTGAGGGAGTGTATGAGTGAGGGTGAGGGAATGAGGGGGTGAGAGTAGTATGAGCCATGCCCTTCCTCTTCTCTCTCCTCATTAAATGCAAGCCATGCTTGCCCATGCCGCATGATGCCATTGTCAACCCCCTCTCTCTCTCAAATCAACTAATTTCAAAAACCCCTTTTATTTTTAAAATTAATTAATTTAGATAATTACATAAAACAAATGGCATCACATTTAGGTTAGGGTGCCATGGCTACTTAAGTATGGTTAACCCTAATTAACCCTAGGTTAACATGCACATGTGTGTGCAAGAGCAAAATAAATATTAATAAAATATTAATTAATTTTTATAAAATATTTGAAAACTATTTTGGTAAACATTTTACTAAAAATCCGCATTATCGTTTAGTTAACACTAATCGTATTCTAAGGTGTTACAATCTTACCCCTTAAAAAAATTCGTCCCTGAATATAAAAATCTTACTATGCGTACCTTCTATGGGATGAGCGAATTTCTTCCGCATCTCGCTCTCGGCCTCCCAAGTGACCTTTTCACTATTCGGGCCACGCCAAAGAACCTTCACAGATGGCAAGACCTTTGACCGAAGTTTCTTCTCCTGGCGATCAAATATAACTACTGGTTGCTCGGTGAACGAAAGATCGTGCTCTAGCTAAACGGTCTGGTGCTGAATCATGTGAGAAGGGTCATGAAGGTACTTGAGAAGTATCGACACATGGAATACGGGGTGAACATCCAGAAAGCTGGGTGGAAGTGCCAAACGGTAGGCAACGGTACCAACTCACTCAAGGATCTCAAAAGGACCTACAAATCTGGGACTAAGCTTCCCTTTCTTCCCAAATCTCATCACGCCCTTCATCAGAGAAATCCGTAGGAATACATGATCCTCCACTGCGAACTCGAGCCAGCAACGACAACGGTCGGCATAAGATTTCTGTCTGCACTGGCCGCCCTCATCCTATCCTGAATCAACTGGATCTTCTTCATAGTCTCTTGAACTAGCTGGGGTCCCAAAATCCTGGTCTCGCTAAGTTTGGTCCAACGGACTGGCGATCGACACTTTCTACCATACAAAGTCTTAAAAGGTTCTATCTGAATCTTCTCCTGATAACTGTTATTGTAGGAGAACTCTATCAATGGCAAGCGACGATCCCAATTGCCACCAAAATCAAGCACGCACGCACGAAGCATATCCTCCAGAGTCTGTATAGTCCGCTCTGACTGACCATCGGTCTGCGGATGGAAAGTGGTGCTAAAACTCAAACGGGTACCTAAAGCTTCCTGTAGTTTCTGCTAAAGACGACTAATGAACTGGGTGCCCTTATCGGATACAATACATGTGGGAAAGCCGTGCAAATACACAATCTCATCAATGTACAACTGAGCATATTGAGCATAACCGAAAGTGGTCTTCAATGAAAGGAAGTGAGACGCTTTCGTCAACCTGTCAACTATCACCCAAATGGAGTCATACCTTCGACTGGACCTGGGTAGACCCACAACGAAATCCATGGAGATCTGTTCCTATTTCCACTCCGGAACGGGTAATGGCTGCAACTCTTCTGCCGGTCTCTGATGCTCAGCCTTGACTTGCTGACAAGTCAGGAACCTCAAAATGAAATCCAAAACATCACTCATCATTCCTGCCCACTAGTAGATATCTCTCAAGTCACGGTACATCTTGGTTGAACCTGGGTGAACACTAAAAGCTGACTGATGTGCCTGCTCTAGGATCTCGCGTCTTAACCCATCGGTATCAGGTACACACAAACGAGTCCCAAAACGTAGCACACCCTGGTCATCAATCAAGAACTCTGAATTTCTACCCATCCGAACATGCTGAAGAATCTCAGACAAACGGGCATCGGCGGGCTGTGCCTCACAAATACGATCAAGTAGAAGTGGACGGGCGCGAACATGAGCAAGCTGTCCCCCAGTGGAAGTGAACTCAAACTGTACTATGCTGTCGCACAAGATCTGCCAATCTGCAGAAAACTGTTTCTGAACTACGCTCAACTGGGACAAGCTATCCCCGGGCCTACGACTCAAAGCATCGGCTACCACATTCGCCTTGCCCGGGTGATAAAAGATCTTACAATCATAATGCTTCACAAGCTCCATCCAACAACACTGTGTCAAATTCAGATCCCGCTGCTGGAAGATGTACTTTAAGCTCTGGTGGTCTGTAAAAATCTTACACGAGTCCCCGTACAAGTAGTGTCTCCAAATCTTAAGCGCAAAGACCACCGTGGCCATCTCAAGATCATGAGTGGGATAATTCTGCTCGTGCTTCATTAACTGCCGGGAAGCATAAGCGATAACTCTATCATGCTGCATCAATATACAACCACGCCCTACTCGAGAAGCATCACAGTAAACGACAAAGCCGCCCGATCCAGAAGGCAAAGATAAAACTGGTGCAGTCGTTAACCGAGTCTTCAACTGCTAAAAACTCTGCTTGCATTCCTTAGTCCAAAGAAAAGGAACCCCCTTCCTGGTCAGTCCGGTCAGTGGTGCAGCGATACTCGAGAAGTCCTGCATAAAATAGCGGTAGTAACCGGCTAAGCCCAAAAAGCTGCAGACGTCTGTCACTGATACAGGTCTGGGCTAAAGCCGTATGGCCTCGATCTTCCTCGGGTCTACACGAATACCGTCTCCCGTAACCAAATGACCAAGGAAGTCAACACTATCAAGCCAGAAGGCACAGTTCGAGAATTTAGCAAACAACTGGTGCTCTCTCAATGTCTGCAAAACAATCCTCAAGTGCTGCTTATGCTCCTCTCGACTCTTGGAATAAACCAGAATGTCATCAATAAACATAATAATAAACCAGTCGAGGAACGGCCTGAAAATCCAGTTCATCAAATCCATGAATGCTGCTGGGGCATTGGTGAGTCCGAACGATATCACCAAAAACTCATAATGCCCGTAGCGCATACGAAAAGCAGTCTTCGGAATGTCATCATTTCGAACCTGTAACCGATGATAACCTGATCTTAAATCAATCTTAGAAAAATGTCCCGCACCCTGGAGCTGATCAAACAAATCGTCAATGCGAGGTAAAGGATACTTATTCCGCACTGTCACTCGGTTCAATTGACGATAATCAATACACAACCTCAAAACTACCGTCCTTCTTCTTGACGAACAGAACAAGAGCTCCCCAAGGAGAAACACTCGAACGTACAAGTCCTCTATCAAGCAACTCTTGCAGCTGATCCTTAAGCTCTACTGGAGCCATCCGGTAAGGCGGTATAGAAATAGGGCCCGTGTCGGGGATCAAATCAATGCAAACCTCAATCTCACGCTATGGCGGCAATCCAGGCAACTCATCGGGAATACGTTGGGAAACTCTCGCACGATTGGAACCCGGTCCAGCGAATCTACTGTGGCCCCGGTATCACGAATGAAAGCTAAGAATCCCCGACATCCCCTCCTCAAAAGACGACTAGCACAAAGGGTTGAAATCAAACTGTGAGGGGTGGCACCACGGTACCCTTACACAACAAGAACTGACTTGTCGGGAAAACAAAACCTGACTGTCTTCTCGCGGCAGTCCACGGACGTGTAGCAAGTAGCTAACCAGTCCATACCCAGGTGAACGTCGAAGTCCAACATCTCAAGAAGGATTAAGTCGACGGACGAATCTCTATCTCCAATCCGAACGACACACGACCGAAACATGTGTCGCGCAACAAACGACTCGCCAACAGGAGTAGTCACGATAAGCGGCTGATCTAGCAAACATGAATCTTGGCCCAACCTTGGCACGAAGTGTGTAGGAACATACGAGTGCGTAGATCATGGATAACAAAACGTGTGCATCGAAGGAACATACTGAAAGAATACCTAAAACCACTGCATTGGATGCCTGTGCATCCTGATGAGTCAAAGCAAACACTCGAGCCTACCCTCTACCGGCAACTGGCCGTCCCTCGCTTCTGCCACCCCGTCCTCATTGAACAAACCCTCCACGACCACGACCTCTCTGAGCATAAGTCTAACGCGGAGCAGCAACAGGCGTAAGAGGCAACGCTCTCTGAGGTGGAGAAGGTGGTAAGGTAACATGCGATATGGCTGCCTCGTCCTCATGTGGCTCAGTATAATCTCGAACGTGATGATAGAAACGCCCACACCAGAAACATCCAGACGATGACTGCTGACCCTCATAGGGGTAAGAACTAAACAACTGGCCTCGTCCCAAGCCTCTGCTACTCCTACGACCTGAACGAAATCTTTCATGGCGTCTAAACACCTGTCTTCGAGCTGATACACCAGTACGGACCTTTTCAGTTCCGGAACTACCGAAGTCTCGGAAAGACGCTCCTCAACTAGTAGGGCTGCGTCTACTGCGGCTGCATATGTGTCATAATGCTGGGCACTGATAGTGAGGAACAACTGGGTAAGCAGGCCTCGAACAAATCTCTTGATCCGCATCTCCTCGGTGTCCACCAAATACAGAGCATACACCGATAGTTGGGTAAACTGAACTTCGTACTCTGCTACCGTCATACCCGGAGTTTGGTGTAACGACTCAAAACTACGAGCTCGAGCATCCTTGACGCTCTGCGGAAGAAAACGGGCAAGAAAAACCATCACGAACTCATCCCAGGTCATAGGAGAAAGTCCTGTGGCTTTGCCCCTCTCTAAAGACTCGCACCACTTCTGGGCCAGACCTTCCAGACGAAAACTCGTGAACTCTGCCCATCTTGTGTCGGAGCATCTCACCGAACGATAGATCCTGGCCATCCGATCGATAAATGACTATGGATCCTCAGCTGCATCCGTGCCGGTGAAAACTGTAAGTCTACGGTAGCACCCCGGCCGTCTACAGACGCCAAATGCGGAACAAAAACTTTTTAACTGGCGCTATCGTATACTTTTACCCAGATCTGCCATTATTGCTAAACCAACAAACTGTAAAGAGTGTAGAAAAATTATACCGAACGATCCGAGTCCTTCGTTCTTTAACCATCATCCCACGCTCTGTTGCGGCTGCTCCGATCTCTTCGAGCTCCGATCTTCTCGTCCAGGTGGCACCACGTCAACGATTCTTTAAACGGGCTCCCGCCTCTGACTCGAGGCAACTCGGTCGTCAAGTTTGCTAAAAGAGATGACCAAGATTGATGTAGAGAATGAGTAGAAGACTTTGTCTCGTTCCGTCCAAAGCTATGGACGAACGGTTAATGAAGTTGCCATTTGAATCGGGTGATGGAATGAAATGAGCAATGAAATTTCCATACACCCCAAAACTATCATAATCTTTTCACAACCATCAAATGAGAGAGAGTGAGTTGAGAGGAGGGGAGGGGCCGGCCATGATATAGGAATGGGGTGATTAGTGTAGGAGGGAAGAGGGTGACTACAAGGATAAAATATTTAGTGTGAATACAAAGTGTGAACACAAAGTATGAACACATTAAATGCAACCAATGAAACATCAACACCATTCTAACCTAGTCACCTCTTCTAGAAACTTCTAGAACCTTCCACACTCATCTCAAGAAAAAAGATAAATCCGTCTTTAACCGAATGTTAAAAGACGGGCGATAGAAAATTGGAAACTGGCAAATTCCAAAAGCAATCCCGAAACGAATTTCAGGATAACTCCGTAACTGTATAAATATACCCGCATTTGTATTACTAACCGAATACAAATGCAACAGAGACAAAGATATTATATTTACTCAATATAATACTCGGATCCAGCTTAAACCAAAGCCGACAAGTATCATCTGCCCGAAAAAGGACACGTGCGTAAACGCACGTGCATTTTCCGAACCCTGCCATAAAACCATACGGCCTCTACAACGTTTCGCCCGAACTTGGGAAACTGTCTGTGGGGGACTCTAATGACTCGTCAGTACCCTGGCAGTGGGTTTAACCACAAACCGTCAGCGGCACTAGCTATGCGTAACGGCTGTCCATGGACTGACCTCAAGGGAGGCTGATGAGCAAACTCATCCGGAAACCCTACTGAGCCTAACAGTGACAATGTATATACAGTCCGGTCCGTTCGTCAATGAGTATCGCATATCTGCCTAGGGGGCTAGTAACGTCAGACCCCCAATAGCAGTATAAGTCGTGTCGGAGTGTAGCCCAATAACACCCTAAGATACTACTGGAGTACCTACCAGTAAATCTCCTGCCACGGCCGTGGGCTTTGTGTAATGGCTCTCCTAGACACAGCACGATCTCGCCCCCAATACCGGGAGAGACGAATCCCCTGCCGATCCGCTCACGTGCCTCCATGTGGCTAGGGACTGTACCCATAAACTACCTGTTTGCACGACTCCTTTGAGCTGTGGTAGGGTAGAAATCAAAGCACAGTGGGAACTCATACGAGACAAATGACGACCTCAGGTCGATGAACTAACCTGTACACATGTCACCAGGGAACTGCTATCTGACGATATGTATAATACCAACTAGCAGGTTCCCAGCGAGTATCCTCTTGGACCACCTGTCCATAATACTGTCCATCATCTTAGGGAAAACTATAACTCTGATAATCACTCTGTCATCTATGTCACCTTTGAAGCCTGGAATGATAACCGTCTCCCGAAGGAGCCTGCCGTCATCAAATCCGTAGAACATGCACCTTATGTTCTAAAACTGCTTCCTTACGTTTCTTCAGGATTGGATTAATATAAACTTATCTCATCAAGTGCAAAAACTACATCTGGTGTGGTACTTGACATCTCATGATTGACTCAATTGCCTAAGCAAGTGATCTGCTAATCATGCACATCCCTCTCTCCTTTAGTCTCTAAGACACCTTTAGAGAGGGTAACTCCATCACCTGCAGGTACACCACCATGCCAGGAGTCATCTATTCTAAAATACTATTAGAATACTGTCAAAGTACCCACATTGAGAAACTACCCAAATCTAGATCTAAAACCATAGATCTAGTAACCAGAATGTCTGATATTATATTCATATCCTGTGTGAAGAAACAACTGTGTGACGACCACAGTGCAACAGATTGTAGTATAGAAATTTTACTTCCTTCTTTGTGTATGTCATCCAAATACCAGGACATCACACCCTACTACCTTCTCAACAGATCCATCCACTATTCTGATGAAATCAAAGCCATGACTGTTACATCAAAATTATATGATCTTATCTCCGCTATCTTTGCTCAAGCCTATAAATAGACATAAGCTACTTGCCCACTATCCTTCCGCTGCTCCCACTGACTCCGATAACCCTCTGGCAGAATAATATACACGTACACTTCTAAAGCTAGTTTAGAACGACACTATACTTATCCTCTTGTCGGGTTTCATAGTCTGGAACAACAGTAGTGTCAAGTCTGGGTAAACAAGAACCTCCTTGTCACCGTCCTTGAGGCTACCGGAGTACCCCTCGGGTGTCTGAGGTTACCCACCATATCTGCGGAGTGGCTAATGGAATGTAAAACCAGATTGAATATATAGGTCCTATTAAATTTTCCGTAATCGTTTGCGGTTCTGGAATCTTTTCCAGTTCTACCATACTCCCACTACTGTTTTCTGAAAAAATCCATTTTTACTAAAACTGTGGCGAGTCAAGAACAATATCACTATTGATCTTCCAGATGGTAGAAATTTCAACACTCGTCAAAGCCAGGGTCAACCCATAAACTGCCATTACAGAAACGTGCCTTGAGTTATCCAGTGTCTGGTTTTAAACATAAGCTGGACAACTCCCCGTATCTTAACATCGTTAAGATATGAACCAGTCTATATCCAATAAAGAAACAGAGGCACTAATTCAATTGGAACTAGATTCAAATCATGCAGCTGTCTCCAGTGCATAATAACTTAATGGAAAAAAGCTAATCAGCATTACTCAACTTAGGAATCCATCCAATTATGAGTAATCTGAAAGAGAAACAAGTTTCTCAAAACCATTACTATTATCTGAATACCAATCACAAGAATCTATATCTTCAATCTCTTTGAAGAATCCCGATACTTGTGATACCTGGTTCTCTACTTTATTCTTATACCCAAAACTTCTCAAAACTTAGACATTGTATTTCTACGAAACACTTGTCTAAAAACTAGAGAAGTCACAAGTAAACAGAACATAGTACGTGGACCTATCCCTTTGTCCTGATGGACACTGGACAATATACAATACACTGTATAAGTCCTCTGAGTTGAATAACTCAAAACCTGTGCGTCGTAGGTTGAAAACTGTACCCAGACGATTTTCTCAAATATCACCAATTTCAACGAATTCCGATATAATGAGGATGATCACCTAATTCCCATTAACTTACTCCCACTCATCATCTGTAATACCATACAGATATGAGAATGTAACCTAGTTAATATATACCCTGGAGTAAGTATCTTATCGGGAAATCAGTTTTCCTTTAACAATGCACAGTGTAACTGAAACATGAAAATGTTTCGTAGGGGTATCCTGGTATTCCTAGTAATGCCTCTTCCATAATCCAATTCATGACTATAACCGTATATTTCTTTGCCATCTCTCCAAATCCCTTTATTTGTCTTTAGTCGTTACTTTCTGTACACCACCGTTAGGCTAAATGGTTTTCTTCCTTCCCTACCGTTCGGCACCAGCCTATGGTTTGGAAGAAGACTATCCAGTAAGCATAATAGGTGTACCCTCCTAATCCTAGGAGTACTCGCAACTTGAGAGAAGGTGATGATAAAAGACTACTGAATAAAACCTTAATCTATATCGATCACTGAACCTAATCAGTATCCGGCACCATGCCACCCACAGTATCCTCTTGGACCACCTGTCCAAAATACTGTCCCTCGTCAGAGGGAAAACTATAATTCTGACAATCACTCTGTCATCCATGTCACCTTTGAAGCCTGGAATGGTAACCGTCTCCCGAAGGAGGCTGCCGTCATCAAATCTGTAGAACATGTACTTATGTTCTAAAACTGCTTCCTTATGTTTCTCCAGGATTGGATTAATACAAACTTATTGCATCTAGTGCAAAAACAACAACTGGTGTGGTACTTGACATCTCATGATTGACTCAGTTGCCTAAGCAAGTGATCTGCCAATCATGCACATCCCTCCCCCCTTTAGTCTGTAAGACACCTTTAGAGAGGGTGATTCCATCATTTGCAGGTACACCACCATGCCAGGAGTCATCCCTCCCCCCTTTAGTCTGTAAGACACCTTTAGTCTGTAAAAGTACCCACATTGGGAAACTACCCAAATGAAAGGTTCCTAGGCACCCTAGTGGGTTCTCTCAAGGCATCGAACATGCCAAATTAAAATTTTTGGTGCCGAGAAACCCTAGACTTCGGATCTTAGACTAGATGTTTAGGCGAAATAGAAAACTAGTTAACGCTTAACTACTAGGATACGGAAATTACAACCTTTGTAGATCCGGATATCCACCTCCACGGCTCCGCAACGTCATGTCCTCGCTGTCCATCATGAATCCTCGACTCGATCATCGGCTTCATCGGGAAAGCAAGCGGAATAGGTCGTCGGCTTTGTGTCAAAGACGATCTACGTCGAGGTTGCACAAACTCAAGCTCCGACTTCACAAACTTGTGAAACTTGTGAAGTAAACACCCAAGACAACTTGGCAAGAGGTAGAGGGTGAAGAAATAGGAGGTGGGTTCACTTTAGATTTGGATTTAACTCACTAGATCTCAACTTGCCATTTTTGTAGCAAGCTTGAAGAAGAAGAAGAAGATGAGCTCAAGAAGGAATTATGATAAGTCTTATAATAAAAATAAATATAAATCAAATACTTATCATAACTTGAACTAGGGTTAAGTGTAGAGAATTAACCATGGTCACTTTGATGGGTTAGGGTTAAGCATGAAGATAAGGATGGTTAGCAAAGTCAAAGCTTCATGAAGCTTCAATATAAAACAAACTAAGCCACCATTCTTATCATAACTCCTTTCAAATAAATAAATAAATAAATAAATGAAAATGCAAAACCCTAATTATCATATTAACCATGGATTAATTTTATACACTTAACTAAATGATCAAGTATCATCAAAAATGATACAGAAAAGTGCACGAAAGCATATCACATATACAATGTGCATCAAGTGAGAAAAATCCGTTTAAAGTGAACCAATACTAGTTAATGCAATGCAATATATCAAATATATAATTATGCATTAAATCATTAAATCAACATTTGATTCAATGATCCGGTCATGTCGCACATAACCGACTAGAATCTAATGTATCGATTTATCGAATCAATGATTCGATAACTAGGTCATATCGAATATAACCAATCGAAACATATATCGCGAGAATGAAATGCGGTATCACATACACGCATTATTCTCGGTCCTGCACATATCTCATATGCGCTCCTATTTCGTTTCGCTTGAGCCAGGAAACCTCTGTGTAGGACTCTAAAGACTCGTCAATACGCCGGTAGCAGATGATGATCATATCAAGCACCCACAAGCCGCAAGCGGTCTGCTAAACGTAACGGCCACACGGGTATTGAGCGATCAGAAGATCGACGAGCTAGCCCGCTCACACTCCTGCGAATCCGACCAGTAACACTTACCATACAGTCAAGTCTCTTCGTCTGATACGTCGCATATCAAGTCTAGGGGTGGTATACGTCAGACCCCAATAACCCGATAAGTCGTGCCGATGTGAGGCTCGTAACGGGTCGAGAAACTACTGGTAACACTTACCAGTAAATCTCTGATCAGCCCTGGCCAGGGACTTCCCTGCTACGGCCAATCGAGCACAGCGCAACATCAACCCCCAATACCGGGAGAGACGAAACCCCTCCTATCGCTCATTGCCTCCATGTGACTCGGGACTGTGCCCAAAGACCACCGTTTTGCACGCCCTCATGGACGTGGTAAGGTGGAGATCAAAGCACAGTGGGAATCACACAAGACTCTATGACGATCTCGGGTCTACAGACTAACCTGTACAAGTGTCACCTGAGAACTGCCATCTGACGTGAGGTATAATACCATCTGGGAGTTCTCGGCGAGTCCGTCCAGTGTACCCAGTGACCACTGAGCACCCGTACACCATCTCTGATGTCAAACACCAATGGATATGGGATCATCCATCGCCCATCACATGGGTCGAGAAGCGTATACGCTAGTCTACTCTGGTATATCGATGCCCCGTCTCGATACACCTACGACTAGGGACCTTGAAGGATGTACTTATGGACTACCATGTCCCCACTAGTATGATCTGCATCATAGTCTAGGTAGTCAAGTACAAATCCTAAGGGCTTTACCAACATGTAACTATAAGACAGTATAAAGAGACTAGTGTACATGTTAAGATAAATGGCAACCAGATAGCATACTATCATGTCGAGCAAGAAAGTCATCTCTATATATGTCCAAGCATCCAATATAATATACATAATCTGTACAATACTGGCCTCTAGGGCATACATACAACTAACACCAAATCCAGATCCAAAACCATAGATCTAGAAACCAGAATGTCAAATATTATATCGATATCCTGTCTGTAGAAACAACTGTGTGACGACCATATTACAACCGATCGTAGTATAGGAATTTTACTTCCTACTCTGTGTATGTCATCCAAATACCAGGATATCACACCCTAATACCTTCTTAACAGATCCATCCCCTATTCTGATTGAAGTCAAACCCATGACTATCACATCAAAATTAGATGATCTATCTCCGCTATATCTGCTCAAGTCTATAGACATAAGCTACTTGCCCACTAAACTTCCGCTGCTCCCACTGAACACAACAACCCTCTGGCAGAATAATATATACGTGCACTTCTAAAGCGAGTTTAGAACGACGCTATACTTATCCTCCTGCCTGGTCTCATAGTCTGGAACAACAGTAGTGTCAAGTCTGGGTAAGCAAGAACCTCCCTGTCACCGTCCTTGAGGCTACCGGAGTACCTCTCGGGTGTCTGAGGTTACCCACCATATCAGCGGAGTGGCTAATGGAATATCAAACCTGATTGAATATATAGGTCCTATTAAATTTTCCATAATCGTTTGCGGTTCTGGAATCACTTCCAGTTCTACCATACTCCCACTATTGTTTTCTGAAAAAGATCCATTTTACTAAAACTGTGGCGAGTCAAGAACAATATCACTATTGATCTTCCAAATGGTAGAAAATCAACCCTCGTCATAGCCAGGGTCAACCCACAAACAACCATTACAGAAATGTGCCCTGAGTTATCCAGAGTCTGGTTTTAAGCATAAGCTGGACAACTCCCCGTACCTTAACATCTTTTAAGGTATGAACCATTCTATATCCAATATAGAAAATTTGGCACTTATTTAATTGGAACTAGATTCTAATCATGCAACTGTCTCCAGTGCATATCAACTTAATGGAGAGAGGCTAATCAGCATTACTCAATTTAGGAATCCATCTAATTATGAGTAACCTGAAAGAGAAACAAGTTTCTCAAAACCATTACTATCATCTGAATACCAATCACAAGAATCTACATCTTCGATCTCTTTGAAGAATCCCGATACTTGTGATACCTGATTCTCTACTTTATTCTTATACCTACAACTTCTCAAAACTTAGACCATGTATTTCTATGAAACATTTGTCTAAAAACTAGAGAAGTTATAAGTAAACAGAACATAGTACGAGGACCTACCCCTTTGTCCTGATGGACACTGGACAACATACAATACTCTGTATAAGTCCGCTGAGTTAAGCAACTCATAACCTGTGCGTCGTAGGTTGAAAACTGTACCCTGGCGATTTCCTCAAATATCACCAATTTCAACGAATTCCGATATAATGAGGATAATCACCTAATTCCCAATAACTTACTCCCATTCATCATCTGTAAAACCATACAGATATGAGAATGAAACCTGGTTCATACATACCCTTGGAGTAAGTATCTAATCGGGAAAACAGTTTTCCTTTAACAATGCACTGAAACATGAAAATGTTTCATATGGGTATCTTTGTATTCGTAGTAATGCCTCTTCCATAAACCAATTCATGACTTCAACCGTATATTTTATTGCCATCTCTACAAATCCTTTTATTTGTCTTTAGTCATTACCTTCTGTACACCGTCGTTAGGCTAAATGGTTTTCTTCCTTCCCTACCGTTCGGCACCAGCCTATGGTTTGGAAGAAGACTATCCAGTAAGCATAATAGGTGTATCCTCCTAAACCAAGGAGTACTCGCATCTTGAGAGAAGGTGATGATAAAAGACAATTGAATAATACTTTATTCTTTTAAAAGTGAAATAGGAGTGGCGACGATGTACGCGGTTTGGTCGTGAATGATATCAGTCACAATTTACTTTGCCCTCTTTCTAATCCCTTTATTTTGTCTTTACATATTACCTTCTGCACACCCTACTTAGGCTAATTGGTTTTCTTCATTCCCTACCTTTCGGCACCTGCCGATGGTTTGGAATAAGACTATCCAATAAGCGTAATAGGTGTACTCTCCTAAACCAAGGAGCCCTCGCAACCTATGAGAAGGTGATAATGAAAGACAACTGAATAAACCAATTCTATTTCTCCTGAACCTTGATCCATCCTCGAAGAAGTCCTTTCGAGTTCGTATATAACCATACGATGGATCTATCCAATGGAAGTGGATGTCCGTAGTAATACGGGTGTTCTGGGAAATGCAAAGGGTAGAAGAAGGAGTGGCAATGACTTATGCAACTCGGACAATCCAAAAGCCAGTATTTTAAGAAGGTTTGGTCAACTTGGTCACTGAGTCATAGTCTAGGGTCGGTCAAAGGTCGCTGCCAAAGAGAGAGAGAAAAGAAACACTCTGCGTGCACTCTAACCTAGATCAGAATGGTTATCACTTTACCTACTCCGGAAACCTCCCACTGTACTGTCAAATTCTCCTCCAAACCTGAAAGAAGAATCAATCGGGATCTCCCGAAGAGTAAACCAACTCATCAGTGGGAATCAGGATCCAACTCTCATCGCATGATAACGTGACGGAATACATCCACGTTACTCATACTCCAGAAGGTATGCACATACTTGGCAAGTTTCAGTTTCTTTAGAAACTCCCGATATGATTTTTGCCCCATGCTCTTATAACCTTAGCGTTAGGTCAAAATGTCATAAGTCAAATGCCAAGTTCAACCCATCATTATCTTTTTAATTTGAACCCACCCGCACATGCCCTTGGCGTTAGGTCAAAATGGCAGAACGGCTGTCCCAAACCAACTCATCTATCTATGCAACAAATGAATACCCAGCAGCTACCAAACACTATGCCTTGGCGTTAGGTCAAAATACATAGCTTGAATACTACCGAATACCCAAAAGAAATGACGGAGGGCTACGGCTGGTTTTTGGCGAAAAACCTTTAACGTAGTGAACTTGATATCGCTGAAGGAACCTGATAGCTTTTTAAAATATAGTGGCGAAAACCTTTTGCTAAAGAGGTCACTCCCGGTGAAGGGATCTCGGCTCTTTCCCCGTGGAATGAGGTGCAGGATATTCCACTGAATACTGTTCATACCAGAATATTGCATTTTATACCACCCATTCTTACGCTCGTGTGTTTATAGGTAGGTGTTTTTAATCCGTGTTTGTTACATGTTCACAGAGTATAGGTTTCCAGTACAAATATTGCAAATCAAGACAAAATCTCCACAGTTACGCCAAAAGCAGAACATCTGTCACAACAGATAAAAGCTGGGTTCCGGTCATCCATATCCGTCCAGTGCCGAGTACCAGTTCCAGAGACAAGACATATGACAGTGGTCATTCGTGTCTGGGACAAGCACAGAGCACGAGTGAGGCTGCACAAGAATCAATGGGTGCGCGGAGCTCGAGGGAGATAAAGTCAAAAGTAAAGAAAAGAGTGCAATCTTGGACAAAGAAATCTGAAGATATTCTGGAAGATTTTGTGCAGTATGAAGTTTTCAAACACGAGGAAAAAGTAAACCAGGGAACACGACAAAACGCCATGACCTAACTCCTCCACATGGCCGCGGATCCGCGGCCAACATGGGGTATAGGCCGCGGATCCGCGGCCGTACTGGCTCTTCTCAGTGTCGTTTTCTGGGGGCTTTTTTGTAACTTCCCATAGGTCCAGATTATTGCCCTAGAGTTCCCATTCCTATCCTATAAATACTCCAGAACTGAGCTAAGCCAAGGGTCCAATTTTGTGTTCATTCTCATGCCCTCTTTTTGTTAGTTTTAGTTTTCTTCTTCTTCTTCTTCTTCATTCTTCCTCCATGGAAATGTAGTGAGAGCATTGAGTGGATGTGAATAAAGATGAAGGTTTTTGTATTATTCTTTTTGTTTAGCTTCCCCCTTGAGCTCTCTACCTTAACTTGATCTTGCAATCTCTTAAGTGAGCTTGCAAGTTTAAGCTTTGGTCATTGGTCTCAAGGGGTTGTATCATTTCATTCTCTCCTTAGTGCTTCATTTCACATGCGTTCTTTACCCTTCTCTTGATCTTGCAACCTCTTGATTGAGCTTGCAAGTTTAAGGGTTGGCTATTGATCCCATGCTTGTTTTGAGTTCTATGGTTCTTGTAATTACTTTCTTGCATTTTTCATTCTTGTCTTTAATTACTTGCAATTTATTACCATGCACTTTAATTACTTGCTTGTAATCTTTTCTTTTCTTTTCTTTGTTCTTTTTGTTCTCTCTTTTTGGTTCTTTTTGTGAATGAATGTAATTATTATTGTTAAGAAGAAATACGATATTATAAGTTAACGTTTCTTTGCTCATTTCCTTTTCCCGTATTTTCCATTGAACTCCGTCCAAACGATACGCAAGCGCTCCGTTAGGCACCCTACCCTAACAAGGTAACGGTGATTCCTAACCGCGACCGGTTGCGTTCGGTTTGGCCGGAGGTGAAAGCAAGAGACAAGAACGGACGGACAAGGGTAAATAAGCCGGATTCCACGAATACCGCGCTTAAATCCCCTAATCCACGTTGTTGCCGATTGCTCTAGCTTCAATTGGTCAAGGCTCGGCTCAAAGGTTTTGAGTACGGATTTCCTTAGCTTATAATCTCGTATCTTTTTCTTAACAACTTTATACTTGCAAATAATACACATAGGTTAGATTGAACAAACTCATACTCATTCTTTATTGACTCGTCTAAAACAAGAAAGGACTTACAACCATCTCCCTGTGGATCGACCCGTGCTCAACCGGCTAGCTGCATAGCGACACCGTCTTGATTGCGGTTAACTTAAATCATTTCAATCAAATGGCGCCGTTGCCGGGGAGACTGTAGCATATTTTCTTTCTTGTTATTCGGGTTAATATTCTTTTTGTATATATTTATAAAAAAAAAAATCTTTTTGTTTTTTTTGATCATTTTTTTTGGGCAAGAGTGCAGATTTTTGCGGATTTGCAAACTGCGATTGTGGGGAGCAAAGTGTACATTCAAGGCTAAGGTGATTGCAAAGTACAGTGCCAAAGATCCGGGTAGTTTGACCCGCGCAAGCGAACTTTTCAAGCTTACCGGATTTGATTCAACGGGGTTTCCTAACCCAAAAAGTTAACGGTACGTACTTTACTAACACCTTCTTCTCAAATCCGACGCATCCAATATACTATTCTTTGCAGGATTCTTTGCAAGTTCGCTAGCAAACGCTAAAAATTAACTAACCCGTATTTGTTGCAGTGCCGCGCTTAAAATAAAAAACGATTTTTTGATTCTTTATAGAATTTTTATTGAATTGCGCATTGCATACATTAATACGGACTTAAGGGCAAGCGAACCCCACAATATACGGTAAAGGATTTCATCACCTTTTCCGTGGCCCACAAATCACGAACTTGAGCATAACGTTTACCCGCACAAAATTTAAAAGAAATTAGACTTTAAGCCTTAAGGACTTCGCGCTCACTAGGAGAAGTTGACTGTGTTTAGAACCTCGCTTAACGGTACATTGTTTACGGGGTGTCTAGGAAAGTGTTAATGGCGAAACCGCCAAAAGAGAAAGGGTTATTTAATTAAGGAACTTCGCGAAAGCGTTGGAAAACCTCCCCTTATCTCTGCACTTACCTGGCCTCGTGATCAGTGTATCTTGAGCCCGTTTCTCGACACAGTTTTACTTCGACAATCAAGTTCTGGAGCAGGTCTAGTTGACCTAGGTAAACCCTAGAACGATTAGAGGTGTGGTATTTTTGTGTCATGATTGGTTTTGTCCATATTCTTTTTTGTGTGTATATTTCATTTTTTTGTTAATATCTAACTAAAAAAAAATCACATTCATTTGCCCCCCTCCTTTTCTCTGCCTTTCTTTCTTTCTCTCTTCATATCATGGGTACCCCACCTCACAAAACTCTTGCCGAACTTTGGTACCCACAACCAGACATTACTTCTTACGGTTCTTGCTTTGGCCGAACGTCAAACGATCCCTCCATGCCCAAAATCACTTTGAAAGATCGGATAGACGCGTCTAGGACAAACACTTGCCCTTCGCAATCCACCTTGTATCAACCTTTTCAACCTCCCCCACCCTCTTATGTTGATACCCCTTTTGCAAGTCGTCCTTTGTCCATCGCTGAACATATTGAACAATCCTGTAGCCGATCTTTCACTCCTTTCACCACTACAGATTCTTGGGATCAACAATTCCATTCACCTTCTTATCCAAATGTTGATCCTGCTGCTGTCCAGCCATTCAATTCCTACCAGTCCTACCCGACTTTTGCACCTTCCCTAGACATTGCTTCAGAACCGCCATTTGGGAGTTTTCAGTATCCAAACAACTTCGTATCTTTTACTGAAACCCCATCACAACCCATGTCTAGTCTGGAACAGTCGTTGGAAGACTTTAGGGTAGCGTCAAGCCAACAGATGATGGATTTGAATGCGTCCATGGCCGCTCTCATACAACCTACTGACCCGGTAGCTAGTTTCCAACTAGCTCCTAATTTCCCAATGTATGATGAGGCGGCAGGACAGGCTGAGAATTTGAGTGGAGAGAGTGAGATGTACCCCCTTCCAAATCAAACCTACCCATTCCAAATTGAAACCCACAACTCCTGTTTTGAACGTCTATCGAGTATCCCACATGATTTAGCAATTGAAGATAGAATGATTAATGAGTTGTGCGACTTTGTAGTGTTTGATTTACCCGATTGTGAAGGGTCACTTCCAAGTGAAACCAATCCCAATCCTTTTGACCTCTACACCTCCATCTTAGAACCAGAATCAATTAATATCCATGCTTTTGATGAGGTGTCTGAGAATATTGATTTTCACTTGATTGAGGATATTGACGCTGGGGATATTTTGGATGATGAACCCGTAGATTTGGATGAGTTTGTCTCTTCAAATCATCATCCCGAGTCATTAAATGTTTTTCCCGAACCCTATATGCGTCTGGATTTTGATGAAATATGCATGGATGAGCTAAATTTTGAGGAGAATATTGAGGATAGTACTGAGGATGAAACAGTTTTAATTGATGAGTCGGATTTTCTAATTCATCCTGTTCCTTTCATTGACTGTGTGCACCCTCCCGAAACCTTAACCGATACCCCTCCTCGATCACTTTCCTCCATCCTTTTCATTGTTCCGACCTTGCAAGAACCCGTCTCACTTACATTTCATATGTCTGGTTTACCGAGTTCGGCGTACCCATGGTTTCTCACGAATCTTGAGGGATTTGACCCCATTTCTCGACGGGTTAATAGATTAGCACAATCGCTTTTTACACATCGCTCATCACACATTGTGCTAATCTATTCACTCCATTTGCACCCTCAAGTTCGTACTCCAGTTCTTTTTCCCTTCCGCCATTCTTCTTCTTCTGATATACCGAGACCGTATCCCGCTTCTATCTCCATACGGTCTCGCGTATTCTCCATCTCTTTTCTTTACGCCTTCTTTGACCAACCACTGCTTTATCATGATAAGATCTTTGATTGGTTGGTGCTCACTTTTGGCCTGTGTAAGGCCTTGTATAGATTGATACTATTCTTTTTCCCCCCCTAATCCTGAACTTCGACACTTAACAGTGGGAACACTGTTTTACTTAAGTTTGGGGGGAACTCCTTCTTTGTAAATATTTTTTGTTTTCCTTTTTTGTTTGTATATAATTTGTTTCTAGGGAGCGCCGACAATTTTGACCCTCTTGGTATAGCCTGACAGTGAGGGCACTGTCAAGTTTAAGTTTGGGGGTGCGCTCGGTAAGCTTTCTTCCTTCGCATTCAATTGTATATTTTGCATTTGCATACCTTATTAAAAACCCACAAAAATTAAAAATTTTCCAAAAAATATAAAAACTTTGTCGTCAAGTTAGCTAATAGGGTAACTTAGATCTTTATTCCGAAAGTTTAGTTGATATGATAGAAATAACTAAATTCTAGGCTTAGGGATTGAAAACCCTAAAAATAACCCTCATTTTGTCTAACTTTGGTAAGTATACGTCCTTACAGTTTTTTTTGAGAAATAGGTAATCTTGAGTTCAGTTCTTGAGTTAAGTCAAGATGAAGGGAAAGTATTGATGCTTTACTGAAGGATGGGTCTGAAAAATAGTTTCTTTTCTCGAGTTCAAATTTAGAAAGTATATACCCTACATACTGCACTTACACGCACCTTGAAACTTGGGATAGTAGAGGATACCTTGAAATACTCTTGCCTGAAAGCCTAGTATGAAAGAAAAAACGGTATTTAAAGCTAAACACCAAAAGAGCATGTTGAAAAATATATCCGGTCTTGAAAAAGAAAAAGAAAAAGAAAAATAGAATAAAGTCAAGACCTGGAAACTGCTATTTACGCTTTAAGCTCACACATTCAGTAATCGGCCGTTAGTGCCTCAAGAAGCATTAATAGTCGCATGAAAGGTGTGTGAGCAACACCATCCATCATTAAATGAAAAGAAGTAGTATTAGGTATTAGGGCAAGGGTATTATAGCTTGAATTGAATTCTTGAGTGTAGGGGTGCAAATATACACACACGTAGGGGTATACAATTGATGTTTGGATAAGAGATAGAAATAAAGAATAAGACTTGTGTTTTCTGTAAAGTTGATAAAAATCCCTGATTTGAGGCCGCACTTTAGAAGGAAAACTCAGGAGAACCAACATCTTTCTAAACTTTTTGGAACGTATAAGACCTAAGGTTAAATAGATAGGAGGTGTGAAAAATAAGGGTTGAATATTTCTAACTTAGGATGATAGAGTTTCTAACGTAAATACTAAACTGTAGGAATAGAATCGATGTTAACTTATGACACTAGCTTGACGGGATTTTGTGGGTGTAATCCGCTGAAAACCCTCAGGAGACAACACTCCTCCTACTAGGGACACCTAGAGGTTTAACGGCTTGTTGCACGTGCTCAGTGCAATCGCGTTCCCTGCGAAAGTGCGGTTAGGATTTTATTTTTTGTGAATAATTGGTTTTGCTCGGGACGAGCAAAAGTTAAGTTTGGGGGTATTTGTTCATACCAGAATATTGCATTTTATACCACCCATTCTTACGCTCGTGTGTTTATAGGTAGGTGTTTTTAATCCGTGTTTGTTACATGTTCACAGAGTACAGGTTTCCAGTACAAATATTGCAAATCAAGACAAAATCTCCACAGTTACGCCAAAAGCAGAACATCTGTCACAACAGATAAAAGTCGGGTTCCGGTCATCCATATCCGTCCAGTGCCGAGTACCAGTTCCAGAGACAAGACATATGACAGTGGTCATTCGCGTCTGGGACAAGCACAGAGCACGAGGGGGGCTGCACAAGAATCAATGGGTGCGCGGAGCTCGAGGGAGATAAAGTCAAAAGTAAAGAAAAGAGTGCAATCTTGGACAAAGAAATCTGAAGATATTCTGGAAGATTTTGTGCAGTATGACGTTTTCAAACACGAGGAAAAAGTAAACCAGGGAACACGACAAAACGCCATGACCTAACTCCTCCACATGGCCGCGGATCCGCGGCCAACATGGGGTATAGGCCGCGGATCCGCGGCCGTACTGGCTCTTCTCAGTGTCGTTTTCTGGGGGCTTTTTTGTAACTTCCCATAGGTCCAGATTATTGCCCTAGAGTTCCCATTCCTATCCTATAAATACTCCAGAACTGAGCTAAGCCAAAGGTCCAATTTTGTGTTCATTCTCATGCCCTCTTTTTGTTAGTTTTAGTTTTCTTCTTCTTCTTCTTCTTCATTCTTCCTCCATGGAAATGTAGTGAGAGCATTGAGTGGATGTGAATAAAGATGAAGGTTTTTGTATTATTCTTTTTGTTTAGCTTCCCCCTTGAGCTCTCTACTTTAACTTGATCTTGCAACCTCTTAAGTGAGCTTGCAAGTTTAAGCTTTGGTCATTGGTCTTAAGGGGTTGTATCATTTCATTCTCTCCTTAGTGCTTCATTTCACATGCGTTCTTTACCCTTCTCTTGATTTTGCAACCTCTTGATTGAGCTTGCAAGTTTAAGGGTTGGCTATTGATCCCATGCTTGTTTTGAGTTCTATGGTTCTTGTAATTACTTTCTTGCATTTTTCATTCTTGTCTTTATTTACTTGCAATTTATTACCATGCACTTTAATTACTTGCTTGTAATCTTTTCTTTTCTTTTCTTTGTTCTTTTTGTTCTCTCTTTTTGGTTCTTTTTGTGAATGAATGTAATTATTATTGTTAAGAAGAAATATGATATTATAAGTTAACGTTTCTTTGCTCATTTCCTTTTCCCGTATTTTCCATTGAACTCCGCCCAAACGATACGCAAGCGCTCCATTAGGCACCCTACCCTAACAAGGTAACGGTGATTCCAAACCGCGACCGGTTGCGTTCGGTTTGGCCGGAGGCGAAAGCAAGAGACAAGAACGGAAGGACAAGGGTAAATAAGCCGGATTCCACGAATACCGCGCTTAAATCCCCTAATCCACGTTGTTGCCGATTGCTCTAGCTTCAATTGGTCAAGGCTCGGCTCAAAGGTTTTGAGTACGGATTTCCTTAGCTTATAATCTCGTATCTTTTTCTTAACAACTTTATACTTGCAAATAATACACATAGGTTAGATTGAACGAACTCATACTCATTCTTTATTGACTCGTCTAAAACAAGAAAGGACTTACAACCATCTCCCTGTGGATCGACCCGTGCTCAACCGGCTAGCTGCATAGCGACACCGTCTTGATTGCGGTTAACTTAAATTCTTTTAATCAAATACCACGATGCAAAGCAAGTTGTAATCGACTATAGTGAAGTTAATACCCTGACGCAAACTTCTGCCTAAGGGGTCAGTCCCGGTGAAGGGATATCGGCCCTTGCCCCGTCGAATGAGGTGCAGGATATTCCACTGAATGCCGCTATGCAAAACAAAAGGAAATGTCTTTGCAATAACACTTTTTAAATTTGTTCCAACAACTGCAAACAGGTTTGCTTTACTTTGCATTGATCAGAATCAACGCAGTCTCATCAATCAATCACACCAGAAAAGAACGAAAATAAAATGTACGTATATGCCATCCGCATTCGTCACTGGGTCCCGTCATCACCCATTATATTACATAACTAACGACAGAGCAGTGACTGGACTAGCGCGGGTGTAAAACATATACAACATCTAATAGTATATAAACCAATATACAATAATCACTCCAGGCGTGATAATATGCAACATTACAGAAAAGTAATTAGCATTCCAGAACAATATAGATAATCTGGGATCCCCGAGTTTCATAGAGCCGCTGCTGAAACCCGACGTTCCCCCGGTCGTGTGGATAGCCTGTGCAATGAAACCTAGACCCCTACGGGCGCGGCAAGTTACCCGCCAAAACCTGAAGCGAGGCAGCCCCCCACAGCAAAGTGAATGGACCACCCTGCACTTCACGGAATCCGGTAGCTTGAGCACCCCTCCTTGGGTTAACCTATACCCCCTATGAGTGCGGCGAATAGTCTGCCAATTCTAGAGTGAGACCTCTCTGCCTCTCAAAGCCATGAGATGCGGACCCGTTGCCCTCCAGAACCCGGCTATCCGTGCACTCCATCGCGGGGTAAAACCTAGTACAGAAATGGAAAAATAGTACAACCGGTACATCGACCGCAACCTGGTCGTGCCCCAAAAGAATATTATACAACAGGCAGTGACGGCGGTCCACATGTTGGACGCTCGCCCCACAAAATCAAATGTACAAATAAATCCAAACTGCACTACCATTGCACACTGCTATCCACCACGACAAATCCGCAACAACACAGCACAACATAGAACATCAACGCGAATGTCACATTCGCAAACCCGTCTAAAAGAACTATAGCAATAAGACGCGGTTTACCGATCAAATGACATTCACGGTCGGAGATATAATGTAAGTACTGTAAACTAACATGTTTAAGTTTCGATCGACTAAATATCACGAAGTGGGCCCCACGAACATCTGTTGAACAGTAACAAAATCTGGGCCCAAAAGATAGATACCAAAAACCCCAATTTCCAGAGAAGAAGACACTGTGCAAATTTGGGGGCATGATCACACAGAATGGCCGCGGATGCGCGGTCAAACCATAAGTTTGACCGCGATTCCACGGCAGTCTTGTCGAATCATGTGCCCAAATTTGTACAGTGTTCTTAGAAAATCCTGCACAGATTTCTGTGATATGTAGAATAATTTTTGGAACCCTTTAAAAATCAACAGAAACTGTGAATGGAAATTTTGCAGTTTTCGATATCCGGTTCGATCGATATTTTAAACGCGTTAGCACAAGTTAGTATAGCAAAATGGTGAGGCTCTGATACCACTGTAAGTCTACGGTAGCGCCCCGGCCGTCTACAGACGCCAAATGCTGAACAAAAACTTTTTAACTGGCGCTATCGTATACTTTAACCCGGATCTGCCATTATTGCTAAACCAACAAACTGTAAAGAGTGTAGAAAAGTTATACCGAACGATCCGAGTCCTTCGTTCTTTAACCATCATCCCACGCTCTGTTGCGGCTGCTCCGATCTCTTCGATCTCCGATCTCCTCGTCCAGGTGGCACCACGTCAACGATTCTTTAAACGGACTCCCGCCTCTGACTCGAGGCAACTCGGTCGTCAAGTTTGATAAAAGAGACGACCAAGATTGATGTAGAGAATGAGTAGAATACTTTGCCTAGTTCCGTCCAAAGCTATGGACGAACGGTTAATGAAGTTACCATTTGAATCGGGTGATGGAATGAAATGAGCAATGAAATTTCCATACACCCCAAAACTATCATAATCTTTTCACAACCATTAAGTGAGAGAGAGTGAGTTGAGAGGAGGGGAGGGGCCGGCCATGATATAGGAATGGGGGGGTGAGTGTAGGAGGGAAGAGGGTGAATACAAGGATAAAATATCTAGTGTGAACACAAAGTATGAACACATTAAATGCAACCAATGAAACATCAACACCATTCTAACCTAGTCACCTCTTCTAGAAACTTCTAGAACCTTCCACACTCATCTCAAGAAAAGATAAATCCGTCTTAAACCGAATGTTAAAAGACGGGCGATAGAAAACTGGAAACTGGCAACTTCCAAAAGCAATCCCGAAACAAATTTCAGGATAACCCCGTAACTGTATAAATATACCCGTATTTGTATTACGACCGAATACAAATGCAACTGAGACAAAGATATTATATCTACTCAATATAATACTCGGATCCGGCTTAAACCAAAGCCGACCAGTATCATCTGCCCGAAAAAGGACACGTGCGTAAACGCACGTGCATTTTCCGAACGCTGCCATAAAACCATACGGCCTCTACAACGTTTCGCCCGAACTTCGGAAACTGTCTGTTGGGGACTCTAATGACTCGTCAGTACCCTGGCAGTGGGTTTAACCACAAACCGTCAGCGGCACTAGCTATGCGTAACGGCTGCCCATGGACTGACCTCTAGGGAGGTCGATGAGCGAACTCATCCGGAAACCCTACTGAGCCTAACAGTGACAATGTATATACAGTCCGGTCCGTTCGTCAATGAGTATCGCATATCTGCCTAGGGGGCTAGTAACGTCAGACCCCCAATAGCAGTATAAGTCGTGTCGGAGTGTAGCCCAATAACACTCTGAGATACTACTGGAGTACCTACCAGTAAATCTCCTGCCACGGCCGTGGGCTTTGTGTAATGGCTCTCCTAGACACAGCACGATCTCGCCCCCAATACCGGGAGAGACGAATCCCCTGCCGATCCGCTCACGTGCCTCCATGTGGCTCGGGACTGTACCCAAAAACTACCTGTTTGCATGACTCCTTTGAGCCGTGGTAGGGTAGAAATCAAAGCACAGTGGGAACTCACACGAGACAAATGACGACCTCAGGTCGATGAACTAACCTGTACACATGTCACCAGGGAACTGCTATCTGACGATATGTATAATACCAACTAGCAGGTTCCCAGCGAGTCCTGTCCGGTGTACTCATAACCCAATGAGCACCTGTATACATCTTAGGTGATCCAACTGACACCAGTGGCTTATGAGATCGGCCACCGCCCCTCGTCGGGGTCTCGACTGTATACACTAGTCTACTCCGGAGTATCGATGCCCTGTCTCGAAACTCTCACGACTTGGGACCACAATTAAGGATATGCGTATAAACCACCCAACTCTCACGTATATGATCGCCATCATACTGTTGGTGGTAAAGCAAGATCCTAAGGGCTCTATCAAAGTGTAACATGTAATCAGTCACCTGAACATGTACACGACTGATAAAGGCAAACCAGATAGCATACTATCATCTCGAGTAAGACTGTCCTACTGGTATAGGTCCTCCGCAATCATTGCAATCACATACCCGCGATCCAATAATTGACTCTGAGGGCACTATCTCCAAGAAAAACTGGAGGCTTTAGCCTCATGAACTCAGATAATGATACGGTGATAACCTCTGTAGCTGCAGGTACAACAGCTTGAACAGTAGGCACCATCGTGGTCCCCGCAATAGGTGGGACAACCTCCTGTCGCTGCACTTGACTGGCCTCGACTACGATCCCATCATCTGGCGCAAATCCTGCATACCGGCCTCTAGCCTAGTAATACGATCAAGAGAAGGTGGATCAATCTGCTCCTGTATAATAGGCATACTGTCCTGGTCAGTCCTCGTCTCAAACAAGCCAACTCTGATCTCGGCTCTCGTTGCCGCTCTCAGTGCCCTCGTAGTCTTCGGCGGCATAATGGCTGGAAATGAAAACAGGATTCGATAAGAACATAGAAATTGAATCTCAAGGATATATATAATCACGGAAGGAATTTCAACCAACAAGTTCTAAGGTCACTTAGGCTGAGTACCATGTCGTAAGTATGCCGCAGAACTTACACACGCTACGTCACTCTGCTTAAGCTACCTACTCCGTCATACCATGGTCATCCTACACTCCGAAAGGTAAAACCTATCGCTCTGATACCAACTATGTCACGACCAAAAATTGGGCACGTGACTGGCACTTAAACCACGTAACGTCAACAGGCGTAACGCAATTTAAGAAAGCCGAAAACCCAGAAATCTAAACCCTCAAAACAAGTAAGTGATAAAAATATTGTTAAAAACATTAGGAAATCTCAAGTAAAAATCTTTACAGTTTAAATTTATTTTCTTAAAAATTTTGGCAGTATCTCCTTTGTAAAAACTAGCCCCGAAACGGGTACAAATATAAGATATAAGTAAAGCATCCCCAAACGGGAGCAAATCATGGCCAAAAGTGGAAACAACCACCACAAGCATAATATACGACGCCGCAGAGAAGAATAGACAATATAAAGTGAAAACAACATAAGAGATAAAACTGCATAATAAAAGCCGGCTCACACGAGCTCGACACCCAGAGTCACAAAATATACAATATCGTCCTCACAACTCGTCTCTAAGTAAATACATAAAGGTGGTAGATGGAGAGTACTAGATACAATGAAATATACAATGGATATAAAATCGGATAACCATAACCCACCTACAGCAAAACGGCTCACAGCCAACCGTAGCGGTATCCGCAGCAAACCGATACAATAAGAAGCTCTGCCATGACTACTCTGAGGGTCAAGCCTACAAAACACTGTGGCATAATGGGGGTGAGTTTCCAACTCGTGAATAGTAAGTAACAAAGTACAGATAATCGCAGGTATGCACGTATAGCGATAATCTATCACATGCAATCTGATAGTATCAATATGCTAATATGGATATGCAACAATCATGAAAGGTACTCTATCAGGTACTATAAATACATGAAGCATTGCATATCAACAAATGCTGAGTATGGGAAAAAACATATCATCATCAACGAATCATCATCGTGGAAAAACCCGGTGTCCATCAACGACACCCCAAATCCTAATACCTTAGGCGCCGTCACTCTGATCGGCCCTCATATCCTGTAAGTCTCATGGAACTTGAGTACCCAACATTGGCACTCGAAAACATCATGAAAACTCGTGTCCAACATTGACACGCAAATCCACATAACTCGGGCTCCGCCAGTCCGGATCGGCACACGGGATCCGTTAGTCCGAATCGTCCCATGTCTATCTCTCGACTCTGGTCGGTATTCTCCAGATAACCGCCAGGTCCAACCAATAACCGGTAGGTAGTAGTCCCTCTGCCAGGCTCATCATCTACTTCACAACATCCTTTTCTTGCCCCGGCATACCTTACCGGGTCCACTATGAACCCACAAACGGATCATCCAACTCCTTGAATCGGATTTCTAACACAAGTCTCAGAATCGAGAAAACTCATGGTGGACACACTGAAATATCATATCAAGAGAAACCGGGTTTTCAAAACAATGCATACTTTCTTGAAATATACCCACGGTTCTCAAATCCATAAATCACATGAAATCCGTATCTCAATGCGTAAATCCATGAATTATGATATATGCAACATAAAATAGTAATATGAGCATATCAAGGGAAAACCGCTCTTTTAAATGAATCCAGTTTTTAAATATATCATGTGGTTCCCAATTCCTCCAAAATCCAATTCAATATCATATAAGGGTGTACAAGTAGCTATGTATGCACGATGCATTTCACAAGCGCAATTGAACAAGAATCAATGTATCAATATAATACCGCATATGTGTATAGGTTGTGCGTGTCATGGCAATTACCGACGGTGTGGGTGTTGCATGAAATTTAGTGCTCGTACAACATGAACCGTCTGTAATGGTGCAGTGTCCACTAGGTACTAAGTCAAGACACAACAAGTAATAGTATGCAATGATACTCATGCACAATCAACATATATGAATATAAACATGAGGCTATAATATCATATCTAGCCCTCACGCATAACACTATACGAGCGATTTCCCCGTAGATGTTAAATCTACTCACCGATGATCTCGAGCTAGGTAAATCCGACCACCCGCTTTCCTTTCTTCGTAGCATCCGAAGTCTCCTCCTGTGATCCTATTAACACAAAACACAACAACGCGTGGATTTAGCAAACTACGCAATAATAACGAACACAACGCCAATTTAACGAATCGGTTCCCATAAGCTGCAAAAGGGTTGGTTTAGCGGCTAACGTATGTGGCGACATCACCAAAACAAACCCACGACAGCAAGCTATCCTAAACACTAAAACTACATCGGATCAATCGTACCGCGCGTCGTCGGAATACTAAAAACTAGCATATTGTTCCCAGATTTTTCATACTATCAATACCTAAAAATCTAGCAGTACCAAACACCCTAAAACAACTGCAGACAGCCACCCACACAAACACAACACCTCAGTCCCCTAAACGGCCGAGCTCGCCGGATTTCGCATAAGTCTTGCCGGCCAAACCGGTTAGGTGGGGCTCGTGCTTCTGGTGAACAATCAAGGCAACTAGTACAACACCACTACATCGCTAGATTTTCCAGTAACAACTTGAGGTCATAGTAGGTTACAGTGACACCAAAACGACACTAAAAACACGATATCGTACACAAAACTATATCTTTATCGTTCTAAACAGCGACTACTAAGCCGTATAACAATAAAAGAACCTAATTAACAGTGAGAGATCGTTACCTATCCACACTTGCTCAAAATCCTAACTTTCCATGCTCCAAGTGATCTTAGTGGCTAAACATGGCTTTGTGAATAGTTTTAGCGAGTTAAAGTGGTGATTTGGTTTGGGTTTGTGAGGATTTGTGAAGGTTTTGGGTAGGGTTTCAGTTGAGGGTGTGAGGGTGATGGAAAATGAAGAGGAGAAAATGATAAGTGAATGAGAGAATGTGAGTGAGAGTGAGGGAGTGTATGAGTGAGGGTGAGGGAATGAGGGGGTGAGAGTAGTATGAGCCATGCCCCTCCCTTTCTCTCTGTTAGTGTATATGCCCTAGAGGCCATTATTGTATCATACTGGCTTGTATATTATTAATGGAAGCTTGGGATATTCACAGTTGTATTGACAGTCTTGCTCAAGATGGTAGTATGCTACTTGGTTTGTTTCTACTCAGATATGTGCGTATGTTTCTTTAAACATATCGCTTATACACATTATTAGATCACTAAGGATCTTTGCTTGATTACCAGCGTTGTGATGGAAGTCATACTAGTGGGGGCTGGGAAATCTATAACCACATCCTTATACATGTCCCTGGTCGTAGGATTATCGAGACGGGGTATCGATACTCCGGAGTAGACTGGTGTATACGTTTCTCATCCCAGGAGGGGAGATGGTCTGTCCCACAGCCATTAGTACGTCATACTAGAGATAGTATGCAGGTGCTCGTTAGGTTACGAGTACACTGGACAGGACTCGTCGGGAACTGCTGATGGTTATTATACCTGTCGTCGGGTAGCAGTTCCCAGGTGACATTAGTACAGCTTTGTCCATCGACTTGAAACTGCTACTTCATCTCGAGTGTGTTCCCACTGTACTTTGATTACTACCCTACCACGGGTCAAAGGAGTCGTGCAAACAGGTAGTAGTTGGGTGCAGTCCCGAAGCACTTGGAGGCAGTGGCGGTTAGAAAGGATTCGCCTCTCCTGGTATTGGGGGTTGATATCGCGCTGTGTTGAAGAGCCATTACACAAAGTCCATGGCCACGGCAAGTGAGATTTACTGGTATGTGTTCCAATAGTTTCTCAGGGTGTTCTGGGCTACACTCCGACACGACTTATACCGCTATTAGGTGTCTGACGTTTACCACCCCCTAGGCCTGATATGCGATACTCCTAGACGAACAGACCGGACTGTACGGGGAATGCCACATTCAGGCTTAGTAGGAGTTCGGATGAGTTACCTCATCGGCCTTCTTATCGACATCTACCTAGGGACCGTTACGTATAGCTAGTACCGCTTGCGGGCTGTGGTTAAACCCACTGACAGCGTAGTGTCGAGTCTTTAGAGTCTCACACAGAGGGTTTCCCTGCACCGGGCAAAAGGTGTAGAGGCCGTATGGTTTTACGGCAGGGCTTCGATCACTTACGTACACTTATGCACATACGGTGGTCGGGCGGATAATACTAGTGGGCTTTGGTTTAAGACGGATCCTAGTATTATACTGATGGATTTATTTCGTCTCTTTATATTCGTATTCATCGAAATATGGATACGGGTATCTATATACAGTTGAGGGGCATTCTCGTAATTTGTCGGGAAAGCTTTAGAAGGAGATGAGTCATTAGGGTTTATTTCTTTTTTGATTAAACCTAAATGAGGTGGAGGATATGAGGTGTAGGTTTTCATTAAATGAACCATGACTCATGAGGTGATTCACCATTTGAATTAAATGGAGCATGCTTGATATTTTCTAGATATTTATCAAGAGATATTTGTATGCTTCATATTATTCAAGCATGAGTGATTATTCATTAAGATTATCACAAACACCTTTTCTCTGCTCAAGTCATCTTCTTCTTCCTCAAAACCCTAAAAGCTATCATGTGTTGAGAATCTTAGGGTTTAAAGAGACAATGTAATCCATCTAAATACTCTACACCATCTATGACTTCTAGCTTAGTAAACTAGAAGCCGTAGTTATCTCAGATTCGAGATAGAAGCTCGGACTATAGACTCTCGGGTGGATCGTCTTTGACTCGAGAAGGCCGTCGAGGTAGCCGCGATCCATTACAATCCTTGGAGCCTACGATGATGAGGAGGACAGCGATGAAGACCCGAAAGACTTGTATCGTGAGGTATAACTTCGAATCCGAGTAGTTAAACCTCATGTAGTTTGCTAGTTAAGGTTCAGTCCCGATCCGTGAGCTCGAGTCCATGTTGCGATGCTTTCATTGATCATTTTTCACATATTCTGCTTCCCCATGAACCGTGGGGTGCGTGACATGGACTTATAGTGGTATTAGAGACTACTAAACCATTACTATCTTGTTAGCAACTTATTAGAACTTCGATCATCGGAAAAAGACAAAAACAAAACTCTGAATCCCTACAGTTTCTGTCGATTTTAAAACTGTCGAAAAAATTATTTCAGAGGCATTAAATTTCACTGCAGGGAATTATAAGAACACTGAAAAAAATGAGTCCCTAACCCGGTTAGACCACCGCGGAAGCACGGCGAATCTATTTGATTCGCCGCAGATCCGCAGCCGTGTCGACGTCGAGTTAGCTCGTTTTTCCATAGTATTGTCTTATTTTTGGTGTTCTGTCTTCTGGCATATTTGGTATCTACCCAGAATATTTTGAGTGCTGGTTTGCATTTGGGGTAGACACGGAATATAGTTTTCGATCGAAATTCTGTGTTATTTGCTAATCGGGTTTCATCTGTGTTGTTATATGTGCTGAACGTCTAATAATCGCTATACGTCGATTAGTGGGGGTTGCACATATCTGTGATCTATGATATTGGATTGTGTATATGAACTTGTTGGATTGTCGTGAATGAATAGCCGGAGATATGAGGTTTTATATTCTTTCATTCAATTGTAAATTGTAAATTGTTGTAATATTTTTTGCGGGGCACATCCGGGTTGAGGTTGTAGCCACCATTGTATTAATTCGTTTACTTTTTATTTCTCCTAGGATAGACCCAAGGTGGGGTGCACAAACTACCGGGTACTTTGAAGTGCCGAGTGACCTACTCACTTTGTTGAGGGAGGTTGCTTCACTTCGGGTATTAGGCAGGTAGTTTGTCACACCCGTAGGGGTCTAGGGTGGGGTTTGGCTATTCATCACGATCGTGGAATCCGTCTTTTGTTGCAGGCTCAAACGAAACACGGACTTCCTAATATATCCGATGTGTTCATCTGTGATTTGGAATGCCTATTATTGCGTCAGACGAATGTACATATCTATATATGATATCTAGTAGGCGTTGCTTATGTTTTGCATCCGCGCTAGTCCAGCCCCCGCTCTGTCGTTAGTTAAGTAACCTAACGGGTGATGACGGGACCCAGTGGCGAATGCGGATGGCATAAGCATACGCTGTATTTTTGTTGTTTTCTGCAATGATAGGTTTATGATGGGACTGCATTACATTAATGCAAAGCAAACAAACCAAAACTGAATCATTGGAACAAAGTTTAAAAACCACTTGGTTATTTCGAAATAGCAGAATTTTAATTGCAGAGCTTAAACCACTCCTTTTAAAAGCTATCAGGTTCCTTCGATTATATCAAGTTCACTATGTTCACGGTTTCGCCAAAACCATTCATAGCCCTCCGTCATTTCATATGAATATTCAATAGTATTCAAGCTATATTTGTTGACCTTCGTCAAGGCATAGTGATTGGTAGCTGCTGGGTATTTATATGTAGCATAAATAGATGCATTGGGACAGTCGTATTACCTTGTTTACCTTCGTCAAGGGTATATACGGGTGGTTCAAATTAACCTGGACAATGATGTGTAGAGCTTGACATGTGATTTATGAATTGTTGACCTTCGTCAAGGACATAGGAACATGGGGCAAAAATCCACATCGGGAGTTTCTAAAGAAACTGAAACTTGCTAGTGCTGCATACCATTTGGAGTTTGATAATATTGATAGGATACCTTCAGCATTATCACACAATGATATTTGGGTCCCGATCCTACTGTGAGTATCCGCTACTCCTCGGGAGATTCTTCACTTAACGATCAATGCTATAAACCAAGTAGGTGTCTAGAAAAGTGTTAGCGGGGTTATGCCCCCCAGGGAAAAGAGGTTATTTAATTAAGGAACTTCGCGAAAGCGTTGTAAAACCTCGCTCGAAATACCGACACTGACCTGGCTGAACGGTTAAGTAAGAATTGTACGGTAAGATCAATCATGACTAATTTTTCTTTTATGGTTTGAGGAAGAATTCGAGAAACAGTGGGAGCCATCCTGTTTATATAAATTAATATCCAATCTAAACTTGCAAGAGCATCATGCTATGTGTTTTCTTCTCTCTCTCTCTCTTAATTGCAGCGACCCTGTGACCAAGACTAGGTTACATCTAGATAATAAAATGACTGAATCTGACTATAATGACTGGCAAAGTTTTGTCCAGATGTCCATTGCCTATGACAAGCTGGACCACCTCATTACTACTTAAGCCCCCGCCGTCCCAGGACCAGTTTCCACCGTCGCGGATAAGGATATCGTAAGAAAAGGGAAAAAGACTGTGAGAATGCCAAGTGCCTTGTGATAGCCTCAGTTGATAGTGTAAACCAGAGGCAACACGAGAAGATGGACTTAGTTTCTATCTTTTTCCATAACAAAGTTTTATATGGAGAGCAATCTCATATCGCAAGATATAAGGCCTCGAAGGAATTGCTTCAAGCGAGGTTGGCTGTCGGGTCATCTGTAAGGGACAACGTCCTTACGATGACTAGTTATATTGATAAGCTCACGGACCTGGAGACCACGTTGAGAAATGAGTCATATGCTGACTTGATTCTACAGTCCCTACCTCCTACTTACGCCCAGGGGAAGAAAGTTATACTTCCAGTTGAGGGCATCCTGAAGGAAACCAGGGTGACATCCGCTCTACTTATTGGAGAATCTTCTTCTTCTGGATCCAAGGCGGAAGCTAAGAATGAGAAGAAGAAGACCTCCATAAGGCTGATATGCGGTGTTAGTAAGGTAGAAAGGCAGGAAAGGGCAAAAGTTTCGTGGTTAACAGAAGGGAAGGAGGGATGTTCCTATTATTATGGGAAAGGGCATTGGCAGAGAGATTGCAGGGCTTGGAAAACCAGAATCTCGGATCTGAAGTATGTTGTGGCTTCGACTTCGGGTGTGTTTGTAATTGAAAACTGTATGTCAATTAACTCTACTTCATGGATACTAGATACCAGATCAGAATCTCATATTTGTAATTCATTGCAGGCTTTGAGAAACCGTAGAGCTATCAAGGTAGGTGGTATGACTCTCAGAGTTGCGAACGAAATGAGCGTGGATGCTGAATCCATAAGAGAATATCATCTAGGATTGACAAGTGGGCAGATATTGATTCTACGTAACTGTTTGTATGTACCTAGTTTAGCTTGTAATATCATATCTGTATCCCTGCTTTCTAAGGAAGGAGATGATTTTTCATTTGTAAGCGATGTCGTCCGCATCCACCTAAATCAAGCTTTGATTGGGTCAGCTACATTAGATGACGGTATATACGTATTAAATCAAGCTTAGGTTTTCAGTGTCCAGAACACACTTAAAAGAAAGTCTCCGGAAAAAAATCAGGCTTTCTTATGGCATTGTAGACTGGGTCACATCAATGAAACACGGTTGACGAAGTTACATAGAGAAGGATATTTGGATCCGTTCAAATATCAGTCTTATGCCACTTGTCAATCTTGGCTCATGGGAAAGATGACAAAGACTTCATTTACTGGACACAGAGTAAGAGCGAGCGAGCTCTTAGGACTCATACACAGCGATGTATGCGGTCAAATGTCTACACATGCGCGAAGTGGTTATTCCTATTTCATTACTTTTACGGATGATTTCTCTAGGTACGGACATGTCTTCTTGATGAAGCATAAATCCGAGGCCTTTGAGAAATTCCGAGAATACAAGAATGAAGTAGAAAAACAAACAGGCAAAAGTATGAAGACACTAAGATCTGATCGAGATGGTGAATACTTAAGTGCCGATTTCCTGGGTTACCTAAAAGAGAATGGAATTCTCTCTTAGTTTACTCCTCCATACACACTACAACACAACGGTGTATCAGAAAGGCGGAATTGAACCCTATTGGATATGGTTCATTCCATGATGAGTAAGGCTGAGTTACCGCGATCCTTCTGGGGTTATGCACTAGAATCTGCAGTATATCTTTTGAACAAAGTTCCAACCAAGGCTGTGCCTACTACACCATATTAGATGTGAAGTGGGAAGAAACCCTTTCTTAAGTACCTTAAGATATAGGGATGTCTAGCTTCTGTAAAAAAGCAGCATGCGGACAAGCTCATGGCACGCTCAGTACTGTGTAAGTTTGTGGGATACCCAAAGAACTCCAGAGGGTATCTTTTCTATTACGTAGAGGAACAAAAGGTTTTTGTTCCTCAGCATCCCCACTTCTTGGAAGCTGAATTTTTAGAAAATCAGACTTGTGGGAGCGTAGTAGAACTGGAAGAAATTCCAGAACCACAATCTATTACTGAAATCTTGGTAGAACCAGAAGTTTCAGAAGAGCCGGACATCCCAGTGCCACTCCGCAGAACTAGTAGGCAGTCTCATCCGCCCGAGAGATACTACGTTTTTCTCATAGACGGAGATCGAGAGGATTGCATCATTAACAATGATGAGCCTACTGGCTTCCAGCAATCCATTCAGAGCGGCGACTCAGTAAAATGGCTGGATGCAATGCTGACCGAGATGGAGTCCATGTACACCAACAAAGTATGGACTTTAGACATTGCTCCAGAAGGGGTAAAACCCATAGGTTGCAAATAGATCTTCAGAAAGAAGATTGTGTAAATAGAAAGGTTGAAACCTATAAGGCTAGACTTGTTGCAAAGGGTTTTCGTCAAAGACCTGGTTTGGACTATGACGAAACCTTTTCTCCAGTAGCTATGCTCAAATCTATTCGGATCCTTCTTGCTATTGCTGCCTTCTACGATTATGAGATCTGGCAGATGGACGTAAAGACGGCTTTTCTAAATGGTAACTTGGAAGAATGCATCTATACGGATCAGCCAGAAGGTTTCATTCAGAGTGGGAGCAACGGGAAAGTGTGCAAGTTGCTTAAGTCCATTTATGAACTAAAGCAAGTATCGCGGAGTTGGAACATCTGTTTTGATGATACTGTTAAAGAATTCAACTTTATCAAAAATCTAGATGAACCATGCATTTACAGTAAGATTGTAGGGAGAATTGTAGTATTCCTCGTCTTGTACGTGGATGACATTCTCTTAATAGAAATGACATTCCTATGCTACAGTCAGTAAAAGGATTCTTGTCACAGAAGTTCTCCATGAAGGACCTGGGTGATGCCTCATACATTCTAGGGATCCAGATCTATCGTGATAGATCTAAACGGATAGTTGGACTTTCACAGTCAAGGTACATAGACACCATACTTAAAATATTCAGTATGGAAGATTCTAAGCACGGTAATTTACCGGCTTGTCACGGAATCACCCTCTCCAAAGAAATGTCTCCAAAGACTGATTTGGAAAGGGCTTGCATGACTTCTATATCCTACGCATCTGCGGTAGGCTCTATAATGTATGCGATGTTATGTACCAGACCAGATGTAGCCTACGCATTAAGCGTTGTAAGCCGGTATCAATCAAACCTAGGGAAGAAGCACTGGATAGCAGTAAAGAACATTTTCAAGTACTTGAGAAGGACTAAGGAGTTGTTCTTGGTGTATGGCGGAAAATACCTCCAGATCGAGGCTTTTGCTGACTCCAGCTTCCAGAGTGACAAGGATGACTCCAAGTCCATGTTGGGTTATATCTTTACCCTCAATGGAAGGGCGGTCTGTTGGAAGAGCTTCAAGCAGGACACTGTTGCTCACTCGACGATGGAAGCAGAGTACATAGCTGCTTGCGATGCCGCAAAATAAGCCGTCTGGGAGAGGAAATTCTTAACTGAACGTCAGGTGGTTCCAACCATTGTTGATCCAATAGCACTGTATTACGATAACAACGGCGCTATAACTTTAGCGAAGGAACCCAAGTCCTATCAGAAGTCTAGACACATCTTAAGGCGGTATCACCTGATCAGTGAGATTGTAGATCGCCAGGAGATCGAGGTAAGGAGAGTAGATACAGAGGATAACACCGCTGATCCACTCACAAATGCCATCCCTCTGACACAGTTCGAGCAGCTAATCGAGATGATATGTCTGCTATACGCCAGTACATGGCCCTGTGCAAGTTGGATATTGTTAGTGTATATGGCCTAGAGGCCATTATTGTATCATACTGGCTTGTATATTACTAATGGAAGCTTGAGATATTCACAGTTGTATTGACAGTCTTGCTCAAGATAGTAGTATGCTCCTTGGTTTGTTTCTACTTAGATATGTGCGTATGTTTCTTTTAGTATATCGCTTATACATATTAGTAGAGCCCTTAGGATCTTTGCTTGATTACCAGCGTTGTGATGGAAGTCACACTAGTGGGGGCCGGGTAATCTACAAGCACATCCTTATACAGGTCCCTGGTCGTAGGATTATCGAGACGGGGTATCGATACTCCGGAGTAGACTGGTGTATACGTTTCTCATCCCAGGAGGGGAGATGGTCTGTCCCACAGCTATTAGTACGTCGTACTGGAGATAGTATGTAGGTGCTAGTTAGATTACGAGTACACTGGACAGGACTCGTCGGGAACTGCTGATGGTTATTATACCAGTCGTCGGGTAGCAGTTCTCAGGTGACATGAGTACAGCTTAGTCCGTCGACTTGACACTGCTACTTCGCCTCGAGTGTGTTCCCACTGTACTTTGATTACTACCCTACCACGGGTCAAAAGAATCGTGCAAACAGGTAGTAGTTGGGTGCAGTCCCGAAACACTTGGAGGCAATGGCGGTTAGAAAGGATTCGTCTTTCCTGGTATTGGGGGTTGATATCGCGCTGTGATAGAGAGCCATTACACAAAGTCCGTGGCCACGGCAAGTGATATTTACTCGTAGGTGTTCCAGTAGTTTCTCAGGGTGTTCTGGGCTACATTCCGACACGACTTATACCGCTATTAGGGGTCTGACGTTTACCATCCCCCTAGGCCCGATATGCTATACTCCTAGACGAACAGACCGGATTGTACGGAGATTGTCATATTCAGGATCAGTAGGAGTTCGGATGAGTTACCTCATCGGCCTTCTTATCGACATCTACCTGGGGACCGTTACGTACAGCTAGTACCGCTTGCGGCCTGTGGTTAAACCCACTGCCAGCATAGTTTCGATTCTTTAGAGTCCCACACAGAGGGTTTCCCTACACCAGGCAAAAGGTGTAGAGGCCGTATGATTTTACGGTAAGGCTTCGATCACTTACGTACACTTGTGCACATACGGTGGTCTGGCGAATAATACTAGTGGGCTTTGGTTTAAGCCGGATCCTAGTATTATACTGATGGATTTATTTCGTCTCTTTGTATTCGTATTCCTCGGAATACAGATACGGGTATGTTTATACGATTGAGGGGCATTCTCGTAATTTGTCGGGAAAGCTTCTAGAAGGAGATGACTCATTAGGGTTTATTTCTTTTTTGATTAAACCTAAATGAGGTGGAGGAGATGAGGTGTAGGTTTTCCTTAAATGAACCATGACTCATAAGGTGATTCACCATTTGAATTAAATGAAGCATGCTTGATATTTTTTAGATATTTATCAAGAGATATTTGTATGCTTCCTATTATTCAAGCATGAGTGATTATTCATTAAGATTATCACAAACACCTTCTCTCCTCAAGTCAACTTCTTCTTCCTCAAAACCCTAAAAGCTCTCATGTGTTGAGAATCCTAGGGTTTAAAGAGACAAAGTAATCCATCTAAATACTCTACACCATCTAGGACTTCTAGCTTAGCAAACTAGAAGCCGTAGTTATCTCAGATTCGAGAAAGAAGCTCGGACTATATACTCTCGGGTGGATCGTCTTTGACTCGAGAAGGCCGTCGAGGTAGCCGCTATCCGTTACAGTCCTTAGAGCCTATGATGACGAGAAGGACAGCGATCAAGACCCGAAGGATTTGTATTGTGAGTTATAACTTCGAATCCGAGTAGTTAAACCTCATGTAGTTTGCTAGTTAAGGTTTAGTACCGATCCATGAGCTCGAGTTGTAGGGTTGCTAGGCACTTTAACAAGGGTCTACGAGGCATCAACCATGCCTGATTTAAAATTTAGCCATGCCGCACAACCCAAAACCGGATCTTTAAATAAGAGATTAGGCGAAAACAAGCATGTTAAACACTTTAACACTAAGTGAGAGGAATTATAACTTTTGTAGATCCGGTCTTTCAGTTCATAAGCTCCGTGTTGAGGTCCCTTAGCTGTGATCATCGTGTTCCGGACTCTCGAGAGGCTCCATTTTGCCTGAGTCAAGAAACCTCTGTGTAGAACTCTAAAGAATCGTCAATACGCCGGCAGTAGGTGATGATCATATCAAACACCTACAAGCTGCAAGCGATCAGCTAAACGTAACAGCCACCCAGGTATTGAGCGATCAGTAGATCAACAAGCAAGCCTGTACATTCTCCTGCGAAACCAATCAGTAACACTCCCGTACAGTCCGGTCTCGTCGTCTGATATGTTGCATATCTCGCCTAGGGTTGGTAAACGTCAGACCCCAATAGCTTGATAAGTCGTGTCGATATGAGGTCTATAACAGTTCGAGAAACTACTGATAACACTTACCAGTAAATCTCAGCAATCCTGGCCAGGGATTTCTGGTTATAGCCAATCGAACACAGCACAACATCAACTCCTTATACAGGGAGAGACGAATCCCCTCCTATCGCTCATTGCCTCCATATGATTCGGGACTGTACCCAAAAGCCACCTTTTTGCACGTCCTCTTGGACGTGGTATGATGGAAATCAAAGCACAGTGGAAATCACACAAGACTCTATGACGATCTCGGGTCAACAGACCACTCTGTACCAGTGTTACCAGAAAACTGCCATTTGACGTGAGGTATAATACCATCTGGGAGTTCTTGGCGAGTCCGTCCAGTGTACCCAGTCTCTACTGAGCACCCTTACACCATCCTTGATGTCAAACACCGATGGATATGGGATCATCCATCGCCCATCATATGGGTCAAGATGCGTATATGCTAGTCTACTCTGGTATATCGATGCCCTGTCTCTATACACCCTCGACTAGGAATAGTTATAGGATGTACTCGTTAACCACCGTGGCCCCACTAATATGATCTTATCATAGTCCCAGTGGTCGAGTACATATCCTAAGGGCTTTATCAATATGTAACACAGAGACAATCAGAATACATGTTAAGATAAAGTACAACCAGATAGCGTACTATCATGTCGAGCAAGAAAGTCCTCCCTATATATGTCCAAGCATCCATTACAATATACATCATACGTACAGTAATGGCCTCTAGGGCATACATATAACTAACAATCTCCCACTAGCACTAGGGCCATCTGTTGTGGTATCACATACCCAACAATTAGCTGTGGTTGAAGTATCTTATACTCAACCATCCCATAAAAGTCTCTACTGGGAAAAAGGCCTTTGTGAGTGGATCCGCGCTGTTGTCCTCTATGTCTACTCTCCTAACCTCGATCTTCCTGGAGATCAACCATTTCCATGATCAGGTGATACTGCCTAAGAATTATATCTGGATTTCTGATGGGACGGGGGGTTCCTTGGCAAAACCCAGAACTCCATTGTCACACAATGGTAGGAACGAAGTTCATCTCATGAATTTATATCTATCCAGACTGCCTCTTTGGTAGCATCCTTGGTAACGATGTATCTTGCCTTTAATCGTCTAGTAAGTCACGGTATCTAGCTTGGAACTCTTCCAACATACCGTCCCTCCACTAAGGATAAAGACGATGCCTGCGACTGACATTCAGTCATCCTTATCACCCTGGAACTTTTCCAGTGATTTTCCCCAGGATCGATTGATATCATCTCACTACAACTAGTGAGAATCCTAACATCGAATTAGATCTATCTCATAGATCCAAAACCCAGGATTCAGGAGGTATCACTTTGATCCTATATGGAGAATCCTTGTGATAAGCGGAGATTGACCGAGCGCAGCATAGGAAACTCCTTCCCTATCAAGAGTATGTCATCCACGTACTCTACGAGGATCACCACCATACTCTCTACTACCTTTTTGTATATACAAGGTTCATCTACCATTTTGATGAAGTCAAACTCTTTGATTACCACATCAAAACAGATGTTCCAACTCCGCGATACCTGTTTTATCACATAAAACATCTTGCACACGTTTCCGCTGCTCCTACTGTCTACGAAGCCCTCTGGCTGTGTACTTATAGACGCTCTCTTCCAAATCATCATTTAGAAAAGCAGTCATGACACCCAACCGCCAGATATCGTAGCTATGGAAAGTACGATCTGGATGAACTTAAGCATAGCTTTGAAAGTCTCAACTTTTCCATATACACCAAGTAATCTTCTCAAGATATACTTGCTCCTGATGGGGATTTAACCCTTCAGATAAAGCAACTAAAGTCCATACTTTGTTGGTGTATAAGGATTCCATCTCAGATCGCTAAGCATCTAGCCATTCTTACAGAGTCCCACTCCTGATAGCCAGCTCGAAATAAGTTGGGTCATCATCTCATGATGCAATTCTCGCTCCCACTGTCATAGAGAAACCGAAGTATCTCTCAGGTGGGTGAAGAACCCTACTAGATCGGCGGAGAGGCTGAGGTTCGTTGGAAACTATTGAATCCTTTGGTTCTACCAAATCATCAGCTGCAGTTTGTATTGCTGGAACTCTTTCCAGTTCTACCTCATGACCAATAATTTCTTCACAAGAAATTCCCTTTCACAAAGGTGGCATGCTGAGAAACAAAACATCTTTTGTTCCTTGGTTTGGTAGAAGATATTCTCTTACGAATGCTTGGGATACCAACAAACTTCCACAGAACCGACTTTGCCTCGAGCTTGTCCGGATTATGCTTTTAGACATAGGCTGGACAACACCAAATCTTAACAAACTTAAGATATGGGCTCTTCCCATTCCATATCACATATGAAGTGGTAGGCAACTGATTTGATTGGAACCCTTTTCAATAGGTATGCAGCTTCTCAAGTGCATAACCCCCAAAAAGAAATAGGAAACTCAGTAGTACTCATCATAGAGCACACCATATCACATAGGGTGTTATTGCTCCGCCTCGATATACCATCGTGCTATGGTGTATACGGAGGAGTAATGCTGAGAGAGAATCTCATTCTCCTTTAGAATAGTCCAGGAATTCCGTGCTTAAGTATTCTCCTCCTTGATCTCATTAAAGGACATAATACTTATACCCATTTTTGGTTCTCTACTTCTAACTTATATTCATTGAATTTCTCAATGTTGGAGATAGTGCCCTCAGAGTCAATTATTGGATCGCAGGTACGTGATTACAATGATTGCGGAGGACCTATACCGGTAGGACAGTCTTACTCGAGATAATAATATGCTATCTGGTTTGCCTTTATCAGTCGTGTACATGTTCAGGTGACTGATTACATGTTACACTTTGATAGAGCCCTTAGGATCTTGCTTTACTACCAACAGTATGATGGCGATCATATACGTGAGAGTTGGGTAGTTTATATGCATATCCTTAATTGTTGTCCCTAGTCGTGGGAGTTTCGAGACAGGGCATCGATACTACGGAGTAGACTAGTGTATACAGTCGAGACCCCGACGAGGGGCAGTGGCCGGTCTCACAAGCCACTGGTGTCAGTTGGATCACCTAAGATGTATACAGGTGCTCATTGGGTTATGAGTACACCGGACAGGACTCGCCGGGAATCTGCTAGTTGGTATTATACATATCGTCAGATAGCAGTTCCCTGGTGACATGTGTACAGGTTTGTTCATCGACATGAGGTCGTCATTTGTCTCATGTGAGTTTCCACTGTGCTTTGATTTCTACCCTACCACGGCTCAAAGGAGTCGTGCAAACACGTAGTTTTTGGGTACAGTCCCGAGCCATATGGAGGTACGTGAGCGGATCGGCAGGGGATTCGTCTCTCCCGGTATTGGGGGCGAGATCATGCTGTGTCTAGGAGAGCCATTACACATAGCCCACGGCCGTGGCAGGAGATTTACTGGTAGGTACTCCAGTAGTATCTCAGGGTGTTATTGGGCTACACTCCGACACGACTTATACTGCTATTGGGAGTCTGACGTTATTAGCCCCTAGGTAGATATGCGATACTCATAGACGAACGGACCGGACTGTATATACATTGTCACTATTAGGCTCAGTAGGGTTTCCGGATGAGTTCGCTCATCGGCCTCCCTTGAGGTCAGTCCATGGGCAGCCGTTACGCATAGCTAGTGCCGCTGACGGTTTGTGGTTAAACCCACTGCCAGGGTACTGACGAGTCATTAGAGTCCCCCACAGACAGTTTCCCAAGTTCGGGCGAAACGTTGTAGAGGCCGTATGGTTTTTTGGCAGGGTTCGGAAAATGCATGTTTACGCACGTGTTATTTTTCGGGCAGATGATACTGGTCGACTTTGGTTTAAGCCGGATCCGAGTATTATATTGAGTAGATATAATATCTTTGTCTCAGTTGCATTTGTATTCGGTCGTAATACAAATACGGGTATATTTATACAGTTACGGGGTTATCCTGAAAGTCGTTTCAGGATCACTTTTGGAAGTTGCCAGTTTCCAGTTTTCTATCAGCCGTCTTTTAACATTCGGTTAAAGACGGGTTTATCTTTTCTTGAGATGAGTGTGGATTCTTCTAGAAGGTTCTAGAAGTGGTGAGGTGTTAAGTGACTCATTAGTGCCATTAATTATTCATTTAATGCAAGGGAAAGTTGTATTATGTTCATTGGTTTGCATTAATTGCTCTTTATGACTCATGCTTTCATGAATGGTTATGATAAGCTTATGGTTTATTATCACCTTCCTTCTTTGCTCCTACACTCACCCTCCTCCTTCTCTTTATATGGCCGGCCCCTCCCCTCTCTCTCATGGACTTGGTTGATTTCATTTTGATTAAAAGAGTATAGTTTTGGGTGCATGGAAATTTCATAGCCTCTTTCATTCCATCACCCGATTCGAGTGGCAACTTCATTAACCGTTCGTCCATAGCTTTGGATGGAACGAGACAAAGTCTTCTACTCATTCTCTACATCAATCTTGGTCGTCTCTTTTAGCAAACTTGACGACCGAGTTGCCTTAAGTCAGAGGCGGGAGCCCGTTTAAAGAATCAGTGACGTGGTGCCACCTGGACGAGCAGATCGGAGATCGACGAGATCGGAGTAGCCGCAACGGAGCGTGGGATGATGGTTAAAGAACGAAGGACTCGGATCGTTCGGTATAACCTTTCTACTCTCTTTACAGTTTGTTAGTTTAGCAATAATGACAGATCCGGGTTAAAGTATACGATAGCGCCAGTTAAAAAGTTTTTGTTCCGCATTTGGCGTCTGTAGACGGCCGGGGCGCTACCGTAGACTTACAGTGGTATCAGAGCCTCACCATTTTGCTTTACTAACTTATGCTAACACGTTTAAAACATCGATCGAACCGGAAATCAAAAACCGCATTTTTACAATTTCACAGTTTCTGTCGATTTTAAATGATGTCCTAAAATTATTCTACATATCACAGAAAGTTGTGCAGGGTTTCAGAAGTACACCGATGAAATTTGAGCACGTGATCCCACCAAACCGCCGCGGAGTCGCGGCCAAACCCATGGTTTCGCCGCGCATCCGCGGCCATTCTATGGGATCAGTGCACCAAATTTGGTATGTGTCTTCTCTGTTGGAATTTGTGGTTTTTGGTATATATCTTTTGGGCCCAGATTTTGTTACTGTTCACCAGTTGTTCGTGGGGCCCACTTTGTGATATTTAGTCGATCGAAATTTAAACATGTTAGTTTACAGTACTTGCATTATATCTCCGACCGGGAATGTCATTTGATCGGTAAACCGCGTCTGATTGCTATAGTTCTTTTAGACGGGTTTGCGAACGTGACATTCGCGTTGATGTTCTGTGTTGTGCTGTGATGTTGCGTATTTGTCGTGAAGGATAGCAGTGTGCAATGGTAGTGCAGTTTGGATTTATTTTTACATTTGATATTGCAGGGCGAGCGTCCAACTTGTGGACTGCCGTCACTGCCTGTTGTATAATATTCTTTTGGGGCACGACCAGGTTGCGGTCGATGTACCTGTTGTACTATTTTTCATTACTGCACTAGGTTTTGCCTCGCGACGGAGTGCACGGATAGCCGGGTTCTGGGGGGCAACGGGTCCGCATCTCATGCCTTTGAGAGGCAGAGGGGCCTCACTCTAGAATTGGCAGACTATTTGCCGCACTCGTAGTGGGTACAGGTTGACCCAAGGAGGGGTGCCCAAGATTACCGGATTCCGTGAAGTGCTGGGTGGTCCATTCACTTTGCTGTAGGGGGCTGCCTCGCTTCAGGTTTTGGCGGGTAACTTGCCGCACCCGTAGGGGTCTAGGTTTCATTGCACAGGCTATCCACACGACCAGGGGAACGTCGGGTTTCAGCAGCGGCTCTGTGAAACTCGGGGATCCCAGATTATCTGTATTGTTCAGTGATGCTTATTACTTTTCTGTAATGTTGCATATTATCACGCCTGGAGCGATTATTGTATATTGGTTTATATACTATTAGATGTTGTATATGTTTTACACCCGCGCTAGTCCAGTCCCCGCTTTGTCGTTAGTTAAGTAACCTAACGGGTGATGACGGGACCCAGTGACGAATGCAGATGGCATATACGTACATTTTATTTTTGTTCTTTTCTGGTGTGATTGATTGATGGGACTGCATTGATTTTGATCAACGCAAAGTAAAGCAAACCTGTTTGATGTTTTTGGAACAATTTAAAAAGTGTTATTGCAAAGATGTTTCCTTTTGTTTTGCATAGAGGTATTCAGTGGAATATCCTGCACCTCATTCGACGGGGCAAGGGCCGATATCCCTTCACCGGGACTGATCCCTTGGGCAGAAGTTTGCGTCAGGGTAATAACTTCACTATAGTCGATTACAAGTTGCTTTGCATAGCGGTATTCAGTGGAATATCCTGCACCTCATTCCACGAGGAAAGAGCCGAGATCCCTTCATCGGAAATGACCTCTTTAGCAAAAGGTTTTCGCCACTATATTTTAAAAAGCTATCAGGTTCCTTCAGCGATATCAAGTTCGTTACGTTAAAGGTTTTTCGCCAAAAACCAGCCGAAGCCCTCCGTCACTTCTTTTGGGTATTCAGTAGTATTCAAGCTATGCATTTTAGTCAAAGTTAAGGGATTGTGTTTGGTAGCTACTGGGTATTCATTTGTTGCATACATAGATGAGTTGGTTTGGGACAGTCGTTCTGCCGATTGGCCAAAGTCAGGGGCATGTGCGGGTGGGTTCAAATTGACAAGATAGTGACGGGTAGAACTTGGCATGTGACTTATGACATTTTGACCAAAGCCAAGGTCATAAGAGCATGGGGCAAAAATCATATCGGGAGTTTCTAAAGAAACTGAAACTTGCCAAGTATGCGCATACCTTCTGGAGTATGAGTAACGTGGATGTATTCCATCACGTTATCATGCGATGAGAGTTGGATCCCGATTCCCACTGATGAGTTGGTTTACTCTTCCAGTGATCCCGATTGATTCTTCTTTCAGGTTTGGAGGAGAATTTGACACGACAGTGGGAGGTTTCCGGATTAGATAAAGTGATAACCATTCTGATCTTGGTTAGAGTGCACGCAGAGTGTTTCTTTTCTCTCTCTCTTTGGCAGCGACCTTCGACTGACCCAAGACTATGACTCAGTGACCAAGTTGACCGAATCTTCTTAAAATACTGGCTTTTGGATTGTCCGAGTTGCATAAGTCATTGCCACTCATTCTTCTACCCTTTGAAATTCTCAGAACACCCGTATTACTACGGACATCCACTTCCATTGGATAGATCCATCGTATGGTTATATACGAACTCGAAGGGACTTCTTCGAGGATGGATCCAGGTTCAGGAGAAATAGAATTGGTTTATTCAGTTGTCTTTTATTATCACCTTCTCTCAGGTTGCGAGGGCTCCTTGGTTTAGGAGAGTACACCTCTTACGCTTATTGGATAGTCTTATTCCAAACCATAGGCAGGTGCCGAAAGGTAGGGAATGAAGAAAACCAATTAGCCTAAGTAGGGTGTGCAGAAGGTAATATGTAAAGACAAAATAAAGGGATTAGAAAGAGGGCAAAGTTAATTGCGACTGTTATCATTCACGACCAAAACCGCGTACTTCATCGCCACTCCTATTTCACCTTTGAAAGAATAAGGTATTATTCAGTTGTCTTTTATCATCACCTTCTCTCAAGATATGAGTACTCCTTGGTTTAGGAGGGTACACCTATTATGCTTACTGGATAGTCTTCTTCCAAACCATAGGCTGGTGCCGAACGGTAGGGAAGGAAGACAACCATTTAGCCTAACGAAGGTGTACAGAAGGTAACGACTAAAGACAAATAAAGGGATTTGGAGAGAAGGAAAAGAAATATACGGTTAAAGTCATGAATTGGATTATGGAAGAGGCATTGCTATGAATACCAGGTTACCCCTACGAAACATTTTCATGTTTCAGTGCATTGTTAAAAGAAAACTGTTTTCCCGATTAGATACTTACTCCAAGGGTATGTATTTACCAGGTTTCATTATCATATCTGTATGGTTTTACAGATGATGAGCGGGGGTACGTTATTGGGAATTAGGTGATTATCCTCATTACATCGGAATTCGTTGTAATTGGTGATATTTGAGGAAATCGCCAGGGTACAGTTTTCAACCTACGACGCACAGGTTTTGACTTGATTAACTCAGCGGACGTATACAGAGTATTGTATGTTGTCCAAGTGTCTATCAGGACAAAGGGGTAGGTCCTCGTACTATGTTCTGTTTACTTATGACTTCTCTAGTATTTAGACAAGTGTTTCGTAGAAATACAAGGTCTAAGTTTTGAGAAGTTGTGGGTATAAGAATAAAGTAGAGAACTAGGTGTCACAAGTATCGGGATTCTTCAAAGAGATTGAAGATGTAGATTCTTGTGATTGGTATTCAGATGATAGTAATGGTTTTGAGAAACTTCTTTTCTCTTTCAGGTTACTCATAATTGGATGGATTCCTAAGTTGAGTAATGCTGATTAGCCTCTTTCCATTAAGTTGATATGCACTGGAGACAGCTGCATGATTGAATCTGGTTCCAATTAAATAAAGTGCCAAAGTTTCTATATTGGATATATAATAGTTCGTACCTTAAAAGATGTTAAGGTACGGGGAGTTGTCCAGCTTATGCTTAAAACCAGACTCTGGATAACTCAGGGCACGTTTCTGTAATGGCTGTTTGTGGGTTGACCCTGGCTATGACAAGGGTTGATATTCTACCATTTGGAAGATCAATAGTGATATTGTTCTTGACTCGCCACAGTTTTAGTAAAATGGATTTTTTCAGAAAACAGTAGTGGGAGTATGGTAGAACTGGAAGTGATTCCAGAACCGCAAACGATTACGGAAAATTTAATAGGACCTATATATTCAATCAGGTTTGACATTCCATTAGCCACTCCGCAGATATGATGGGTAACCTCAAACACCCGAGAGGTACTCCGGTAGCCTCAAGGACGGTGACAGGGAGGTTCTTGTTTACCCAGACTTGACACTACTGTTGTTCCAGGCTATGAGACCCGGTAGGAGGGTTGTCGTAGTCAGTGGGAGCATCGGAAGCATAGTGGGCAAGATACTTATGTCTATTTATAGTCTTGAGCAGTTATAGCGGAGATAGATCATCTATTTTTGATGTGACAGTCATGGGTTTGACTTCAATAAGAATAGGGGATGGATCTGTTAAGAAGGTAGTAGAGTGTGATGTCTGGTATATGGATGACATACACAGAGTAGGATGTAAAATTCCTATACTACGATCGGTTGTACTATGGTCGTCACACAGTTGTTTCTCCAGAAAGGATATGGATATAATATTTGACATTCTGGTTTCTGGATCTATGGTTTTAGATCTGGATTTAGGTAGTTTCCCAATGTGGGTACTTTGACAGTATTCTAATGGTTTTTAGAATAGATGACTCCTAGCATGGTGGTGTACCTGCAGGTGATGGAGTCACCCTCTCTAAAGGTGTCTTACAGACTAAAGGGGAGAGGGATGGGCATGATTGACAGATCACTTGCTTAGGCAACTGAGTCAATCATGAGATGTCAAGTACCACACCAAATGTTGTTTTTGCACTAGATGCAATAAGTTTGTATTAATCCAATCCTGGAGAAACATAAGGAAGCAGTTTTAGAACATAAGTACATGTTCTACGGATTTGATGACGGCAGCCTCCTTCGGGAGACGATTATCATTCCAGGCTTCAAAGGTGACATGGTTGACAGAGAGATTGTCAGAGTTATAGTTTTTCCCTCTGACGAGGGACAGTAATATGGACAGGTGGTCCAAGAGGATACTGTGGGAGGCATGGTGCCGGATACTGATTAGGTTCAGTGATCGATACAGTCTAAGAAGTTTGGATTTGGAGTTCATTTATGAACTAGGTCCCATCAGATATCCAGATATATTCTAAGACAGGTATTACTCAATTCGGGAGATGGCTTTCTCCGCGAACTTAAGATTAAGAGAGATATAGAAAGAAACATCCTGGCGGATCCACTCACTGAGGCTATTTCTCGAACACAATAGTTTTACAAACGGGCTTTGTGAAACTGATTAGTAGAGGGGTTGGATGTTCGTTTTCATACGGGCTGTGAGTAGTCGACATCGCAATAATTAGCCTTAAGTGCAAGTGGGAGATTGTTGGAGATAGTGCCCTCAGAGTCAATTATTGGATCGCAGGTACGTGATTGCAATGATTGTGGAGGACCTATACCGGTAGGACAGTCTTACTCGAGATGATAGTATGCTATCTGGTTTGCCTTTATCAGTCGTGTACATGTTCAGGTGACTGATTACATGTTACACTTTGATAGAGCCCTTAGGATCTTGCTTTACTACCAACAGTATGATGGTGATCATATACGTGAGAGTTGGGTTGTTTATATGCATATCCTTAATTGTTGTCCCTAGTCGTGGGAGTTTCGAGACAAGGCATCGATACTCCGGAGTAGACTAGTGTATACAGTCGAGACCCCGACGAGGGGTGGTGGCCGGTCTCACAAGCCACTGGTGTCAGTTGGATCACCTAAGATGTATACAGGTGCTCATTGGGTTATGAGTACACCGGACAGGACACGCCGGGAATCTGCTAGTTGGTATTATACATATCGTCAGATAGCAGTTTCCTGGTGACATGTGTACAGGTTAGTTCATCGACCTGAGGTCGTCATTTGTCTCGTGTGAGTTCCCACTGTGCTTTGATTTCTACCCTACCACGGCTCAAAGGAGTCGTGCAAACAGGTAGTTTTTGGGTACAGTCCCGAGCCATATGGAGGCACGTGAGCGGATCGGCAGGGGATTCGTCTCTTCCGGTATTGGGGGCGAGATCGTGCTGTGTCTAGGAGAGCCATTACACATAGCCCACGACCGTGGCAGGAGATTTACTGGTAGGTACTCCAGTAGTATCTCAGGGTGTTATTGGGCTACACTCCGACACGACTTATACTGCTATTGGGGGTCTGACGTTACTAGCCCCCTAGGTAGATATGCGATACTCATAGATGAACGGACCGGACTGTATATACATTGTCACTGTTAGGCTCAGTAGGGTTTCCGGATGAGTTCGCTCATCGGCCTCCCTTGAGGTCAGTCCATGGGCAGCCGTTACGCATAGCCAGTGCCGCTGACGGTTTGTGGTTAAACCCACTGCCAGGGTACTGACGAGTCATTAGAGTCCCCCACAGACAGTTTCCCAAGTTCGGACGAAACGTTGTAGAGGCCGTATGGTTTTATGGCAGGGTTCGGAAAATGCACGTGCGTTTACGCACGTGTTATTTTTCGGGCAGATGATACTGGTCGATTTTGGTTTAAGCCGGATCCGAGTATTATATTGAGTAGATATAATATCTTTGTCTCAGTTGCATTTGTATTCGGTCGTAATACAAATGCGGGTATATTTATACAGTTACGGGGTTATCCTGAAAGTCGTTTCGGGATCACTTTTGGAAGTTGTCAGTTTCCAGTTTTCTATCAGCCGTCTTTTAACATTTGGTTAAAGACGGGTTTATCTTTTCTTAAGATGAGTGTGGATTCTTCTAGAAGGTTCTAGAAGTGGTGAGGTGTTAAGTGACTCATTAGTGCCATTAATGATTCATTTAATGCAATGGAAAGTTGTATTATGTTCATTTGTTTGCATTAATTGCTCTTTGTGACTCATGCTTTCATGAATGGTTATGATAAGCTTAAGGTTTATTATCACCTTCCTTCTTTGCTCCTAGACTCACTCTCCTCCTTCTCTTTATATGGCCGGCCCCTCCCCTCTCTCTCATAGACTTGGTTGATTTCATTTTGATTAAAAGAGTATAGTTTTTAGTGCATGGAAATTTCATAGCCTCTTTCATTCCATCACCCGATTCGAGTGGCAACTTCATTAACCGTTCGTCCATAGATTTGGACGGAATGAGACAAAGTCTTCTACTCATTCTCTACATCAATCTTGGTCGTCTCTTTTAGCAAACTTGACGACCGAGTTGCATCAAGTCAGAGGCGGGAGCCCGTTTAAAGAATCAGTGACGTGGTGCCACCTGGACGAGCAGATCGGAGATCGACGAGATCGGAGCAGCCGCAACAGAGCGTGGGATGATGGTTAAAGAATGAAGGACTCGGATCGTTCGGTATAACCTTTCTACTCTCTTTACAGTTTGTTAGTTTAGCAATAATGGTAGATCCGGGTTAAAGTATACGATAGCGCCAGTTAAAAAGTTTTTGTTCCGCATTTGGCGTCTGTAGACGGCCGGGACGCTACCGTAGTGAAAGGTTCCTAGGCACTCTAGTGAGGTCTCACAAGGCATCGAACATGCCAATTTAAAAAAAAATGATGCCGAGAAACCCTAGACTACGGATCTTAGACTAGATGTTTAGGCGAAACGTAAAACTAGTTAACTATTTAACTATAGGTTAGATGCTACAACCTTTGTAGATCCGGATTTCCACCTCCTTAGCTCCACATGGTCATGCCCTCGCTGTCCATCATGAATCCTCGACTCATTCGTCGGCTTCATCGGGAAAACGGGCGAGCAAGGTCGTCGGCTTCGTGTCAAAGACGATCTACGTCGAGGTTGCACTAGTTCAAGCTCCGACTTCACCAAGTAGTGAAACTTGTGAAGAAAACACCCAAAACCACTTGGCAAGAGGTAGAGGTTGAAGAAATAGGAGGTGGGTTCACTTTAGATTTGGATTTCTCTCACTAAAACTCAAGTTGCCATTGATGTAGCAAGCTTGAAGAAGAAGAAGAAGATGAGCTAGTTATGATAAGTCCTATTAAAAAGAAATAGAAAATCAATACTTATCATAACTTAAACTAGGGTTAAGTGTAGAGAATAAACCATGGTGAATTAAGTGGGTTAGGGTTAAGTAAGATGACAAGAATGGTTGCAAAAGTCAAGGGTTCAAGAAGCTTCAACATAAAACAAGAATTGCCACCATTCTCATCTTGAATTTATCAACATAAATAAACAAATAAATGAATAAATAAATATGCAAAACCCTAATTACAAAATAACCATGGTTTAATTCTATTCATTTAACCATATGATCAAGTATCATCAAACATGATACAAAAAGGTGCACAAAAGTATATCACATATACAATGTGCAATCCAAGTGAGAAAAATCCGTTTAAAGTGAACCAATACTAGTTAATGCAAAGTAATATATCAAATATATAATTATACATTAAATCATTAAATCAACACTTGATTCAATGATCCGGTCATGTCGCACATGACCGACTAGTATTCAATGTATCGGCTTATCGAATCGATCTTCGATTCGATAACTAGGTTATATCGAATATAACCATTCGATACATATATCGCGAGAATGAAATGCGGTATCACATACGCGCATTATTCTCGGTCCTGCACATATCTCATATGCGCTCCTATTTCGTTTCGCTTGAACCAGGAAACCTCTGTGTAGGACTCTAAAGACTCGTCAATACGCCGGTAGCAGATGATGATCATATCAAGCACCCACAAGCCGCAAGTGGTCTGCTAAACGTAACGGCCACCCGGGTATTGAGCGATCAGAAGATCGACGAGCTAGCCCGCTCACACTCCTGCGAATCCGACCAGTAACACTTACCATACAGTCCGGTCTTTTTGTCTGATATGTCGCATATCAAGTCTAGGGGTGGTATACGTCAGACCCCAATAACCCGATAAGTCGTGCTGATGTGAGGCTCATAACGGGTCGAGAAACTACTGGTAACACTTACCAGCAAATCTCTGATCAGCCCTGGCCAGGGACTTCCCTGTTACGGCCAATCGAGCACAGCGCAACATCAACTCCTAATACCGGGAGAGACGAAACCCCTCCTATCGCTCATTGCCTCCATGTGACTCGGGACTGTACCCAAAGACCACCGTTTTGCACGCCCTCATGGACGTGGTAAGGTGGAGATCAAAGCACAGTGGGAATCACACAAGACTCTATGACGATCTCGGGTCTACAGACTAACCTGTACAAGTGTCACCTGAGAACTGCCATCTGACGTGAGGTATAATACCATCTGGGAGTTCTCGGCGAGTCCGTCCAGTGTACTCAGTCTCCACTGAGCACCCGTATACCATCTCTGATGTCAAACACCAATGGATATGGGATCATCCATCGCCCATCTCATGGGTCGAGAAGCATATACGCTAGTCTACTCTGGTATATCGATGCCCTGTCTCGATACACCCACGACTAGGGACCTTGAAGGATGTACTTATGGACTACCATGTCCCCACTAGTATGATCTGCATCACAGTCCAGGTAGTCAAGTACATATCCTAAGGGCTTTACCAACATGTAACTATAAGACAGTATAAAGAGACTAGTGTACATGTTAAGATAAAGAGTAACCAGATAGCATACTATCATATCGAGCAAGAAAGTCATCTCTATATATGTCCAAGCATCCAATATAATATACATCATCTGTACAATACTGGCCTCTAGGGCATACATACAACTAA